>CM024335.1:16511607-16680213 GCA_014170255.2 Drosophila triauraria | reverse complement strand
CATTTGTCGCGAGCACAGGCCGGGCAATTAATAATAAGTACGATCGAACACATGTCCGCCAGTGCAAATCCACAAATCCCGGGCAATTACACGGGGGAACGGGGAGTTCAACTACCGCCCCAGCTTGGATAATTCTCTCTGCTTTGATGGGAATTGGTTTTCTCATACATTTTACTCTTTTTATACCCTTGCAGAGGGTATTATAATTTTGCCATGATATTTGCAACGCAGTGAAGGAGGCATCTCAGACCCCATAAAGTATATATATTCTTGATCAGCATCACCAGCCGAGTCGATCTAGCCATGTCCGTCTGTCTGTCTGTCCGTCTGTCTGTCCGTCTGTCTGTCCGTCTGTCTGTCTGTCTGTCTGTCTGTCGGTTTCTACGCGAACTAGTCTCTCAGTTTTGAGCTATCGGGCTGAAATTTTCAGCATAGTCTTATTTCTTAGCACGCAGTATATATGTCGGAACGGCCGAAATCGGACCACTATATCCTATAGCTATAGGAATGATGGCGAAATTAATGTACAAAATTTTTTATTTCTCTGTTTTTCAACGAATTTCTATAAATTTCGAGATATAGTCGTTTTTTGTAGTTCTAGAATTACGGTTTTAATTTCATTAAGATCGGACAACTATATCATATAGCTGCCATAGAAGGGATCGGTCGATTTATATGAAAATGTAAAATTCTACATGTAAAATGTAAAATTTACAAAATTTACATAATTTGACATTTTTTTTTACATTACCAAAATGGATCGATTTTCAATGATCCAATTGCTGACTGCAAGGGTATACAAACTTCGGTTTACCGAAGTTAGCTTTCTTTCTCGTTTATTTTTATTTTTCTAATAACAAGCCATGTGTTGTGTTTCCAATATAAATGTCAAAATTAATTGACGTCATTAATATTATGCATATCTCGGGTTGTATCTAAACTGGTATTTTATGCACAATTATTGTCTTTTCGTTTACTTTTCACAACAGTTTATTAATATGATTAATATATTAATTTATATTCGCTGCGAAATATGATGAGCTGTTGATGTCACTCATCATTATTGAAGACTGTAGAGAATTTTAATAATTTTAAGATGCTAATTTAAGTAAAATTTTAAATATATTTCAGTAATAATGTTTCAGGTAATAATACCGGTTATTTAAAAAACAAGCAAGGGAGCTTAACTCGGAACGCCGAAGTTTACTTGCAGTTTACTAATTTAGAGATGACATAGCTAAGCCAAGATTGCATATATTTTAATTTGGATAGCTTTACTGTACTAGTTTTTATAAGATTAATAAAACTGCATATTTAGTTTATAAATTAGGAAAAAAAAATATTTTATTCAATATTAAAGCTAAAGATATAAAGCTTTTGGCTATAAGAGGCTCCCAAAAGGACCCCAAATTCGCGCATTTTTTAATTACGAAAATCATTCGAAAAATATGATAACTTCTTTGGGACAAATCAAAGTTTAAAAATGACATAACTAAGCCAAAGCTGTATTTAGTTCAATTGGAAAGCTTTTCCGTGCTAGTTTTAGGTTAATAAATCTGAACATTGATGACCAAATGATCACGGTAAATTATCCTGATAAATTTGTATTATTACCGTGAACGATTCATTCCAGAGAAAGCTTATTCTCACAAAACCCGTTCTCAAAATGAGAGTTATGCTTACATTTCAGTATCTTTTTAAAAGCATTTAGTCCCTTTACTTTGTCTTTGAATTTGTAATTTATAAAGACAAGACAAAGTAAGTCAAGCGAATAATAAATAAAGCGTAAAATTACTTATCTTAAGTCAACTACAGTTCTATAGTCTATACACAAAAACTTGTAGAGAATTTATTCAAGTCTATTATAATCTAAAATAAAGGTTTACTAAGCAATTAAAATCTATAAGATTGTCGGTATAAATTTTAAGAGAAGTACATTTTTAATCACAAAAAAAATAAAAAATCTATTTTAAGTACTGTCTAAGTAAATATGTTGTTCTTGTTGCTATGTCCGCTTGTGCATCCAATTGCATTCCCTGTATAAAAGTAAGTTTATTATTTTTGCGCTGACTCTGCATGCCAATATAATCAATAAATATGGCTTTGCTGTCTTAATCAATATAGATCTGCAATTCCATTACATCCGACATTCCAAAACAAATATTTTTCCCTTAACTATTACTCATTTGTTTACAATGATCAGTCTAAAGCATCTTTTCCCCCATATAATATAGTATTTAGATATGCCAAAATTGACGTCATTAATCCGTGGGGGCGTATGCGGCATAGCTGGGATTATATAACGCAGAAAACTATTACTTCGAGGGCCCCGGCTTGTAAACATCTCGGCCTGTCTATTTTGCTCACTGTTTTACGAGCTGCTCGGTTTATTTTGGTTCGGTTCCCTTTGCTGCAACAATCTAGGAGGAACTTGATGGCGAGGCATTTTAAGTTAAGTGCCAGCCCAGCCGCAGAGCGAAAATTAAACGGCAAACAAAGCGGCCACAATAAACACACAGAGAAGACCGCGCCGGCGACCATAAATCAGCGCCGAGGAAAGCGCCCATTAAAAATCGTCCACTCGCTGGTGGAGCCCGGCAGTGGAGCTAACAGTGCTGCTGTTAGAATAACAGAGCGAGCGCTGCTATCGGTAAACACAACAAACAGCGAACCCTGCGATTCCCAACTGGTTCTGGCCCGGGCCGAGTGGTAGGCCGCTCGCTGATAGGCGATAAATGCGAGAGGTGAAGATTGGGCTAGGTCTCGCTATACAATGCTTGAGGGCCTTGTTCTCCCAACCAATATGTTACGACTTACGGAACAGCCTTGAGAAAATCTGATCTCGCAATTGGATTTATAATTTATATATAGCATGCATTTCTAGTTAGCTCTATAACTTATGGCTTCCCGAGTGAATCGGTGATTAATGTGCACAATGATTGACAAGCCGCCTAATTAGGAGACCCGTGCCGATGTCTGTCAAGTACAATAATAATTACTAATCACAGCAAACATCCCAAAAAACAGCAGTAATACTCGAGCAAGGTGTGGAGACTCAAGTGCAACTTTTAGGGTACACCTGCACTGCTGCTAATAAGACGCCTAAATATAGAAGCTACACATGGCACCCGAGAATTGAATCGCTGGCGATGAGCCGATGAGCAATTATTAATTATCAACAATGGGCAATAGGCAAAAACAAACTAAAGAAAAACAATTTCATTCCGTGTATCTCTCTTAGCCAGCTGGGTGGAAACAATGCAAATACGTAAGCAGATCGATACGTAACAGGCGAAAAATCCAAACATCTAGATTTATTTGCTTTTGGATCTTAAATAAACAGGGAAATATTTGGAATAAGCTTAATGCGCAGCGAACAGGTGATAGAAACAGGTGATTCCGGGCAGATATGAATTCTACTGTGACCAGGATAAGTAATAATCCTAAACACACATCTCAAGGCCTCAAACCAAGAGGAGAATCAAGTGCTTTTCCTATTTTCTCGGAAATTATAGTGTAAATTATCGGCTGGCGATTATCAGAAATATACACATAAATATCTGCCAGCCAAACTCATTAAACAATGGCGTGGGTCAAGAGTGTTTGCTAATGTTTTAAAATTAGCCGCTTGGCCGCTTGGCTGGCTTTCCAATCGCCCGTGAAATAACTCTTATAAATAGCCAAATAGCTCGTATAATCGCTGATATGATTCCATATGAAACCCAAATAAATCGGGATCGTAAACTATAACTGCACACAATGGAAAGGCGCAATAAAACTGGCAGAGGTGTGGAACTGCACCCGGAAACAAATCGAATCTGGAATCGAAGCCGATCAATAAATTGGCTAACCAGCAGCTGCTGCTGTGCCGGCCGAGAGCCACAATAAACCAATTGTCAAACTGTCAAATTCCACAAGCACTTGGTCTGCACTCGCATAAATAAAATTCTTAGGCGAATAAACAATTGCCGCGACACCTCTCCTTCTCTTTGTTTATTTGTTAATATAATAATTCGCTTTCAATGTCAAATATATATTTAAATTGCATAAAACAAAACAAACGCCCTGCACTTGAGGCCCGACAATTGGGGAATAATTGAAACGAATCGACTATTTGAAATATTAAACAAAAATATGCCAAAAAGAAGTAAAGATGTCTTTTATTGCCCGCTGACCTCTGCTGTTTGTGGCCGACGTTGTCCAAATTACACTCAGAAATTAATTAAATTCCACTTCCCCTATGACTGGTGACAAGTCCGATCGATTTCGTCACTGAGAATTGACCAGCATTCCCGGAATCGAGCTGATGCGAATATTGCGTGCCAAACGGGGCGCAGACCTTGAAGACACATTGATCCAAAAATAAATAGAGAAAAATTCCTGGCATACCTAAGCGGAATTTTCGTGTAATTGTGAAAATATACAAAGCCAAACAGAGACCTCTATTTCGAGTGCAATTCACGGGAACCGTGCCGAAATATATTCGCTGAATCGATCTGATCAAGGTTGACCCCGAGAAGTCAAAATTCCTTCGGGCTTACACTCCATTAATTGTTTCCCCCAAGACAAGTTCAACATTCCCATTCGCCATGCACATAAACAAAGACAGACCGTAAAATAAATACAGTTTTTAATGATCAGCAAATTGATTATGGATGGCTGAAAATGCCTTGGAAACTCTCAATGAATTCTGCCAAATATTTATGCATTCTTTCGGTATATTTGCTTTGCAATTCATTCGTTTCGGAAACGATTAACCACAGTTATTAAATTCGGTAAATAGCCTCTGGAATAGCAAAAGAAATTTCTATATATATTTATGAATGCAAGTGGAATCTCTATAGAGACAGGGCGGGTGCTGATTAAAATTCCAAACGCCAACTTCCTAGACAATACCGAAGGTTTCATGGGGAATCTCCCGATTTATGGCCATAGTTTCCACACATTTAGTCGCTTTTATCGCTGGGTTGGCGCTATGACGAAACCGCATGAATCTGTCCCCAAAATTTGAACAATGTAAATCGTATCGATAACATCCGCGATAAGGAAGTTACATGGCAGGTGGGATTGGCATTGGTTTCTGCTGTTCTTGAACTACTTTCCACAGTGTCGATTCGGTCTTCCGCCTCGTCCGAATTCCAGGTACAAAGCCAATAATATGACATAAAGGCTTCGGAATGCCAGCAATCTATCGGAGCGTACGAGTGCGTACAGCCGGAATATCAATAAAAATACGCCTTTTGGCCACAAAATAGCCAGCACAAATAATGCTGATCAGGGCCAATTAAATGGTGGCATAATTATGTATAAATACTCGCTAATTGATTGGCCAGCTCAAGTCAGGCATTCGCGATGATAAGCAGGCACTCGGGCGTGTTTAATGACTTCATTAAAACCTGGCCCAGAGATAGTCATCAGTCTCTCACGTCGATGATAGTTCACATGAATGGAACATTACACATTCCGGGTGACGAGTGCCGGAGTGCAGTTGTCGTGCTGTCACCAGAGTTAGTCAGTATTCAAGCCGAAAATTAGAATTAAAATATTCCAAGATTACTCATGGCATTCGCATTCCCATTAGATAAGCTTGTTTATTAATGAAATTATGGTATAAAATTCCCCTATTGCAAATCTTTGTCTTATCTTCGACTTTCCTGGCCTTCTTTTTCACATTTCTTATCCAAGGCCTGTCAGCTTAGCGGGCTTATGAGGGAGAAAGGAAAATTACCCAAAAGACCGCTTTTGGCGACACATTCGCTCTGGTTTCCATCCATCTCTTTGTCCGCGCTCGACCACAGATCGTAATTTGGCTCGAAGCGGACAGAAATCGGTCAAAACTCAAGTTTAATGCCATGCAAATCGCGTCGTCGGGCGACAGAGCGACTTAATGTCGTCTGATGGCTTTATTTCACACATCGAGGCCCATTCAGCCCGCGGGTATGGCTTTCCCAATGTTTTTGGCTTATTTCTAATGTGATTCACTGCATAGTTTCCAATATTAAGAGCTAATAAATAGGAAATGTGAATCATTTTCGAAGCGCTGCTTCCTGTTCCCGCGGATTAGTTTACTCCTCCTCTCATCGATAAACAAATAAAGGTTGTTTGCTTTCTGCGTAATGGAAACGCCAATTGGATCATCGACGATGACGAAGCCAGTTTACTGGGAGACAATTTGCAATTGCCAAGCTCTTAATGATAATTGCTGAAGCCTCAAACCAAGCGAAATACCAGACAGATTAGCGATGATCGCATGATGCCCCATATGAGGGAGATATGTACCGGGAAATCAGAGCAGATGCCTGCCATCGATATGATATCAATTTCGCACTCTGCGCTTTGCCAAAAAAAAGAGCATGCCTGGGCCAATTTAATTTGATTCGATTATGGTTTGGCTTGGAGACCTTGAACGAATGGGCCCAATTATCATACCGTAATATCTTATCAATTTCGGGGGCCAGATAAGAGCAAACAATAACAAACTGCGCACGAAGAATTGGCCGAGGAATGTGTGTTCGAGATGATCTTCGACCTCTCTCGAGCAAAGATATGCAAATCAAGATATATCCACCCACATACTTTCCCACAGAAGCTGCTTTCATTCCGCCTCCTTTTGCCAAATTCGGGCAAACACTTTGCCCCGAAATACCTTGAGATTCGGTACGTTCTGTTGGCCCATCAGATACGGCTGCCCATGACGTATACGCCGCGGTGGCTGTGGCTGTGGCAGAGTAACAGCGGGAGAGCGAGCCAGCCAGCGCTTTCTTCATCCCCTCCCTTTTCAGCCCACCTACGCTGTGGATCGAGCAGAGCAGAGCAGCGCTGCTGAAGCAGCAGCAGCAACAGCAGCAGCAGCCGCAGCAGCGGCAGCGGCCGCAACAATAACAGAAGCAGCTACGTTATTTGGTGGCCCATAATTCTAACTGAATTCAGTCAGCAGCGAGCCGCGATCGGAGTAGGAACTGCGCGATAAGGAAATTAAATCAAACCAAAATTCGTACAACATTCGAACTAAAAAACCAAAAGAAACCCAAGCAAAACCCATTATTGGCCCTAAAGTGCGGAATTGTGCAAAGTTATCAAAATGTTAGTATTGCGTGCGGGGTAAAAGATTCCCCAGTGGAGTGGTCGCCAGTTCTGTTTACCAGACTTGCTGTGTCAGCAAGCAGGAGATATTGTTTGGAGTTCAGTTTCCAAACAAAGTCGAGCGATTTACGAGCTTGGCTTGGACAAATATTTGTTTCTGTTCCTAAAATAGAGCTTCGTCAGAGCCCCAACTACAATTCAATTAAATTCCTTTTGGCTGCTTTTTCACGCCAAAACTTTATGGGCAATTAATTATCAACGCGAAACTTTCAAATTAATTATCACTAAATTAAAAACGGGTTCAGCATTAGCAAAAATAAACGAAAATAAAAAGCGAAGGGGTGGGGAGAATGTTTGAACACCTCAGACAGACCTTTGTGTTTGGCCATAGAAAATATCTCTGTATTTTAGCCTGTTGATTGAATTCTCGACGAAAACAGGAAAATCTATTTGCAATTTGCATTTATTTATGAAACCTCGGCTTCGTGTTGTGCTCTCAAAGATAAACAAGTTTCAGCTTCAGAATCAGAATCAGAACCAAACAAATAACGTATTAAAACGCCAAAATAACATGAAATAAAGGGGCGCTTCCTCACTCTCGAGTGAGTCTTCGGACTTTTCGTTTGGTTTGTGCGCAAATTTAAATTCGTTGCCGAATCGAAAATACAAAACAGAATGGCCAGAAAGTGGGGAAAAAGAAACGTTTGTTGTTTAAAGACCGCGGTGGACAGGGTTCGCGGATCGTGGATCGGCCAACTAATCGTAGCTGGCGTCATCGCAATATATATAGCGGGGCTAACTGTTAACTGTTCTGTCTGTGCACGGCCAGAGAATTTCTGATGAGGACCCGTATCCGAGAGATGTACAAATTAATTAAGCCAACCGAACGAACGGGTTATCACTCATTTGCCTAATTTTTGGCCATGTTGCACGGGTCGTATGCGCGATGTGCGGAATTTCGGCTAATTGCTGACAAATCGCTGAACGCTTATCGAGTTTAACTTTTATACTGATAAGCATCGAGTAAATAAATAAATATTTGAATAATCGAGAATTCCTCGTTCTGCCCCGCTTTAGTTGCTGCTGAGAAGTCGCCATGACGATCAAGAGCGCCCAGCTGGTGGGCCTCCTGGCCCTGCTAATGGGCGTGGCCAGCGCCTTCGATCACACCCTCAAGCAGGACTATCCGGGTCCCTACTGCGCCCAGCGCAACACCTGCTGCAAGGAGCGCCACGACGGCTGCTCGCTGCCCATCTCCAGTGAGTATATATTATAGGAATCGAGCAAATAAATTTCACAGAGATTAGTCATTAAGAACGATTTCGTCAGAAAGGTAATAAACGATTGGGATTCCGTCAAAAGGAAATTCTTTAAAATATAAAGAAATTCTATAAAATATATATGTAAATACTCCTTTAAATAGTTTGAGTACGAATTGTCCTTAAATGTACATCCATTTTGGTCTTAGTTTGAGCATAAAAGTTCTTTATAACGTAATAAAATGCTTAATATGAGTATTTACCTTCTTAAAAATTGTACCTAAACTGAGTAAAAATCATCTTAAAGTAAGCAAAAAATGGACTTGGCCATTGAGTACATAATTTCTCATTTTGAGTACATTTTTCTTCTGTGTAGAAATGATTGGAATCTAAGCATTATATTTTATTTCACAAGGAAATGGAATAGATCATCTGTAACTCAAAGTCCCCAATGCCTAGGTCCTAAATGAATTCTTAAAAATTATGTTTTTAGTAGTAAATAATTTATAAATATTATATAAATCTTCCCTGATTTGTCAAATATTTTTTAAACGTCTTTAAACTCTCTTAACTTTTTCATCTGATGGCTCCACTACCTTACCCTCTTGCAGCCACTCTCTGCTACTGCGATGAGTTCTGCGATCGCAACGATGCCAGCGACTGCTGCCCCGACTACCGCTCCTTCTGCTTCGGCGAGGCCGACCCCATCGTCACCTGCCTGCACCGCGGCACCTACTTCACCAAGTTCAACAGCACGTGGGACAACTGCAACGAGTGCCGCTGCCTGGACGGCGGCCGGGTGCAGTGCGACACGGAGCTCTGCCTGACCGACGATGAGCTCATCAACGGCGTGAACTCCATTCACCACCTGGGCTGGTCTGCCCGCAAGTACGACCAGTGGTGGGGACGCAAATACGCAGAGGGTCTGCGCCTGCGTCTGGGCACCAAGGAGCCCACGTATCGCGTGAAGGCCATGTCCCGGCTGACCAATCCCACCGACGGCCTGCCCTCCGCCTTCAATGCGGTGGACAAGTGGTCCAGCTACATCTCGGAGGTGCCCGACCAGGGCTGGTGCGGCTCCTCCTGGGTGCTGTCCACCACCTCGGTGGCCAGCGATCGCTTCGCCATCCAGAGCAAGGGCAAGGAGGCCGTTCAGCTGTCGCCGCAGAACATCCTTTCGTGCACGCGCCGCCAGCAGGGCTGCGAGGGCGGCCACCTGGACGCCGCCTGGCGCTACCTGCACAAGAAGGGCGTGGTCGACGAGGCCTGCTACCCGTACACCCAGCACCGTGACACCTGCAAGATTCGCCACAACAGCCGCTCGCTGAGGGCCAACGGCTGCCAGCCCGCCAGCAATGTGGATCGCGATAGCTTCTACACAGTGGGCCCCGCCTACAGTCTCAATCGGGAGGCCGACATCATGGCCGAGATCTATCACTCCGGCCCCGTCCAGGCCACCATGCGTGTGTACCGCGACTTCTTCTCGTACTCGGGGGGAATTTACCGCCAGACAGCGGCCAACCGCGGATCTCCCACAGGCTTCCACTCGGTCAAGCTGGTGGGCTGGGGAGAGGAGCACAACGGCGACAAGTACTGGGTGAGTGTTGGGGTACTGGGTTGAGTTGGTTTCATTTCTAATATCTCCATCCTTCCAGATCGCGGCCAACTCGTGGGGACCCTGGTGGGGCGAGCGCGGCTACTTCCGCATCCTGCGCGGCAGCAACGAGTGCGGCATCGAGGACTACGTCCTGGCCTCGTGGCCCTACGTCTACAACTACTACAACGTGAAGTCGGCGAAATAGGAGGAAATAGGAGAATAGGCACACAGCAATCTCGAGCTAACGAAAACAAATTTATCTCATGCTTCAAAATTTTCCATTTGCTTTACGGCACTCAAAGTGAATTAGGCGCTTCTATCTGTAATGTTTATGCTTAGAACCTAGTGACTAAAATGATTAGCTTTAAGTTGCGCGAACGCACAGTTAACTGCCCTCGACCTCCCCACTAACTGGACTCGAAGCAACACGAAACTGCCACATAACCACCACCACCGCCACGCTCCATCTCCGGACACTGCCACCCAGCCACCCGGAGTACAAGAACACCAGCACCCTTGCAGCGCATGTGATTGACGGAATGAAGAGTATTGGATCGGCGAGAGTCTGTAGGATATTGTAAATGGAAGCTAAGTTAACTGATTGATAGACCGATGGAACTTGTTCGGCTTATATATTTTAATAAACGAATTACTTTACATGTTATCGACGACGAGTTTCTATAAGTTTCCTCATGCGTTTAGGCCACAAATCCGAATCGTTTGATCTTAACTTTAATTGTAATACATATTCATACGTGGCGCATCCGATAATCGTATATAAGAGTGTATAATTTCTTGTTTAACAATATTTTCACATTATTTGGGAGAATAGGATTGGGTAGGTAGGGTAGGTAGGGGTTAAGTATAGTAAAGTAAAGATCTTCCGTCGTAGCTATCATACTAAATAAATGAGGAAAGTAATCAAGAATGTTTTTACTTTGCACTTACGAATACGAAATCGAAATCAAATTGACAAAACAAAAGTCAGCAAGCACTCGAAGGCCCATGGAATTTTATCGTTTCTCACTTAGGCAATTTGGATACTCTCGCAGAGCTGGGTTAACTGATAGCCAGGCCTTCGTACCTGCAGGATGTGTCCGATGTGGGTGGATTGGGCTAATTGAGAGTAATGCCCGCAAAGGATACCTCCAGCGTTGAGTCATTGGACTCCATTCGACTGCGTATGTGCGCCAAAGTGTTCTTGTAATGGCTCTCGATCTGTTTGGTTTCTTCGCTGGGCTCCAGGTTGGGCAGCTCCTCGTTGACCTTCGCAATTAGCTAAAAGAAACATTTAATTAGCCTTTAAAGGGATTTTCCTTAATTAATTTTAATTATTAGTCACCTGATTCAGCATGGCCACCGTGATCAGCGAGTTGCCGCGCTCAAAGCAAAGAGATAGTGATTCAGCAGCTCCACATACAACTGCACCTGCACGCCGGTGTCCAGGCACTGGGAGGCAATGCGAGCGCCCTTCTTCAGGCAGTCCAGAGTGCGCTTCTCATCCCGCATCTCCTCGCCGTTTTGCCTAAAGCGATTTAAGAATTATTTTTATTATTTTACATTTATTATTCACTTACTTTCCGCTCCAAAGAGCGCCGCACAGGCCACAACGCCACGACATTGGTCCGGTTTTTCAGCAACTTTGAGGCGGCCAGCGCACAGTTTGTCCGCAGCGGCTCGGCATTCTCCTCGCCAAAGCAGGACATTTGCTCGAAGGTGGACATAATGAGGGTTATGGCTGCCAGCTGGGCCTTCGAGTCGGAAATCTCGTCCTCGTACAGGGAGAAGGCCTGGGTCATGAACTCGTACGCCACCGTCTCGTGGTTCGTGTAGCCAATCTCGCCGATTACCAGGGCACCTTGCAGATAGAGACGCAACGCCAGGTCGGCCAGATCGGCCTTGGCCAGCGCACTGATGGTGCTGTGGCAATACTGCACAATCTTCTGGCACTTCTTGTCCCAGTTCTCGTCCTGCTCGGCGATGGCCTTGTATTTGAAGGACAGTTGGTAGGCGGCAAATACGAGCGGCGGCAGGACGTGCTTCAGCCGTGAGCCGCCACCATTGCCGAGATGTTTGCGGGCGGTCTGCAGCATTTTGTACTGCATGTCGGGCTCGTCGGAGCGCAGCAGGTGAATGAACCTAAGTTGGGAGATGGAGGAAGAGGGTTTAATAGGTACGAGTAAGTAAGTATGGAAGTATTACCTTGCCACAACTCCTTGCTCCTCTGCAAACTCCTCGGCGTCTGGACTGCTGCTGCCTGCTGCCGCTGGGCTGTCCTTGCTCGAGTCATCGTCCTTGATCAGCGGCGTTATGATGGTCAGCAGGCTGTCCGCCTGATCGGCCGTGGTCACCAGCGTCTCGTTGTCTAGGATATTCATAACCAGATACAGGGCCAGTGACTTTCGGGAGGTGTAGTCAAACTTTTCGAGCAGCGGGCAGAAGTTGTGCAGTTGGATGATGGTCAGGGCGTTGTTGTAGAAGTCAATGCAGATTCTCAGCAGGCGGGACAGCTCTTGGTTGACGGACAACAGGTGCGAGATGCTGCAAAGCAACTTGGGGAGTAAGAAACAAAACAACTTTCCTAATTAGAATTATCCTACTTGTTCATGTTCATGCGCTGCAGTATTTGTGCGGTTGTGCCCAAGACCTTGTCCACGTAGTCCACACGATCGGGGTACACCTTTTGAGCCAGACTCAATAGGGCAACCTGTAGCGAAATCGTGTCCTCCAAGGGCATATCCATGCGCGTCTGCACAATGTTGGCCACCTGAACGCTGAATACCTCGAACAGCTCCACCTCGGCGGGTATGATGGCATCAATGGCATTGCCACTGGTCTGAAAGAGCAAAACAATAAGTATTTAATGCATACAGAGGTCTCCAAGGACTAGGATTACCTTGCCACTGCGCTGGTTGTAGGCCGCCAGGCGCTCAATTAGCGATATGATGATGTTCTTCACGTTCACCCCGGTCTCCAGCTGGGCGCAGGACTTGAGGAAAGGGTCCAGGGTCTGCAGGTGAAACTCGTCGGGGAACACTTGGATGATGCACTCCATGAGGTACTCCTGCGCTATGGCATCCCGGCAACTGACCACCTGCTCCAGAATGCCCGGCAGAATGAGTCGCTGGTAGGTCTCCAGGGTGGCAGACTCCAGCTGCGACAGGCGCACCAGGTTTGTGCCCACCAAAATCTTCAGCTCTTCTCGCTCCTTCTCCCGTCGAGTCTTCTCGCTGGAGTGACCCTGGTGCTGCATACGCACCCACAGCTTGTTCATTTCGGCAAAGTTTGTCAGCACAAAGTCGATGGCGTCATAGACGTTGCCCTCGTGCTCGTTCTCCGCCACCATCACATCGGGCAGGATATTGCGGGTGCACTGCAGCAGGTAGTTGCGCAGAAAGAGGCCCCTCAGCGGATGCTGGACGCCGCGGCACATCTCCACCAGATCCTTGAGGATGCTGCGCTTGAGCGTGGCGTCGTTCTTGATGTACACAATGCCCACGGTGATGAGGAGATACAGGCGGGGCACAATGGTGTGCGAGTACTGGACCAGTTCGTACAGATCCGTCTTCTTGTCGCTCTTCTCGCTGAGGTACAGCTCCAGGTGGCACAGCTCGTTGGTGACGGCCATGTCTGTGAAGTAAAGATAGGGTTGCAGGCGGAACAGGAAACCATGCGGATCCATTTATACTCACACAGCTCGTAGTAGCTCTTGGGCGAGCAAGGAGGTCCGTAGCTCACTCAGCATTGTGCTGGCGCACTTGAGCGAGTCCAGCATGCGCTCCTTGTCCAGGAAGTGATTCATCTGGAAGGCCTGCTTGCGCGCCGCTCCGATCGCCTCGCCAAGCAGCTTTTCCTGGTCATCCAAACCATTCGGCATGGTCTGGAACGAGACATGGCACACAAAATTAGTCTCTGACGCCGACATGGAGCGAGTGGATTGGAGCACACAAGGCCGACAGCTCGAGATAAGCCTTCTGCGCCGGAGGACCAATCGAGTTGCCGATGATAAGACGGACAGAGCGAAAAAGAGAGACAGAGAGCGGGCGAGCACACTCGCGGCAGACTGCACCCATTCCGTCCGAGACCTGCAGTCTGCGTGGAGGAGTTGCTGTTGCTGTTGTGGAGGTAGAGTATTTACCCGGAAGTGAGCAGAACTGGGCGCCTGGCCGCCGTACGAGGACGAGCTCCAGGGGTACATGGTGGGGGCGTTTCTCGCCGCTCTCTCCTCTTCGTCACAGCGGTTTTCGGTGCCCTTGGTTTCGGCTTTCGCTTCTGTTGGCCAGTACCCGCTTCCGGCTTCTTTCGGCTACAAGGCAGACTCGAAGGCACTTACCATTTCTGCAGCGTGGGGGCGGAATCGAGGATTTAATTATTTTCAATTGAAAAGTCAGGATCTGCCAGCAAAACAGTGTGACCGCGCAGAATGTCGAATAAAAATACCATTGATGTTATTCGATAGATATCGGACATAGAACCCGGTTTCCATCTGTCGATATTTCTGGTTTTGGTGTGTTATCGATAAGTGACGTGAGCAGCTGCTCGATTTTCGAGCACAAAATCAAAACGAAATAATTTAAAAATTCACTTACTAACAAATCAGCCATTAGCAAGGATACATAAAAACGTTCTTAATTTTAAATGCTATACTTCATACTTTAATTTATAAATTTTGTATTTTTTTATTTCGTACATATATTGTGAAAAGAATCGTTATTACAATCTATTTCAGGTGTCATGCAGAAGGCACCGCTGGTTAACGGGAGATCGCACCTGCTAAATCAGCAACAGACCGTTCGGGTAATCAGCTCCACTCGTGAGTCTCACATAAAGCACGTGCATGTCAACAGCCACACTCTCTGGAGGAAGCCATCTTGCCACTTAACCGATTGCTATTTTTCTTTAAGCAAGATATCTGGGTTTTGAAAGCACGCGAAATGTCATTATGCTAAGGTGCGCTCAGCGAAATTCCTCAAACTGATTCTACTGATGAGCCCTATCCAGCCTACGATGCAAATGATTCTTCAAGAACATATTAAGAGTCAACAGCATCGGGCTTCTACAATGGTGAATCTGAAGTCATCAAGCTATCGCAAGAAAAATTTAACAATTTATTTCGAGACCTAGAGCTTGCAAAGAAAAATCGAAAATTCTCGCTTCTCGCAAAAAGCAGCATGGGCCTTTGAAGTTGGAAGTCAATTCCACATGCAATAGAAGCCGAAACGAATTTAAAATCAAATCATTTCAGCTAAAAGATCAAGGCAGTAATATTCTACCACCGATACATATAAAATTATTATATAATAATTCGCGATGAACGACCATACCGTTACCCGTTACCGTTTACGTTCCGACCGGGAGGTGGCCTGCGCCGGTGACTTAAGTTATTCGCCATCCGCATTATCCTCCTGGGTAGCTTACAAACCGTTGCCAAAGGCCAAAGCCTGATCAAAAATAAATCCACTCTCTTCCTGGAACACCGAAAACGGTTCATCCGAGAGCAGCTGGATTGCAACAAGGGAATGAAGGAGGTCCTCAAAATGGGTCTATCCATGTCCGAAAATTTAGAAGCTATGAAAAATCCAATCTCCAGAAATACAATGTCAAATCTTTTCGAAACCCTGATAAGGGATGCAATCTTAGTCCAGGGACAGATATACAGAAGGTGTTGCAAGCGAGCTTACTCTGAAACGTAACCCCCCCAAGTTCCTAGATGAAATTTTAAAATTCGGGAAGTAATTGGTCGGTTCTCAAACCTGAACGATGAAACATTTTCGCCAGCAAATGCCATGAATCCGCGGCCATGAATAGGAAGAGAGGCGATGATGACGATGAGCCGGCAAGCAAGAAGGGAAGGGCCAGTGAGGAAACGGAAGTGCAGCCACAACAAATGACGAATTTGAACGATCACGATTTGAAATTTGTGTTTTAAGGGATAGCAATATTTTAAACTCGCTACGCGACATTGATAAAATGCGAAAAATTTTGACCAATGCATTTATGCGATAGGTTATGCATTATTCATTTAACTTGTGTCTCCTTTCAAACTTTTCAGTAAAAGAAGTAATTGGTAGGTTCTCAAACCAGAACAATGAAACAGTTTCGCCAGCAAATGCCATGAATCGGCGGCCATGAAGAGGGAAGAGGCGATGATGACGATGAGCCGGCAAGCAAGAAGGGAAGGGCCAGTAGGAAACGGAAGTGCAGTCACAACAAATGACGAATTTGAACGATCACGATTTGAAATTTGTGTTTTTAAGGGATAGCAATATTTTAAACTCGCTACGCGACATTGATAAAAATGCGAAAAAAATTTTGACCAATGCATTTATGCGATAGGTTATGCATTATTCATTTAACTTGTGTCTCCTTTCAAACTTTTCAGTAAAAGAAGTAATTGGTTGGTTCTCAAACCAGAACAATGAAACAGTTTCGCCAGCAAATGCCATGAATCGGCGGCCATGAAGAGGAAGAGAGGCGATGATGACGATAAGCCGGCAAGCAAGAAGAGAAGGGCCAGTGAGGAAACGGAAGTGCAGTCACAACAAATGACGAATTTGAACGATCACGATTTGAAATTTGTGTTTTTAAGGATAGCAATATTTTAAACTCGCTACGCGACATTGATAAAATGCGAAAATATTTTTGACCAATGCATTTATGCGATAGGTTAGGCATTATTCATTTAACTTGTGTCTCCTTTCAAACTTTCAGTAAAAAGAAGTAATTGGTCGGTTCTCAAACCAGAACAATGAAACAGTTTCGCCAGCAAATGCCATGAATCGGCGGCCATGAAGACGAAGAGGCGATGATGACGATGAGCCGGCAAGCAAGAAGGAAGGGCCAGGGAGGAAACGGAAGTGCAGTCACAACAAATGACGAATTTGAACGATCACGATTTGAAATTTGTGTTTTAAGGGATAGCAATATTTTAAACTCGCTACGCGACATTGATAAAATGCGAAAAAATTTTTGACCAATGCATTTATGCGATAGGTTATGCATTATTCATTTAACTTGTGTCTCCTTTCAAACTTTTCAGTAAAAACTTGTGTCTCGTTTCAAACTTTTCAGTAAAAAGAAGTAATTGGTTGGTTCTCAAACCAGAACAATGAAACAGTTTCGCCAGCAAATGCCATGAATCGGCGGCCATGAAGAGGAAGAGAGGCGATGATCACGATGAGCCGGCAAGCAAGAAGGAAGGGCCAGTGAGGAAACGGAAGTGCAGTCACAACAAATGACGAATTTGAACGATCACGATTTGAAATTTGTGTTTTTTAAGGGATAGCAATATTTTAAACTCGCTACGCGACATTGATAAAATGCGAAAATATTTTTGACCAATGCATTTATGCGATAGGTTAGGCATTATTCATTTAACTTGTGTCTCCTTTCAAACTTTTCAGTAAAAGAAGTAATTGGTCGGTTCTCAAACCAGAACAATGAAACAGTTTCGCCAGCAAATGCCATGAATCGGCGGCCATGAAGAGGAAGAGAGGCGATGATGACGATGAGCCGGCAAGCAAGAAGGGAAGGGCTAGTGAGAAAACGGAAGTGCAGCCACAATACATTTCGAATTTGAACGAAATTTCAAACTTTTAAACACTGCGCGTTTTGAAGCCGGACAGATCTTCTCCTTCTGGCAACGCCTAAACATCTTTTCCGACACACAAAGCCGGGCAAGGGGCGTGAGGCCGCTTTGAAGGTGCTCCACGATGGGACGAACCGCGTGAACGGTTTATTATATTTATTATCGTAATAAATTAATATATATTAATTCCGCTTAGCGCGGATCTCGAGTCCGTTTTAATGGATTCGCGGTGCGGCACTGCTCCGTTGAAGGTGTGCGAAATGTTAGGATGTGATTGTGTCTGGCTTTAAAATGCGCAGTTGCGCAAGCACCGAGCCGCAAGTGGCTCGAGCCAGGCCGAGCCCGACCACCGGTTATGCCGCGGGCACAGTTTTGTATGCGCATTATATAAGATAAGTAATATAAGTGTATTATAAGAAAAACCAACTTACCTTCTTGAATTTCTACAAAAGCAGCGATTAAAAATTGAGTTTTTTACTTTTATAAAAATAATTACTGAAAAGTTTGAATGGAGACACAAACTAAATAAATAATGTAAACAAGTATAATGCCTAAAATATCGTATATATGCATTTGGTCAACAATTTTTTTCGCATTGTTTTTTTTTATTTTATCAATGTCTCGTAGCGCGTTTAAAATATTGCTATACCTTAATAAACACAAATTTTAAACCGTGATCGTTCAAATTTGTCATTTAGTTTGTCAACTGCATATGACGAGGTCGCATTAAAAAAAATGGAAAATATTTCTTGAAGAGCTTATTGGTTTCCGTCACTCAGATTTCTCAAACTTTAGGAGATATGCATACTCGCGACTTCGTTCTTAAAAACGTTGTGCCACTTCACGCCTACAATTTTTATTCGTTTTGGCGTGGCATTTGCGGGCAAAAAAATTTTGAAACTATTTAAACAATTTTTTAATATTTTTGTTTAAATAACTATTAATCGTCACAAAATTTGGTATCAGAAATTTTTTGAGTTGAATGTGCCATCGTCACTTTTATCTCACCTCGTTAAGAGGTGTTTTTGTTTGATCATTTATAAGATGGGAAATGCAGGGGTCTTATAATTTGTTGAATTTTCTTGTTTTCTTACAGAACATTTTCAATGCGACCTTTGTGAGTTTAATGGCAAAACCCAGAGGTCCATTGCTAATCATAAAGCGAAGGCCCATAGTAAGTAAACAAAAAGTAACAATATGTATTATAATTTTAACATATTTCATAGTTCCGCAGGCGCAGCAACAGGCACAGCAGGTGCAGCAGCTGGCTGAGGAAGACATTTTAATGATGTCAATGCCCTCACCTGCCGTCCAGCAGGTTGAGGAGGGGGCCATCTCAATGCCCTCGCCTGCCGTCCAGCAGGTTGAGGAAGAGGTGGTCCCCAGGCCCTCGCCCGCCTCAGGAATCCCCAAGGTGAAGGACTGGCGCAACCGTCTGACACTGACTCGGAGGAGCGGTCCCAGGATGTCCTCGCCTGCTGTCCAGCAGTCTGAGGAGGGGGCCATCTCAATGTCCTCGCCTGCCGTCCAGCAGGTTGAGGGAGAGGTGGTCCCCAGGCCCTCGCCCGCCTCAGGAAACCGCCCGGTCAGGGACTATGCCGGCTGCTGCCCTGTATGCGGCCGAAGGATGAGGGAAGTGCAATCGGTCCATAAGTGCGGGACTGCATTCAAGTGCCAGACGTACATGTGCAAGTATTCCGGGAATTCTGCTGAAGCACATGGCACAAAGGCATAAGGACAATCGTACGTATTCTTATATTATGTATATTTTATATTATAATAAATAATATATATATTTCCTATTATTTTAGTATATCATGCAACAGGACCAGAAATAATGGGACATACTGTTGGTCCCGAAATTCAAGAGAAAGGTATATACCTTTAAATATATATGTATATATTTTAAGAAACTTTTATTTCGTGCCTTAATATTTTACAGATGTCATAAATGTATTTGAGTCATCCAGCGGGGATGATGAATGATCGCCTCTTCATCAATCCCCTCGTGCATCCGAGCATACCTCGTTTGGGTGTCCAGTACGCCAAGCGGACGGTGGCCTCGGAAATCATAAAACCAAGGTAAATTTCCTCATTATTCCATTTGTCCAGAAAGAAGGGAAGAAGCTCTGCTGGGTCAATTAATTCCTTGAACATTTACATATATCCTCATGAATTGTGTATGTCGGGGTTTTAACATTCTCCCTTTTATTCTATTTTCAACAAATAGCATGGCTTGCATTTATGCTTTCCGTTTTCTCTGCCCTTGCCTTATTGTGTCTCTCTAGTCATCTCCCTCTTACACGTCTCAAAGCGCCCTACGAGCAGACCTCACTTGGCAGCAGTCTATCTCTTTTCTTTTCTTCTGCCATGCTTCACATTCAACTTTCAACACACATATGTACCTTTCACACTTGCTTTTCTCGTTCACTTTTAACGAATATTCCACTTGGCAACAGCAAACTTACAAGTACAGTAGGCCCCCGTTTTACTAATTTTAGGGAACTTTTCAGAAATTCTTATTCTACCATCATTTAATTTTAATAAGAAATATTCGCCTTTTAAGTGTATCAGTATTATGAGTATCAGTATTATGAACAAACAGCTTCCATATAGTTTTTCAGTGGAAAACGTAAACCGGAACAGTGCAGTGCAGAATCCAAAGTATTTTAAAATATGTAAAACAAACATAATGCAATCTGAGGAAGCTCTTTGTAACAGAATTTTGGACTACATTTGCATAGTTTTATCGTCGTAAGCGAAACAATATATGTATGTATATATTTTCCATTTTTCTTCAAAATAAATTGAGCAAAAACGATACTACAATAAGAACAAAAGACACATTTTGAATCCAGTTGGCAGAGCTTAATATCGGTATCTTGCACACTTTTTATTTGTACTCTTTAACCAGACTCGCCATTCCTTGGGTACGAGCTCTACCAGCCTAACCAGGAATACATTATTCGCAACCTAGACTTCTGAAGTGGAGCACAAAAGCGGACGATAGGAAAAAGGAAATATAACACTCCACCTCCCAGCAGGTGAAATCCGAGGGGCCCAGCCAGGTCAGCCAGCAACTGAAAAAAAAAGCCGGAACACTAGCCAAGGGGACATCTGACACGAAGGGCTGGATTGACATGCATTTATTGAGGCTAGGCCCTCGCAGGTGCCCCGATCCGGCTTCTCGAAGTTCTCCTCCTGGTCTCCCACGCGCTTGTTCTCCGAGTCCTTGTACGAACGATAGAACACCGCCGAGGCGTTCAAGCTGACAGAATCCTCCTGATTGTAGCCCGTGTAGCAGAGAAGGTCCACGATCGACTTGATGCCGGCGGGCAGCTCTCTGAAGCGGCAGCTGCGCAAACGCTGAGGCGCAAGTGGCTCGAGCCACAGGCCGGAGCCCGACCACCGGTGGTGCTGCGGTTGTGCAAGCGCCGTGGCGCAAGTGGCTCGAGCCACATGCCGGACCCCGACCACCGGTTATGCTGCGAGCACAGTTGTAAAAGCGCATTATATAAGATAAGTAATATAAGTGTATTATAAGAAAAAACCAACTTACCTCCTTACCAGCTCCTAGAGGTTCGTAAACATTACGCACGCCTTCAGTGGAGAACGGACGCGATATCCGCGCTAAGCGGAATTAATGTATCTTATATTAATTTATTACGACAATAAATATTATAAACCATTCACGCGGTTCGTCTCGTCGTGGAGCACCTTTAAAGCGCGGCCTCACGCTCCTTGCCCGGCTTTTTGTGCCGGAAAAAGATGTTCAGGCGTTGCCAGAAGGAGAAGCTCTGTCCGGCTACAAAATGCGCACTTGTGCAAGCGCCGAGCCGCAAGTGACTCCAAATTTGGAGTAATTTTTATCAATGTGCTCCGACTCTCATCAGGTGGGCGGAGGTAGGGACAAATGCGTTATAATATTATTTACATTAAATTCACTAAGTTTTAGGAACACCGATACCAAATGGGCAAAAGCTGGACCATCTTTATCCGGAACTTTAACAAAGTTCTTGATAAGCACCAATTTATTTGACGTCATTTTTCGCTCTCGCATTATCCCAATAAAAAAAATATGATATTTTTCCACAATCAATCGTTGAGGTATTTCTTGGCAGCTTTGAGAGCACTCACGGGATGCATCTAGGAACTTGGTGTTTACGTTTAGGAGGTAAGCTTGCTTGCAACACCATCTGTATCTCTGTCCCTACAATAAGCCATCAACCTGGGCAAAATACCATCCCTTACCAGGGTTTCGGAGAGATTTGACATTGTATTTCTGGAGATTGGATTTGATTATATTTAATTGGATTTGTCATAATTTCTATATTTTCAGACATGGAGGACCTCCTCCATTCCCTTGTTGCAATCCAGCTGCTCTCGGATGAACAGTTTTCGGTGTTCCAGGTAGAGATTGGTCGCCGATCGGGCTTTGGCCTTCGGCAACGGCTTGTATGCTACCCAGGAGGATAATGCGGATGGCAAATAACTTAAGTCTTTGGCGCAGGCCACCTCCCAGTCGGAAAGTAAACGATAACGGGTAACGGTATGGTTGTTCATCACGAATTATTATATAGTAATTTTATATGTATCGGTGGTAGAATATTACTGCCTTGATCTTTTTTGCTGAAATGATTTGATTTTAAATTCGTTTCGGCTTCTATTGCATGTGGAATTGACTTCCAACTTTAAAGGCCCATGCTGCTTTCTGGGAGAAGCGAGTATTTCCGATTTTTCCTTTGTGTTTCGTTTAGTTTTTCTTGCGATAGCTTGATGACTTCAGATACGCCATTGTAGGAGGCCGATGCTGTTGACTCGGAATATGTTTCTGAAAAATAATTTGCATCGTAAGCTGGATAGGGCTCTTCAGAAGGATCAGTTTGAGGAATTTCGATGAGCGCACCTTAGCATAATGACATTTCGCGTGCTTTCAAAACCCAGATATCTTGCTTAAACAAAAATAGCAATCAGTTAAGTGGCAAGATGGCTTTCTCCAGGAAGTGGGGCTCTCGACAACACAATTTAAGACTTCGATCTCTCTTTTACAATCCGTTTTGTAGTCCTCATCGTGATATTTAGAATTGGTGTCGAATATCCCACAATGAGTGAATATTGGCCTTGTCTAATCATATCATTTATCGTTAAATCTAAGGAATTCCAGGATGTGAATGAAGATTTCTCAAAGCCTATCAGAGGACTCGAGGCACCGAAAATCTAAGAAAAGAGCATATCTCATATCTTATATCACCATTTTGGAAATCATTTTTATGAATATAAAAGACACTAAAAAGACACTGCAAATTTAAAAAATTATAAAAAATGTATTTATTATCTAAAAATTTTAATTTACAATATTACAAATGAATTACCGATACAAAATTAAGAAAACTATGGTAAACTTACCACGGCCATAAAGAGCTCATCAAAGTACAGGTAGTACGGTTGGATCCACTTTATAGAGCAGGTTGCAACATCTACCATCCAGCGCTTCCAGTTTTGCTTGACTTGCCTCCAAAACTTGCAGGATGCTCCGTTTCCTTTGTATAGACTCCTCGTTCTCCCATGGATAATGGCCTTACATGCTATTGTGGGGTTTAGCTTGAGACAGGGTCTGCTGAGGGCCCAAAGTAGGGATGCAAAACCATCGATAGCGAGTACATCGATATATCGCTAAAAACATCGACATTTTTTTAAATGTTTTGAAATATCCCATAAAACGCTCCAAATATTAACTAAAATGTTGTTTTTATGAACCTTAATATAAACTTATATTTATCCAAACAAAAACATAACAATATTTTCAAAAATCAATATAAAGAAAACATAATCTTAATACATATTTTAATAAAAATAATAAGGAAAAATGGAACTAGTACATTTCACTTCAGTAGATTTCTTAAGCTTTTATACTTATCTAATCTATATGTTCATCTTCGCCTTACTAAAAGTCCTCTCCGAGTCAGTAGAGGTGGCAGGAATATACAAGTATTTTAAAGCGCACTGCGCAAGGGAGCTGAATTGGACTTCATTAACCTGTAAGAAAATAGAGTTATTCAAGAAGAAATGTAAGATATTCAAAAATGTACCCTCCAATACTCGAGCGGATCTATTTTTTGATGCGCATTTTGTTGCTCTAATATTGACGCATTTCGATTATTGCATCGGATCTGCAAGTTCTTTGCTTCTTTTTTACTTTTTCTGCCATAAATCCGTACAAATCTGAGGGGTGTCTTCTCGGCGGGCGGTTCCTCATTTGGACATTGGTTCTGCACATCTTTGAAAACGAAAGTTATGTCATTTTGCAACGCAGCTACAAGTGTCACTCGTCTTCATTTGCGGCTTAAGCGTATCCATTTTAATTAAAAAATGGTCCTGCACTGTGGGTATTGTTAAGGATACCATTACTGTTTTGGCAGCTGACGTATTCACGGTTGCCGTTTCAAATGGCTCTAAAACGGTGCAGATGTCTTCAATGATAGAAAATTGTTCCTCAGTTAATGGTAGTGGCGCCTTCAAAGATTTTAGCGGAACTCCGCCGTCCTCAACTGTCTTGTATGTCTCCTCATAATATTTGTCAATGTAAAGGTGGGACAAAATTCGCTTGTCCCCGTCCTTGCCTTTACAGGCAAGAATTTTTCCTAGGTGTATCCAATAGTGTAAGCCCGGAATCTTCTTACTTCTTTCGATTATATACTGATGACACGATGCTCTGTCGCACACGATTGCCATCAAGTATCGCTTGATTCCACAAGTTTTTAATTCCTTTATTATGAACTCAAAGTAAGCCAACATATCCCAGGCTACTTCTTTTTCTTTATACTTATAAAAACAATCTGAATTGTTGTTGAATTGAACACGGTTTCTATCGGGTGAGTTGGTGCAACCTAAATCTTCTTCCTCAGAGTATCTAATCTATATCTCACCGTTAACGGTTTATTACATTTATTCTCGTAATAAATTAATATAAGATATATTAATTCCGTTTTAATGGATCCGCGGAGCGGCACTGTTCCGCTGAAGGCGTGCGTAATGTTTACGAACTTCTAGGAGCTGGCCACACTTCTTGCCCGCGAGCTTTTTGTAGAAATTCAAGGAGGTAAGTTGGTTTTTTCTTATAATACACTTATATTACTTATCTTATATAATGCGCTTGCACAACTGTGCCCGCGGCATAACCGGTAGTCGGGATCCGGCATGTGGCTCGAGCCACTTGCGCCTCGGCGCATGCACAACCGCAGCACCACCGGTGGTCGGGCTCCGGCCTGTGGCTCGAGCCATTTTCGGCTCGGTGCTTGCGCAACTGCGCATTTTAAAACCCGACACAATCACTCCTAGAGGTTCGTAAACATTTCGCACGCCTTTAGCGGAGTAGTGCCGCACCGCGGATCCATTAAAACGGACGCAGTATCCGCGCTAAGCGGAATTAATATATCTTATATTAATTTATTACGAGAATAAATATATTAAACCGTTCACGCGGTTCGTCTCGTCGTGGAGCACCTTCAAAGCGGCCTCACGCTCCTTGCCCGGCTTTGTGTGCCAGAAAAATATGTTCAGGCGTTGCCAGAAGGAGAAGCTCTGTCCGGCTTCAAAATGCGCAGTTGCCGCGGACACAGTTATGCAAGCGCCGAGCCACAAGTGATATGCTTGCTCCCATCTGAACAAATAAAAAGAAAAAAGAAATTGATTATAAGAAATAGCGTTTTTTTTTTACTTTTTATAACAGTAATTGCTGAAAAGTTTGAAAGGAGACACAAGTTAAATGAATAATGTAAACAAATAAAATGCCTAACCTATCTCATAAATGCATTGGTCAAAAAATTTTTCTCATTTTTGTCAACGTCGCGTAGCGAGTTTAAAATATTGCTATCCCTTAATAAACACAAATTTCAAATCGTGATCGTTCAAATTCGTCATTTGTTGTGGCTGCACTTCCGTTTCCTCACTGGCCCTTCCCTTCTTGCTTGCCGGCTCATCGTCATCATCGCCTCTCTTCCTCTTCATGGCCGCCGATTCATGGCATTTGCTGGCGAAAATGTTTCATCGTTCAGGTTTGAGAACCGACCAATTACTTCCCGAATTTTAAAATTTCATCTAGGAACTTGGGGGTTACGTTTCAGAGTAAGCTCGCTTGCACACCTTCTGTATATCTGTCCCTGGACTAAGATTGCATCCCTTACCAGGGTTTCGGAGAGATTTGACATTGTATTTCTGGAGATTGGATTTGATTGGATTTTTCATAGTTTCTAAATTTTCGGACATGGATATACCCATTTTGAGGACCTCCTTCATTCCCTTGTTGCAATCCAGCTGCTCTCGGATGAACCGTTTTCGGTGTTCCAGGAAGAGAGTGGATTTATTTTTGATCAGGCTTTGGCCTTCGGCAACGGTTTGTATGCTACCCAGGAGGATAATGCGGATGGCGAATAACTTAAGTCACCGGCGCAGGCCACCTCCCGGTCGGAACGTAAACGGTAACGGGTAACGGTATGGTCGTTCATCGCGAATTATTATATAATAATTTTATATGTATCGGTGGTAGAATATTACTGCCTTGATCTTTTTTGCTGAAATGATTTGATTTTAAATTCGTTTCGGCTTCTATTGCATGTGGAATTGACTTCCAACTTTAAAGGCCCATGCTGCTTTTTGCGAGAAGCGAGAATATATAAATATAATAAATCGTTCACGCAGTTCGTCTCGTCGTGGAGCACCTTCAAAGCGGCCTCACGCTCCTTGCCCGGCTTTGTGTGCCAGAAAAATATGTTAAGGCGTTGCCAGAAGAAGCTCTGTCCGGCTTCAAAATGCGCAGTTGCCGCGAACACATCTAAACAAAAAAAAAGAAAAAAGAAATTGATTATAAGAAATTGCGTTTTTTTTTACTTTTTATAACAGTAATTGCTGAAAAGTTTGAAAGGAGACACAAGTTAAAGCTTAGTACGCAGATGCTCGAAAAGTGTTCCCAAGCATTGAGTCAAAACGAGAGGTCAATAGTCACCCTCTCGCTCTCTCGCACTGCTTTGGAACACTTTTCGAGCATCTGCGTACAGACCTTAAATGAATAATGTAAACAAATATAATGCCTAACCTATCGCATAAATGAATTGGTCAAAATTTTTTTCGCATTTTTATCAATGTCGCGTAGCGAGTTTAAAATATTGCTATCCCTTAATAAACACAAATTTCAAATCGTGATCGTTCAAATTCGTCATTTTTCCGTTTCCTCCCTGGCCCTTCCCTTCTTGCTTGCCGGCTCATCGTCATCATCGCCTCTCTTCCTCTTCATGGCCGCGGATTCATGGCATTTGCTGGCGAAAATGTTTCATCGTTCAGGTTTGAGAACCGACCAATTACTTCCCGAATTTTTAAAATTTCATCTAGGAACTTGGGGGTTACGTTTCAGAGTAAGCTCGCTTGCACACCTTCTGTATATCTGTCCCTGGACTAAGATTGCATCCCTTACCAGGGTTTCGGAGAGATTTGACATTGTATTTCTGGAGATTGGATTTGATTGGATTTTTCATAGTTTCTAAATTTTCGGACATGGATATACCCATTTTGAGGACCTCCTTCATTCCCTTGTTGCAATCCAGCTGCTCTCGGATGAACCGTTTTCGGTGTTCCAGGAAGAGAGTGGATTTATTTTTGATCAGGCTTTGGCCTTCGGCAACGGTTTGTATGCTACCCAGGAGGATAATGCGGATGGCGAATAACTTAAGTCACCGGCGCAGGCCACCTCCCGGTCGGAACGTAAACGGTAACGGGTAACGGTATGGTCGTTCATCGCGAATTATTATTTAATAATTTTATATGTATCGGTGGTAGAATATTACTGCCTTGATCTTTTTGCTGAAATGATTTGATTTTAAATTCGTTTCGGCTTCTATTGCATGTGGACTTGACTTCCAACTTTAAGGGTCCATGCTGCTTTTGCGAGAAGCGAGAATATATAAATATAATAAACCGTTCACGCGGTTCGTCTCATCGTGGAGCACCTTCAAAGCGGCCTCACGCCCCTTGCCCGGCTTTGTGTGTCGGAAAAGATGTTTAGGCGTTGCCAGAAGGAGAAGATCTGTCCGGCTTCAAAATGCGCAGTTGTTTAAAAGTTTGAAATTTCGTTCAAATTCGAAATGTATTGTGGCTGCACTTCCGTTTTCTCACTAGCCCTTCCCTTCTTGCTTGCCGGCTCATCGTCATCATCGCCTCTCTTCCTCTTCATGGCCGCCGATTCATGGCATTTGCTGGCGAAACTGTTTCATTGTTCTGCTTTGAGAACCGACCAATTACTTCTTTTTACTGAAAAGTTTGAAAGGAGACACAAGTTAAATGAATAATGCCTAACCTATCGCATTAATGCATTGGTCAAAAATTTTTTCGCATTTTTATCAATGTCGCGTAGCGAGTTTAAAATATTGCTATCCCTTAATAAACACAAATTTCAAATCGTGATCGTTCAAATTCGTCATTTGTTGTGGCTGCACTTCCGTTTCTTCACTGGCCCTTCCCTTCTTGCTTGCCGGCTCATCGTCATCATCGCCTCTCTTCCTCTTCATGGCCGCCGATTCATGGCATTTGCTGGCGTAAATGTTTCATCGTTCAGGTTTGAGCACCCACCGACCAATTACTTCCCGCATTTTTAAATTTCATTCTCAATTTTTATTCTGCACAATAATGCGGATGGCGAATAACTTAAGTCACCAGCGCAGGCCACCTCCCGGTCGAAACGTAAACGGTAACGGGTAACGGTATGGTCGTTCATCACGAATTATTATTTAATAATTTTATATGTATCGGTGGTAGAATATTACTGCCTTGATCTTTTTGCTGAAATGATTTGATTTTAAATTCGTTTCGGCTTCTATTGCATGTGGACTTGACTTCCAACTTTAAGGGTCCATGCTGCTTTTGCGAGAAGCGAGAATATATAAATATAATAAACCGTTCACGCGGTTCGTCTCATCGTGGAGCACCTTCAAAGCGGCCTCACGCCCCTTGCCCGGCTTTGTGTGTCGGAAAAGATGTTTAGGCGTTGCCAGAAGGAGAAGATCTGTCCGGCTTCAAAATGCGCAGTTGTTTAAAAGTTTGAAATTTCGTTCAAATTCGAAATGTATTGTGGCTGCACTTCCGTTTTCTCACTAGCCCTTCCTTCTTGCTTGCCGGCTCATCGTCATCATCGCCTCTCTTCCTCTTCATGGCCGCCGATTCATGGCATTTGCTGGCGAAACTGTTTCATTGTTCTGCTTTGAGAACCGACCAATTACTTCTTTTTACTGAAAAGTTTGAAAGGAGACACAAGTTAAATGAATAATGCCTAACCTATCGCATTAATGCATTGGTCAAAAATTTTTTCGCATTTTTATCAATGTCGCGTAGCGAGTTTAAAATATTGCTATCCCTTAATAAACACAAATTTCAAATCGTGATCGTTCAAATTCGTCATTTGTTGTGGCTGCACTTCCGTTTCTTCACTGGCCCTTCCTTCTTGCTTGCCGGCTCATCGTCATCATCGCCTCTCTTCCTCTTCATGGCCGCCGATTCATGGCATTTGCTGGCGTAAATGTTTCATCGTTCAGGTTTGAGCACCCACCGACCAATTACTTCCCGCATTTTTAAATTTCATTCTCAATTTTTATTCTGCACAATAATGCGGATGGCGAATAACTTAAGTCACCAGCGCAGGCCACCTCCCGGTCGAAACGTAAACGGTAACGGGTAACGGTATGGTCGTTCATCACGAATTATTATTTAATAATTTTATATGTATCGGTGGTAGAATATTACTGCCTTGATCTTTTTGCTGAAATGATTTGATTTTAAATTCGTTTCGGCTTCTATTGCATGTGGACTTGACTTCCAACTTTAAGGGTCCATGCTGCTTTTGCGAGAAGCGAGAATATATAAATATAATAAACCGTTCACGCGGTTCGTCTCATCGTGGAGCACCTTCAAAGCGGCCTCACGCCCCTTGCCCGGCTTTGTGTGTCGGAAAAGATGTTTAGGCGTTGCCAGAAGGAGAAGATCTGTCCGGCTTCAAAATGCGCAGTTGTTTAAAAGTTTGAAATTTCGTTCAAATTCGAAATGTATTGTGGCTGCACTTCCGTTTTCTCACTAGCCCTTCCCTTCTTGCTTGCCGGCTCATCGTCATCATCGCCTCTCTTCCTCTTCATGGCCGCCGATTCATGGCATTTGCTGGCGTAAATGTTTCATCGTTCAGGTTTGAGAACCGACCAATTACTTCCCGCATTTTTAAATTTCATTCTCAATTTTTATTCTGCACAATAATGCGGATGGCGAATAACTTAAGTCACCAGCGCAGGCCACCTCCCGGTCGAAACGTAAACGGTAACGGGTAACGGTATGGTCGTTCATCACGAATTATTATTTAATAATTTTATATGTATCGGTGGTAGAATATTACTGCCTTGATCTTTTTGCTGAAATGATTTGATTTTAAATTCGTTTCGGCTTCTATTGCATGTGGAATTGACTTCCAACTTTAAAGGCCCATGCTGCTTTTTGCGAGAGGCGAGAATTTTCGATTTTTCTTCATAAGGGTGAAGTCTGCTCTTCAATTGATTTGTTAAAAACAAGCAAGTGTCAGCCCCTACACTCGTCTTCATTTGCGGCTTAAGCGTATCCATTTTAATTAAAAAATGGTCCTGCACTGTGGGTATTATTAAGGATACCATTACTGTTTTGGCAGCTGACGTATTCACGGTTGCCGTTTCAAATGGCTCTAAAACGGTGCAGATGTCTTCAATGATAGAAAATTGTTCCTCAGTTAATGGTAGTGGCACCTTGAAAAATTGTTGCGAAACTCCGTAAACTGCCTCTCGAACGAGTAAAATTCTCTTAAGCATATAGATGGCACTATTCCAAGAGTAGGCACTTCCTGTATTACGTTTAACGGCTTTTCAACGCCATGTGCAGCTCTTAATTTGGCATACGCAATCGCACTGCTTTTAAAATAGGTGATAATACTCTTTACGCTTTTAAAACGTCTTGCACAGCGTGCTTTGAACAACTAAATTTAATGAATGGGTAAAACAACCCAGGTGCTTTTTGAAAATTCTCGCAGGCCTTTTTCAAAAAGCTGCGTTGTCCGTAACAATATAACTATTGTTATTTTTAAAACTTCTGGCGGCCAAAGGATCATCTTGTCCCGAAAATATCAGTGTCAGCGAATCCCTAGCAGAAGTTGAGCTGAAAAGCTTGTTGGATCACACGACTATGCGAATTGTAGAACCTCAAGCTGATATCCTTGAGTCCATTAGTGATGATAGCGTGGCCGACATGATTTTAATTGGCAAGTCGGGATTTGACGGTAGTTCTGGTCATTCCGAATATAAACAGAAAACATTGAACAATAACATTGATGATTCGAGTGTGTTTGTGACTTCGTATGTACCACATTCGCGCCATTTGTATGGCCTCTTGTTTGTTCACACCAAAAGGGTGTGATTTTGTACCGGCTGATGACAATGGCGTGCGCCAATATTCGAATATTTCTTCCATTTGCGCACTCCCCGACAATTTTTGGGAGTAAAATAATGCGTAAATCGGAAGTGCTGGAAATGTGATTTTTAGCGGAAAAATTTAAAATCCGAACCTAATGAAAAAATCATGAAACGTTTATGACGCGGCGTTGCCAGATTTTACGGTGTATAACAATTTTAACATTCTACCTACAGACTTTTTACGCATTAAATGGTGAGAAAACTTGCTACTGTTATCACACTCGCACGAAAAATACTGTTCTACATAATACATGTTTTAAGAACTGATGTAAGAAAATGTAAGTGAAGTAAATTAGTCAAATTAGTGTAAAAAATAGTTAACAAATAGCTAAAACATGCGAACCTATTTTAAGCTTTTTTAAAGTTTTTTTTTCAGCTATTTTTGGCGTGTTTATAGCTTTAAAAAAGCTAAAAATAGCTGAAAAGTGTTAACATGTAAATTTTAATTAACATGTAAAATTTCTGGTTAACATGTATGTGTGTAAAATGTATATTAACAGAAAAACGCGTAAAAATGTTAACAGTTAACAGATACGTTAGCAGTTTCCGTAAATTATGTTCCTTTATTAATGTTTACTCTAGTAACGAAAGTATCTATATGCGTAAAGCATTAGGATACTACAAATTTTGTTAAAAATTTGTACATTGGCAAAAAATACAAGTTCAGTACAAAAACTTGACTAAGGAACCCCAAAAATAAAATACGGCGTATGAAACGTTGAAATTGAACTTTTCACATTTATTATACACTCATTAGACATATAATTTCGGAGTGAGAACTTTGAAACATGCATTCAATTGAATATTTCTTCACCACTCTGCCAATTCATACATTAATGGCTGACTTTCGCTTCTCCTTATATAAAGTGTTGTACAATCTGTGCAAATCGAGTGTGGATCTATCACTGTCCTATATAGTTTGCGGCTCGAATTCATTTACTGATGGTTGAGCGAGAATAATACACAGAGTTCTGGATAAAAATGAAATTACATCTAGATATATATATGTTTATCTATCCGATATAGATTTGGTATAATACACATATGTAAGGATGCACGTATAGCTTAGGGTTGCCTTCAATGTTCCGCCGTGTGTCCCCACCTTGATATTTGTCGGAACACCCACTCCATTAAATTCCATTGTGCTGCAATTTTTGGTGAATATAATACTTAATGGACATCTATAATACATTTAATGGACATCTAGATTAGTACTGGCGGAATGGGGCTGGTGTGGTGTGGTGTGTCCTAGGCTACTAGTGTTGACATTCATAGTTAAAAATCTCAAAATTCTCCATCCGACCTCAGGTCGCAGCACGTGCAATAACAAAATGGTTTTGCCTTTGCACTCGATTCTGTGGACCTTGTGTAAATCACATGTTGAACTAATGTAAAACTACGCGGCATGAACCTAATAATATAGCCCCAGCGTAAGCCCAGGGTCTCTTGTCTATATCTGTTATCTTTGATTAATTTTGAAATGGTCCCGACTAACATGAGAAACCTAGGGCGTGCCAGTTTTGGGTGCACGATGGGCGTGGGCTTGTTAAAAAAAAAAAACGTGGCTAACTATGGCCAAATTCTAGGTATATTTAAGCAAATGCTGCACACGGTCGTAATATATGTTCTTCTCTCGAATTAATCCAATAACAATCATATGAAGATTAATGTAATTTTAAAATGCAATTCGATTACCATTACAAATATATATAACTACACATATATAATTAACAATAAGTTCCATTCGAACATTCAAAAAATCAGTACAATTGGTTTCATATAACTTTAAGGGTTAAGGGTAATTTTTTCAAAAATTATTGCTTCTCAATTTGGTTTTGTTTTGTATTTTGTGTTTGTGTCATTAATCAGAATAATAATAATTACTAATTGGATCCAGTCGCCGCGGGCTTCGAGCTTCGAAAATAATCCCAACTCATGCGTACAAGAGAACGAAAACCATAATAAATCAATTATAAATAATAGTTTTATATTTAGACAAACTATATACAGTGATTAAGGGATTTAGAGAGAGTGACTAGCGTAAATTAAGGCTAAAATTATACACAATATGTACAGTTGGGAATAGTGCCGTACCCCCGGTAAGTGTCGAGTCTGTTTTTTTCTTGTAACTTAGGCAATAGTTCTTAACTGTTTAGGAAACTTTGGGGGTTCGCTTAGAGCACATGCAGGTTCTCGCAGCTCTTGGACTTGGAGTCCCGCGTCCAGACGCGGCCCAGCAGACCCTTGACTTTCAGGCTGGTGGAGGTTCGCGATCCACGATACTTGCGGGGGCTACAAGGAGAGAGAAAGAGCATTACTGGCAGGTTCCTTCAACTCCCTGGCGAAGGCCGTGACTCACCTGCTTTGGGCACTGCCTGGCGGCGTGGCCACCGTCTCCCCCAGCGGACCCAGCGGGGTGTTGGCGTTGAGGCAGCCGGCACTCAGGGGTGAGCAGGCGCGGCGCTTCGACTTTCGAATCGAACGCTTCCGGAACAGATCCCTAGGGAGAAGTAACATTTAAGTAGTAACAAGGTGAAAGTTTAAAGGTGCTCGCTCCACCCACCTGGACTTCTCGGGATTCTCCAGCTTCAGCCGTATCTGTGACAGCAGACCCACCAGTAGCTCGTCCACGTTGTGATTGATGCCCACCGAGGTCTCGATGAATTTACAATCGTAGGCGGTGGCCATGGCCTTGCCCTCTGCAAGCGGAGAAGAGGTGAGAGTGAGAGGTTAAGTGAAAATGTGTGGAAATTATGGCCAAAAGCATCACAGCCAGGCTTAGTTGGCCGCCACCCATCACCCCTTGGTTAATCAAATCGAATGGCCTCGCTTAGTTAACTCTGAGTTGGCCATAAAACCCAACTTGGACTCGGATTTATATCTAAACACGTTGGCGATTTGATGATGCCACCGCCTCGGAGTCCGTCACGTCTGGTCCACAGTTGTGAACACAACTCGTAAAATCTGAAGCATCAAAGTTCGCCATATGCGGAGGTACCTCCCCTACAGCTGCAAATTTTATGGCAGGCTCACATTTTTATTAACAATGTGACGAAAGCCCTCCGATATATATTTGTGCTTCCCCTTATTTTATGACTGTTTGATGGAGGCTCCTGCCTTAAAGACTTAAGCTCTGGCCTGGGCCTAGGTCGTAATTAAAAGCAAACAAAGCTGGCCAGCATCGGGACACAATTTAACCCAATTGAATAATTAGTGGGGCAGACATCATTAGGTATGCCCAACCGTAGAAAGGTGCAAATGGGAAGGGCATTAAAATTTCAATAGCTTTTTGGAGAGTTCAAGCAAATATGAGTCACTACTACTTTATCCTCCCTCCTCTGACACTGCACATATTTCTCCCAATCTCCAATCGCTGTGACAATGTATAGATTTATGAAAATATCTTTTAGCCAGACATTTCGGGGCTAAGCGCGCATTTTATTATTGCCATTGCCAGAGGCATAAAATATTCTATAAATACTTTATGAAATTAAGGCGCCGCATTAGGTGGACAGGAACCCACCACCCAACCTGGAGCTGGGTGGGGATGTGGTGGCGTCTCTCTGTTTGCCAGAATAGGCTTATGGGCCTTAAACCCACAGCGGAACACATGCCACACGGGACGAAATGTAATCAATTTTGCGCTGAAACAATTTCCTGCCATTACTCTGGCTGAAGCGAAGGAACCCTTCCAGTAAGCCCACCTCCCATCCTCTCTGGCTTTCATAATAACAAACGTAATTTAACGGAAAATATTGAATTACTTAGATGAAAGCGTTCGAGAGTTACCTTGGTCTTAAAGGGAATCCGATATAAAAGTCAAGTGAAAGTACTTGAGTCCCCGAAATTGACGACCTTCAATTGGGCAGAGAGATGCGGCTTTGACTCCCACTTGAACTTGGACACCCTCCTCCTCCCCGGTGTTTTGTGTCCTGTCTATATCTGTTTTATAGGCCAACCGCCGGATGACTTCCGCTTGGGCAAACTTTTCAGCTGGCCCTCTGGCCGTGGTGGGTCTTGTTCACACACTCAAACTATATCGATATCTATTTTAACAGACCCAATCGAGCGCACTTTCGAGTGTTAATGAAGGGCAAAATCCCCGCGAACCTCCTCCGCTCCCATATATTTATCTGGTATGTCATTTACCTTCGGAGGTGACTAGCCGGCTCCTGGCCAGGTCCGCCTTGTTCGAAACGAGTATGACGGCTTTCTGGGCGATGTTCTGATTGGTCCAGAGCACCTGCAGCACCTGCTCCGCCACGCTGAAGCTGCTCCTGTCCGCGGCCGAATAGATGACGCAGTAACCGTGCGGATCGTAGTTGGTCAGGCACTCATCCGGCTGTGAATGGAGGTGACACCAAAGTGACATTGAGTGAGGTTGAGAGCTGGCTGGCTGGTGCCAAGGTGTGGGCTAGTTGATGGCCGTGCATGCTAATGGCATTATGAAATGTCACAGATAGAGTGCAGGACGCCGCACAGATGAGCAGGACACTCATCTGAGCGTTGGGCTTTCAAAATAATACCAGAGTGGCCTTTCGATGGCTAAAGGTGTATTCAAAAACAAATACCAAATGCACTATGCTCGTTTTCAAAAGCCATTTAAATTGGTTGGCTTTGAAGGCTACTCGTAAAGTAATTTAAAAGCAATTTATTATAAATATTGCGGATCTAAGAGGTGCTCGAAAATACATTAAAAATGTTGTATATTGAAAAACTTTTGAAGCAAATAATTGGAATACAATGTGGGGCTTGGACTTTAAAGTATAATATGGCTTTCATAATAAACCATTTTATAATAAAACAATTTAAAGCAGCACAAATAATTTAGGAAGTTTATATTTCAGATAGTTTTCTAGCTTATTAAATTTGTAAACTATATTTCCCTGACCTTTTCAAACCTATTTCAATATTTTCAATGATTTTCATACTTAATTGAGTGCAATTGAGTAGCCATCGATTTTTTTTTTATAGAAAACCCGCCTTAATTGGTTGTTCTACATATTTTTAAAGGTACTTACAGTCATCTCGGTGTATCCATGGTCGATGAATATCAGCTCGGACTCCTCGCCACTGAGTAATACTGAAACGGCCTTCTCGCCGGACTCGTCATCTGCACAGGACATGCAAGGAGAAGGACTAGATTAGCACCAGTTGTCACCATGGGCGCAAAGAGGAAGCTCAAGATCGATAACTTAAATGTCAGGCAATGAAATGATTTACAACATCAACTTTTGGAATTTTGAAAGTGCGAAAACAAGGGGAAAGTGCAAGTGCTTGTTTATGTCGCTGTGAAGTGTGTGTGCGTGCTATTTACAAGTGTAGTTCTCTACATTTTGACATCCCATTAGCCTCTACAGGAGTGCCCCCCGAAATGTATGCTAGTTTAAGCCGAATTAAGCTGGCCCCAGAAGAATGCAAAGCAAACCGAGAGCTGTGAGGGATTAAAGTGCCCTTCTGTGTCGACAAGTGCTCTCTCGATTATTATTCATTTAATGTTTTCACTGTTTTGTTTTGTTTCTTTTAATTAAAAACATTCTATGGGAGCCCCAACCATTAATGGCAGCTCGTCCCCAGTGGCAATCGATATATGTATGTACGGGGTGCCTTTGACCAAATCATTAATTAAATTTCATTTGTTGTGCTTGCGATGTGCATAATCATTTCAATATCGAATGGCAGCCGCCGTCCTCAAGGCTGCGCTGCGCGACGGCCCATAAATCACAAGCGAAACAAAGGCCGCCATCGCATCGATTGGGGCTATATATTATTTCACAACTATATATAGGTAATATATATATGGGAATTCGGAATTGGGGGTGTTGGCGGGGTGTGTGTTCTAATTTCCGGGGCGTGTCGGGTGGGCAGGTGTCTGGCACTGCAGTTGTGGCTTGAGATTGAGTGTTTATCTAGTTTATTGTTTGGTTTGGTTAAGTTTTTGGAGAGTTGAAAAAGCGTTTCAATTGTATAGAGATATTAGGATAAATATTAGGGAGTAGCATAGTTAACAAGATAATTATTATTATTATTGTTTAGGTTGTTTGTTGCTTTTACCGTCGGCGGCTTTTCAATTAGAATGCGTATATCACAGTTGCCTAGATCTGAGTACAATCACGATTCGGTTACGGATTACGAGTTCGGTTTGGTTGTTGTATGTACAGAGATGTTGGTTGTTAATTCGGTTGTAGTTGTTGGTTGTTGGTTGTTCGAGTTTCGAGTAGGGTCAGTTTTAGACATTGAGTTGAATGATTGGTTGATTGATATACGGAATGGAGAGAAACAGAAAAGATTATCACTTCAGTATAAAACAGATTTCAGAATGAGGTACAAGTAGTGAGTGTTGGTTAAGCATAAACACGTGGACTCTACTTAATGGTTTTACTAAGGAACTTGGCATCGGTCAACACTGGTATCTTTCCATAATTTAATGACAAATTTTGATATAATAAAATTTTCCATTCTTGCTAATAGCATTGTTTATTCGAATATATTCCCTGCTAAATTCCATTCCTTTATAGAATCCCAAAACAAGGCGAATTTATTTCCATTGCAGCAGCGTTTTAATGCTCTATATGCCAATATGTGTTGACCCATTGGGGTGGCGACTCATAAAACGGCCAGAGGCCAACGGCAGTACTCAGCTCGGGAGGAAAAATAAATAAAACACAAGGCAAGCAGCACAACCGAAAATGGAAACTTTCCGAGCACGGCGACGGGACCATAAAAGCCATATGAGACGACACAGAGCAACGGAATCAAACTGGAACTAAAGCTGGAACCAAACAGACTCAGTAAGACAACATAATGCGGCACACAGGACTACAACACCAACAAATGAGTTATGAAATAATACAAACTAAAGCCAAGGCACACGCTCGCTGGCAGGGCAGGACAGACAGACACAGGGTGAATCGGGGGCTATGCAGTGCTCAGAGGGGTCAGAGAGGGGCTCCGGATGCAAGCATCTCCGGTATCGAGATGGACACTCACCAATGCTCGTGTCGTAGGCATGCAGGTACTCCGACGTCATGAACTGCGAGACCAGGGAGCTCTTGCCTACCGCAGGGCCACCCAGCATAAGAACCCTGGAATTGGAGAAAATAAAAGCGGGGAGAGTCCAATTAGTTCACATTAAAACATTAAGCTTTAAAGGCAGTTCTACTTTATAGCAAGCGCCATTTAATATGATTTATCTTCTTTACAGATACTCAATGAACTTTTAAACAATTTGACCTTTTAATCTTAAAGATAAAACAATTTAATCTTTCTAAAGGTTAACTAGAATCAATTATTGAACCCTGACCCACCTGTATGGCCCGTTGCCCGGATTCGAGGTGCTGCTCTCCCTGCTGGAGGCCAGCGAGGTTCGCGCTGAGACGGATGTGGGCGCCGATAGCTGCTGCTGGGCGGTCAGGTGCTCGGTGCTGGAATTGAGCTAGCCACGCTGTTGTTGGAGCGACTGCGTCGACTCTTCAGCGAGTCGCCGCGGTTGACCACGCCCTTGCCGGTGATCGAGAAGTGACGCAGCCTGTAGTACTCCTCCTCCACGCCAGTGTTGGGCATGGAAGCCACTCTAAAGGATGCGAGATACAAGATAAGTAATTGTCAGGTGTCTGTGAAAGCCGGTTAGGTAAACACGCACCTGGATCTCTGCTGGGGCAGGCACAGCTGGTTCGGCCTGCCCGAGGCCCGGCTGCCGGGCATCTTCACCGACTGCGAGCGGCTGTGGTGGGGCGAGCCATAGCTGAAATCGGAGCAAAAACGACATCGTTAGTTGGTTGCTGCAACTCACAAAAGCTCTGGGAAACTGGAAATTTGAATCTTTCATCCGCCCTCTGGCTTTGTCATCTTGTGGAAAGGAGTGGGAGCAATGCCAGAGATTACCAACTGCAGTTGACAGCGGTTTAATGGAGATCCAGATATGTATGTCTGGCATGGCACTATTTGCGTGCAGCACCTGCCGCCTGTCCTTGGCCATTGTGAATGCCAAAAGACCAAAGGACACGAGTGTGTGGGGGCGGTGTCCTTGGACTCTGAGTTTACCGCAAAGGCAGCCAAGGGAAATATTGATAATTAAAACGCCCAATTCGAATAACCCGACAATTAATGGACATGCAGTAGGATCTTGTAGAAGCGAATTTTAAATATTTCAAATGAAGGAACTGCCCGGCCACGTGCAAGTCACAAATGTTTATTTATCTTTGGGATTTTCGGCTGGGACATGTAAACTTTAAGCAACGGAACTCGACATGGCGCCTGGCAACAGGTCGTATGAGTAATTTGAAAAGTTATGAAGAAGAAAGCCCTTCTCGCCCGAGTTTGTTGCAAATGCAAAACTGCCGGCAGGTGAAGGCTATAAAAGCGGTGCTCACTGTTTCTTCTTCTGCTTCTTTTTTTCTGCTTGCCCCTTTTGGCCATTTAAATTTTGATTGCTTGGGTCCGAGCGAGTTTTACGAGAGTCTTGAAAATCGATGGGCATTCAATCGGAAATTAAATCTCCGGTTGGGTCATAAAACGTAATCCGTCAAAGGTCAGGAAGCTGGAGCCGGACTCACCGCATCTCAAAGTCGCGCAGCTCCTCGATGGTGAGCGTGTTGGTCACATCCAGCAGCTGCCTCATGTTCTCGTCCCGCTTGTGCTGCGCCTGCTGCTGGTGATGATTGTGGCCATGGTGCGAGTGGGTGCTGGGATGGTGGTGCAGGTGCGTGGGCGGATGGGCCAGCTGCTGGGAGTTGCGCTTGCGGGCCACCAGCTCCTTGCCCTGCTCCACGCTGATGAAGTCGCCCTCGTTCTTGATCAGCAGCGTCTCCACCGTATTGTCCAGGCTTAACGAGGGCTATCAAAATAAAAGGAAAGGGGACAGAATTAAGAGAGGAAAAAAGGGTGATTGTCGGAAATATCGTTGATTGGTAAGCGGATTGCTGCAATTGCAATTCCAGAGACTCGAAGCCACTCGACCGAGAACTCACGGCCCGATGACTTCATTCAGTCATTCATTCATTGCCTCCCCTCGGGGCTTATGAATTTGCAGCAGGCAGGTCCCAAGGACCTGCCACCCCTCAAGGGCTTCCACTCCGATTTTCGAAAACTTTTGCTTTATCTACACACCTTGAACAGGTGTTCTGACAGCCCCTGAGCCTCGGCATTGCGTGTCTGCAGTTGCAAATTCAAATACATCGCCCCATTCGTGCCGCGGGAAATTCCCATAAATTTTGCGCCGTTGCCTTCGGTTAACAACGGGCAAGGACTATTAGCCAGAACTTTGCTGGCCAACAGCTTATACGCTCTAATGATACTTGTAACAAACTGCAGAGGCTCAATTACCAGACAGAAATTTCCCAGAAGTATTAACCAAGTGTCCGAAGGGGATTATAAATAATTGGAGTATCAAGTTTCCGGTCTAATTTACACAATTATTTTAATTCCCCAAGTAAAGACAATTATCTTACAGTAAATATTCTGCCTGCATATGATATTATTTCTTTATCTTTGCCATATTTATACGGAATCTTGTTTTTCTGAATACACAAAGAGTTTTCTTTGCCACAAATGAGAATACCGCCAAGCAAAGCTTAAATTCGTCTGTCTGGGCCAAAACAAATGACTGCCAGCCAAGTTAAATTATCAACAATGTTAGCAGGTCTCTCTGCCAGGGCCATAAATTACACAAACACTGGGAAAAGTCTACCTGGAACACCCACCTCTGGCACAAACACATATATTTATTCGGCAAATGCCGAAATTAATTTGTGTATTTTATTGGCAGGCAGGACAGCAAGGGGAAAAGAAAAAACTTTGCCTGCAGTTCGCACAAATGCTAATTAATAATGTGCGAATGTGTGAGACTCCTCTCGATTTCAAAGGCCACCCCGCCACACTTTCGAATCAAGTATTTCAAGTGGCCACCAGAGCAAGCTTGTGGCTGATCCAGCCCGGGGGAGCAATTCGATGGCGACGACACTTTCACTGATGACGAAACCCGCAGCGAGAAAAGTTCCCTCGTCGCCGCACGCAATGACGCGTTACACGCGGCGTATGAGTAATATTGCTTTGGACACGCTGCTATGACGCTGCTCTTTTTCATCTCGGCTGCCATTTTCCCATTTTTCCCATTACACAAACGCCGAAAATAGTTTTTCTTGCATCGCCGGAGTGCGTCGGTTCTTTTCTGTCCGATTATTTTTAGTAGCAGATTGCATTGAAGGGAAAAAAGTTGCCAAAGACACACACAGCAGAGGTCCCAAAAACAGAGGGCGAACAAACAGCTAGGGAACATTTAGCTGGCAAGATGGGATTAAAATTAAGTTAGGGAAAGTTTCTTAAATCCCTTTAAGTGGCTAAAGGCAAAGCTTTCCATGGGGGGATTCACTTGCCACAAAAGAGCTACTGCTTCCCCTTTAAATTAATTATTTCAATTGAAAATTTAAGCTTGAATTTATGTTGTTTAAAATATTTTTAATAAATAACAAGGAAAGTCAAACTGTTCCTGTTTTCTTTTGGGTTTCATAGAAGAGATTCCACTCCGATGCTGGGAAAACTACGCAGCGCTTTTGTTTATTCAAAATATAGCTTGGGAATGGGCCATTAAAAAGCCAACCGACTCGAGGTGTTAGGAAAATGTTTAGCACTCCAGAAAATCTGGCGAATAAAACGATGTTCATTCGGAATCGAGGGAAAGCGAGAAGCTTCCCGGCGGGGCGGCATTCAAATGGCATTGTCAAAGGCCTGGCCTACGTGCAGCAGGTCAGGAATGGAATTGGCCAGATTGGCCAGAATCAATCAAATCCGAAACAATGGACCAGATTGAAATGCAATTAGATTTCGGTTTCGTTAAGGGAAAATGCCAAATGCAAACTGAAAACCAAATCGAATGCAATGGCTGCTATCTCTGCTATGCGGAATGCCCGCATAAATTATAATTGATATTACAGGAGCTGCCAGCACTCATTTCACACCCGATCGATTCGCCTGCCCATCGGTGTTTGCATCGTTTAAAAATACATTTAGTTCGCTAAGTGTGTATGGGAATTAATCCCCTTCTCCCTCCTCCTTGCGAGCGCCATGCATGCAAATCACTTTTCATGTTTTTCTTTCATTTTTACGCCGCTCTGTGTTCAATCGCCTGTGAAATCCGGCAAAAGAGCGAGCGGTCGGTGTTGGCGGCCGTCAGGTTTTTCTGGCTATTTTCATGCGGCACGAATATTAAAAATAAAAAAGGCGTACTCAGCAAAAGTCGGAGAAAACCTGCTGGGGGGCATTACTAGGGGCAGCCTCTGTTTAAATTGCGATATTCCAAACACAATAATTTTCCCGCCGCACACCCACTAATCTTGATGAAGATGTCTGCGGTTTGATGGACTGCTCTTCGCTGGAACAAAGTGGAAATCATCACAGACCATTCCTTCTTGTTGGGGGGATTTTTTCACTGAAACGTTCACGTGTCCAACGGCTGCAAGGTGCAATCTCCAGGTCCAAGTCCAGGTAAATAACCCGTTGCAAACTATTCACGCTTCTGGGCATGGTTTCCGCGAACGATCACTTTGGTATGTGTGGCATATGCACAATAACAAGAGCACAGATATCTATATCGCCTTGTGCGTGTTTATTTATAGCAAAGGTTTATTTATGGCTCGGCCGCAAAGAGTGCAGATACAGATGCAGATGCAGATGCAGATATAGATGCAGCAGCAAATGCAGGAGGAGCAGCCTTCGCCAGATCGAATGGGGTCAATGAATTCGCTAAGAAAACGAAGAAGGAACAGCAGGTATGCGGAGCAGTTCATAAATCAACTAATTAATGACACTTTATAAGGCAATTGGCCTCGGGAAAGCTACCCGGAGACACAGTGCCCTGAAAAGGCAAAGAGCAGATATGCTGGCCGAATTAAGTAGCCGACCCGTTGCCCCTTGGCAATTATAATTATCAAGTATACGAAGAGTGGCATCCAGCTGGGCAGAGAGTTCAGGTCGGGGCACTTAGCCTGAGGGGTCTAAGGTTGAGGTGAACCTAATCGAGTCCCTGACCACAACCCCTTGTCGGTGAACTCGGCAGAATGTTTGGGCCATTTCGGCGGTATAATTAGCCACGTTGGCGAGTTTGTTGTGGCCCTGGCAGAGTCAATAGCCGTTTTGGCCATTTATCATCTATCAATGATCGGCAAATTCAGCCGATTTCCACTAACAACTAAAAGAGTGAATGGCCGACGAGCGCCAAGTGAAAGTGCCAAAAATTGTTAGGGGAAACTGACCTTTGAAGGCTGAATATAATGGCTAATTCTTTGATACAAAATAATGGCTAATTAGCTTGTTTAAATCTAAGCAGATTTAGCAGTTCACATTTCATTCCAATTAGATCTGAGCAGGTTTTCCATTTGCATTCGAGAGGTGGAAGCCCGGCAAGGACGCACAACGAGTGTGCCGGATGGACCTTAAACGTGTTATTCCACGGTTTATGGCATCCAAGGCGAGTCGAGAAATGCATTCTCTCTCGCACATTTACCTGCAATCAAAGGAAACCCCACCCCTGACCACTCAATGTAAAATCAATAGGAAACAGCCGACCGACAATGGGAAAAACTGGAAACATGTTTGCGTTTCTGTCGATGTTTACTTTGAAGGTGGAAGCAACGTGGGATTAGACAGCCATCCCAAGGCTGCACTCGGCTCGGAGTGCGTGCCTGCTAATAATTCGCCAAAGAAGCGACCAAGGTAAGCAGGCCAGGAGCGGGAGGTTAAAGGTAAAAGCAGGAACGAGCAGGTAGATAAATAGCCAAGCGGTAGCTGGGGACGCATGCAATTTATGTAGATTTATACGTCTCGATGCCCATACACTCGCTCCCCGATTCCGAAAACTTATGGGGCAATCGATCTGCGCGCGAGAAACAATTACACTTTACACCTGATTGAAGGTTGGACCATTAAATAAAGGAGGATGGCTGGAGAAAGGGGGGAGCTCTCGGTTCTTTGGAAAAAAATCTTCACTCCGGACGTCATTTATTGATGCTTGTTTTTTGGGTGAAAGGCAACAGGAATATTCGAGTATTCACAGAGGAAGAAAATGAATGGAAAATTGTGATGGATTGAAGTTGTATTAATCCTGATTTCTGCAGTATTTTATGGTATTTTATATTTTAAGACGTCTAAGGTGGGTATTATTTTTTTAAGTGCAATAATAAAATCTTCCCATCAAAATTTTTAGAAAATTTTATAATTTTTCAGAAAGAGTAAATAAATTTAAGTTAAGAAAATGATAAGGACTCCTCAAATAGATCTGATACTTATACCATTTTGTATCGAAGTTCCAAAGCTTCATATAAAATATTTAAACATTTTTTATAAGTGTAAATAATACCCATTTAACAGAGCGAAGTATCAACTATCAACGAATACAATTTTAATAGGAAATACAAGTTAGGAAAATTTTGAGGACTCCTCAATTCAATACTAATATTAATGTCTAGCACCTATAACCATCTTTTATCTAAGTTTCAAAGCTTAAAATAAAATATTTAAGCATTTTATATAAGTTTAAGTAATACCCATTTAACAGAACGAAGTATCAACGATCAAAAGACATAATATTAATTGGAATTATCTTTTCTTTCGGCGTGAGAACTGTTTTATATAAGTTTTAAAATACTTAAACATTTTTTATAAGTGCAAATAATACCCATTTAACAGAACGAAGTATCAACAATCAAAGACTACAAAATTAGTAGGAAACATAATTTTTTTCGGTGTGCAAACTGTTGTTGTTTGTGCACCAGGAAATGCCTTTGCGTTGAACATCTATAACCGATCCGTATTTGTATCTCTGCACCTTTCTACGTATCCGTATCAGATACGGAATATATATATGCGCTTCCCCTGCTCTTTATGCATCATGGGCAAAAGTTCGAAGAATGAAATGCTAACTCACTGCCGATTACAATGAAATCGTTAAATATACTCCGAGCATCTATAGGTACCTATGGATATATATCTGTGTCTGGGTCTACGACAAGTTCCCGCCCCTTCTGCTGCCGCGGCCTTTGCTTTTATGTTTTTATGATCCGATTTGAGCAAGTAAATAAATAAAAGGCGAAAACAACCTGCGATCTGGCACTGGACTCTACAAACTGGGCAACTGGGCCCCTGTATGGGGTATGGGGTAGTTTATTTTGACAGCTGTCATCTGCCGGCCGAGATGTAGGGAATAATAAAGAATATGCCTCCCTCAGTTGCAACATTTTAATTATTATTTACGGCAAATTCATTGTGGGGCCGGAAAACTCGTTCACTGGAGCTGCGGCGGTGGCGCAATATCGTCCAGCCACAAGTGGGTGATAAGAGCAGACCCACCCGAATTCCGATCTCGGTCCTGGCATGAATCCCATGAATAACCCCAAGCAGAGTGTCGGTTTATGGGCAAATTGACGTCACCGGGAGTCGATAAATCTCGCATATCGCTTTTCGACGGATCAAGGGACTAGGACTATCTTATCTGCCTGTTTCTGGGTGCCGGGCTTATTGATGCCCCGGCTATTTGTTGGCTCATTAGCAAAATCAATCAAGCGGGCGCGTTAGTTAGTCACTGGGATAGTTACCTCCTTGTAGCGCTTGGAAAGGCTGCGGCAGATGCGCTTGTAGAAGGGCGCCATGATAAACTGCGTCACTGGATTGATGGGCCTCGGAGCGGATTGTAAGTGTCACTTGGCTGAAGATATATTATCCTCGAACTTAATTGTTTCTATCGCCTTGGGGCAGCGCGTTTACATAGCGAACACACACACGGGTTGGCACTGAATAAGAAACACACAAAGCTAAGTTGGCAGCACTTTGCCTTCAGGATTATGGTCACTAGAAAGTCTGATTGGATTCTGCGCGATTCCGCTGCTTTAATGGCAATGCTTTGCTTTCGGTTTGCTCTCGCTAACTGACGCGATCGCCGACGCGCGCCCCTTTTTATTAGCTGTGAGAATTGCTCGCCAAAGAGAGCGCTCGAGTAGGTGTGGGAGGCAGAGAGTGGGAGAGTTGGCGCGAGCACAAACAAAGCCGTGCAAAGGAAGCGTCGAGCGAGAGCGGCCGTTGGGGATAGTGATAAGCTGCGGGGGAGAGACAGCCAAAGGGAAAGCGAAGCTGGAGAGATGGACAAAGAGAGCTTCCGTTATCCAGAAGAAGAAGAATAGGCACACGCACAGAGGCGAGGCGGCAGGCTGAATTTATCAATAGATTCTGCCCATAAATCAATAAGGCCTGCATGCACGACTCAACTGGCACTTCTATGGAAGTGTTCTACAAGGAATAAATATCAGCAACAAGGAAGTGTGGATATTGTTAGAACTGCATACATATTACTATAATATATTCTGTATAAACCCTGCTGTGCCAGTCATCAGAAGATTATTAAAAAACTTAATTTTCGTTGATAAATCATGGATGAATTTTCATACAAATCACTGAAAAAATTAACAAGGGCATGTCCTAAGCTGTCTTCAGTGACAAATTCATCAACTTTTCACAGAATATTCATAAACATAAACTAGGTTTTGTCATCAACATTTTACATCAATGTTTTTCAAATCTATCGACATTGTATCGATGATTCATCAACCTATTAGCCGACTATTCATCAATTTGTCATCAATGTGTCATGAACTATTCATTGAACTTTCATCAACTTTATTTTTGAAGAGAAAAAATGAGATAGCCATTCTGACACGATTTTCAAATGAAAGCATCGGCTCGGCGAAGTCATAGTCGGCACGTTGATGACACATTAATGAATCTTTGATGACATTGGCCTATTGAGAGTTCCATTTGTGTGAGTAAGATATAAAACATTGAGTAAAGAAATAGCTAAAAGTTGTTGTAATATTGCATAAAAAATAACTATGACTATGACTAAATCTAAATAGATAGAAAGCTCTGCATGCTTTCTAATTTTTAGTTCTATTAATTTACCCCCGCCTGTACTTACTTGCTGGACGACGATGGTGGCGCGTGGCTGTTTGCAGACGGCGGCCGCCTCGAGGGGATTGGCGGTCACATTGATAGGTCCACCTGTGGCAGCCCCACTACGATCCTCCGTCTGGATGTAAAAGTGTTCCTCCTTCTGCTGACGCTGCTTGCTCTTGAAGGACCTCCTGCGGGCAGAGTCCGTGGGACTCACGGCCGACTCGCTGCCCGGACTGGGCATCATGTGATGGAGATTCAACATGGAGCCTGACCTGGATCCAGAGCCGGAGCCGTGCTTGGGCGGGATCTGCTCGAACTTGCTGGCAATGTCCTCGAACTTGTTCAGCTCAGCATAGGAGTGATCGCTGGGCGAGGAGGAGGACTTGGCCTGGGGATAGAAGGCGTCCGACTGCGGCACATACTGCTGGTTCTCCCGGATGGTTGTGTGAATCACCGAGTCCGGCCGGATGCGCTTGGAGTTCTTGCGGGATGGCGGGCGGTCTCGCTCCCGCTCCCAGTCGCGCTGCTCCTGGTATTGCTGCTGCAGCTGCTCCTGGTGGCTCAGCCGCGAGTACTGCTGGAAGATGTCCGCTCCGGACTTGCGCTCGTACACGGAGCAGTTCTCCGCCTCGGAATCGCTGCTATTGCTGGCCGTGGTGGAGCTGGGGTGCAAAGCACTCCCGCTGGATGCGCTCGTAGTCCAGAGCCTCCCGGTCGAAGGGGAACATGGTCCCGGGTCCAGTGGCCTCCCTCAGGCAACGTTCGCTGGTGGAGCTCGAAGAGCTCGAGGAGTACTTCCGCTGCTGCTGGGCGGACGGGGAGAGCTGATGTTGGGTCTGCGGCATGTTCTGGGACTGGCGCTGCTTCTGCTTCCCGGAACCGCCGCCAAAGAAGTTGGCATCCTTCATCGTGGGCGGCGCCGAGCTGACCTTGGCTATGGCCCCCGTGGCGGCTGTGGGCGCGGTCCGGCGCTTCTCCCGCTTCGGACTCGCCCGGCGACTGTGCGACGGCGACACGCTGGGCGAGATGTGATTGGGGTCCCGCTCCCGCGGACGCAGCTTCTTGCTGCGATTGCCCAGGCTGTCGCCGCTGCGCTCGTCGTCCTCCTCGTCGCCCTCGCTGGCGGCCACGGTGCCACTACCACTGCCACTGCCTCCACCTCCGGTTCCAACTCCTCCTCCTCCAACTCCAGCTGGTGAACCCACTCCTGCTGCTCCTCCTGCTCCTGTTCCTGTCCCCGACCTTACTGCCTCATTACCATAGTTTTTGAAGGAAAAGTGGCTGGCGGACTTCTCGCTGCTGCGCGCCGACTTTGGCGACTGCGGGGGATCGAAGGTGAAGTGCTCCCTGGCCCTGGTGGGCGGCGGAGCCGTGCTGGGCTCCCGCTCCTTCCTCTCCCTTCGCTCTTCGCCAGGCGAGTGACCGCCGCCGCCGCCAGTCGGATGGCGCCGCTGCGAGGAGAGCAGCGGCGTGGTGGAAGAGGGTTCGCCGGTAAGGATAGATAAGCAGGATTCCTGGCTCTGCAAAGAAGTTGAATGAAGGAAAATGTAAAAATAGTAAGTTGTTTGTTTGTTTTGGAAGCCATGAAGCCACGAATTTCCTGAATATTATTATTTTTACATTCCAGGGAAACCCCAAAAAATCAATAACATAATCCAACGAATAAGGGAATAAATACTTTAAGAAGGTTAGCTACTTTTAGGCCATTAAATCTTTCTAAAATTGGGATATTCCCAGCTTTATTAACCATTAAAATAATTAATAATTATCAATTTAGTATTTAAGATCTGTAGAAATAATACTTTTTCAGACTTCCTTCCTGAAAACCCAGCAGGAAATGACAAAATTCAGCAAGCAAGTTGCTTCCCATTAAATTCCACTTTCCCAGCGACTGAAATTGGTCCAAAGCTGCTCCTGATTTTGATGCATAACGACCCTAGATTGGCTGTTATGAAATTCTCAGTTTTAAGTATTTAAATTGGAAAAGGAGTCCCCTGGGGGACTTGGTAACGCAACCCCAAATAGCTGACTTTAAAAAGCAATAAAGTACACTTTCAGGGCGGGCGTCCTTCAGGACCCAATACGGAGTAAATAATCGCATGATTCAGGTCCGGAAGTGGTTGTTGGCCAAGCGGATTTAATCCGGAATTTAATTCCGGCTCCCCGTACCTCGGTGCTGTCCTGCAGATTCATGTCGGGCCTGGGCGGATACCTCGAGCAGCTCGTTAGTTCCAGCTCAGTGGCGCCGCGTCCCTCGTGCTCCGAATCAATGTGGACGGCGGTGAGCAGCGGCTCCTCCAGCGAACTAAACAGTGGCTCGCTGGGACCCGAGTTGTCACCTGGAAAAAAAGCGTAAGGAAGGAAAGGAGAAACAACAGAAGGCGCGGGTCAGATTGATTAGTTGATTAATTAATGCGGCCGCGCGAGGACATCAATCAAGCAATCAGGATGCACGTCGGACTTACCCAGGTCGAGGGAGTCGCACGTCTCCGACGTGTCCGTGTGGGTCACATTCGTGATGAGCGTGCAGGCCGAGTCCGTGGACGTGTTGATGTTGGTGTCCGGTATGGAGGCGGACGAGGTGCCCATGACCACCAGCTGGTTAGGAAAGGAAATCATTCATTACTAAAGTAGGGAAGTAGTAGCTTCAATTTAACCCGGAGATATCGATCCATAACCTCTTATATTCTCTGGTTTTTTTACCCTTTTTGGTAATAAGAAAATGCAGGTTTTACCTTGGGAACTCCTCCTGCCGTGGTCACATTGTGCATGGGTCCGCCTACGGAGTTGTGGTACGCACTGGACACTGGATTCAGGGGCAGTCCGTTGAGAGGCGTGGCCGAGCTGGTCGACGCATTGATCTTGTTCTTGATGCTCCTTCCGCTCTTGAAGTAAAGCCGCCTGAGGGCCGTGGCAGCCGAGGAGCCTGACGTACTGAATCCGTCGTTGTCCGAGCCACTGGAGTTGCTGCCGCCGGAGAAGATGCCGGAACCGTTCAGCTGGGCGGCCGCCCTGGTAGCCGTGGGCGTCGAAGGCTTCGATCTTGAAGGGTTGCAGGGCAACGAGGCGTTCGATACCCTTCGGGAGCCAGGACGCGGCGATTGGGATACATTCTGGGACTGGGATTGGGTTTGGGACTGCGAGTGGGCGGGTGAGGCTGCTCGGGGAGCGGAAGGCGACTTGTTACTGCCATTACCCGACGGCTGGCCCAGTGCCAGGGCCATCATCGCTGCCGAGCGGGTGCTCGAGTATCCAGCTGGCGGCTTGGACTTGCCGGACCCGGAGTTGGTGCTGCTGTTGTGGTTACCCTGTGAGGCGTGGGCTAGGGATGCCGTCATGGCTGTGGGAGAAGGAGAAGAAAATAGAAGGGAAAGTGGATTACATTCAAAGACAGTGGCGGTTTCCTGTGGCACATTCCTTTTGAGCCTGCGGTTTCCTATTGGAATGGCTTAGAAAGGGAATGGTTTACTGAACAAATACAGACGGCAGTTTTCTACACTGCAAAAAATATATCTTAAACATATACAAGCAACTTTAGCTTTTAAAATGTTGTACGCAAGTAAAACGTTCGATTTTTAACTAGGAATTTACATATATCGAGGGGAAAAAGTCCGATATGATTTATCGACGAATGTATCGAGCTCGAAAATATCGCAAAGTTTGATAGATCGAAATTTTAAAAATCGAAAAATATAGTACATTAATAAATTAATTTCGTATATTTTTCTTGGTTTGATATATCAAACAAAATATCTAATTACCGTGCATATATCGTAATGTTAATATATCGATTTATTATCGATGCATTATCGATATCTCTATATTTTCTGCCTACACAATTTTGAACCAAAACTATCTCAATCTCTTTAATTCCTTAGAATTTCCCAATATATGTCAACGTTTTAAAATCTAATCATAAGAGTGTCTAAATATTGTTATATTAATTATAATACTTAATCTTTAGCCCAGAAAGCGAGTTAATATACTAAAGAAATATAACTCTATGAAGGTCCGTATTTGCAAAAGGTATTCCTTGTATTCCAAAACCTTCATAATTCCTTTAATTAAATTTGTCTGATCACCGTCATTATTTTGAATGGATTTTGATTACCCACAAATGCACTTCTCCTTACTGCTCAGTTCCCAGAAATTGTTGAATGTACTTCCTAAGCGGCTTGCCCGAATTGGCCACCACAGGGAACTCCACCGCCCCAGACCACATTCGCCGGTTAGCTCCTAAATCAACAAATAAAATCGATGAGCTATGGCGTGACACCGGGCACCTCATCGCACCCCAAAGTCCTCCTGTTGGCTGTTGTGTTGGCTTGCGGCTCACATGTTGCGCCATTAAGTGACTCAACCCCAAGGGAAGCGACCGGGGCTCCGCTCCGGGAGACGAGTGGCGTGTCCACCGGGGACTTTCCCTGGCCGCAGACGCAAAGTGGGCGAGGGAAGTGAGATTTTCGCACGTAAACAGGGCGAACTTTTCGTGGAACAACAAAGCACACAATCAAACAGCGCGCTGAGATAATAATCATCAAATAATCGAATTCCATTCCACAATTAATTGTGCGGACGACAGACCATACCGGTCTTCCTCCTTCCTCCCATTATCTAGTTGTGGTTGCTTATCCAGAGATTCCCCATAAGGTCGCCCGCCGCCATTTCGCCAGTTAGTCCACAGTCCATTGGCGATGGGGCGACACAGTCGCCGGCGGAGGTCAGGGAACTCGAGGCAAAAAGAGGTCGACTCCGGCAAAGACTTTGGCCCAGAATTCGCGGAAAAGTTTGACAGGGCCGGAAATTATACGGGCAGGGGCCATTTGCATGTTGCCATTGTACATTATTTACACAAATGTCGCGAAAAGTGTGTCAACTATCAGCCATCAGGCCACAAATCTTGTCCAATACAGAGAGAACATTTTCCAGAACTCAAGGCTAAAGTTTTGCAAGCTATTTCGTTATATCTGAGTCCCTAGTGAATATTTTTGATGTGCATATTTTTATTCATTATAATTTTTATATTTAATTTATGGCAAAGCCTTGAACTAAATAAATTCCTTTTTTGCATTAATTATACACTTACCTTTGACTCCTCTGCTCCTGGACCCGTCTGCTCCTCCTGCTCCTGTGCTGCTGGCGGTGCTATTGGCGTTGGTGCTGGTGCTGTTGGCGGAAGATGCGGCGGAGGCGGAGACGGAGGCCGGCGGCGATGTTATAGGCCCGCGAGGGCGGCGTGGGGCGTTGGGCTGCTGGTGTCGCGGAATATGGGGAGCCGGGGACATAGCGGTCGGGCTGTAAACAAGGCAAGAACAAGACAAACTATAGAGTGCTTTCCGCTTAATTACAGCTCAAACAGGGTAGAGTTGCATAGATAAGGAGGGAACACTGTTTGCCGTGTGTCAGACATCAATCAGCGCGGACAGCTATCGAACTCCACTCGAGTCAGTCAAGTGCCAGCCATTGGAGAGCCCTATTCTGCGGAATCCCAATACAAGTCAGCGCCATGAAGCGACTGTCAAAATCCGTACTCTTTACGGGGCTCTGTGTTGCTGTCGGTGTCGCCTTAATGTCAGCAGGACTCGCGAATGGTTTGTCCCGAAAATCCCAGCCCTTGAGTGCTGAGTGGTTCGCTTAGCAGGTCGTTTTCCGCTTAACTTAATTAGCTGTTTTATTGCGAAATTAACGTTCTACGACTCATAACTCAGTGGCAATTTAGCGAGAAAAATCAGGTGAATTTGAAATGTTCTTGGCACTCATTCTGACATGGACACAGACATAGACCCCCATTCGGATTCACAGAACTCTCTGCCTTCCGTTCTATTCTCGTTTTCGGTGCGGTTCACTTCGCCCTGTTTTTGCCGAGTTCAGCTGTCGACGTCACTCGCCTGTGACCGCATTCAAATTTATTGATTGCCTCACAAAGATGATACAAATCATTTTTCACAGATCTCTGGGAGTCCATACTACAGTGGAATTAAAGGCGTTGAAAGCCTGGAAGCCTGAGAGTCTGAAAGTCTGGGAGGGCTGCGAACTGATTTGAATTGTAATTGCTGGAAGCTTGGAGAGGCTGAGGGTTATCTTTAGAAGGGAATCGTACATTTATGTAAATTACAAAGGACTTCAGTTATATTTAAAAGGTCCATAAGCTGCCTTCTGGTGTCAATAGGGCGAACGAAGGAATGAATTTAAGAAATGGCCTTATCCTCCACAGGATGGTTTTAAAAATGTATTACTCATACGTCATGTTGCCTTACTGCCTTGCTGTAGTTTAATTTAATTAAAGATTAAGCTGGGAGTTGTTAAAAATAATAAGGAAAGTTCATAAAATAAATCACAAATATTCCTTAAATTATATAATGTTGCCTTTTGATTATCTTCTTTGGTATATACTATAACAAATCAATTATTTTGATACTTTTTTAAGAACTGTTTCCAACGAAAATATATTTAATTTAATATATACAATTTCTTGGCATTACTTTCAGATACAATTATTTATATTAATTTGTCGCATTTTTCCTAGAATTTGAAGCAAGATGGATTGAAAAATATAATACTCATACGCCGTGTTGTCTTACTGCCTTGCTGTAATTGAACTTAATTAAAGATTAAGCTGGGAATTGTTTTAAATATTAAAGCAAATTCATAAAGTAAGCCACAATTATTTCTTAAATGATTTATTGTTGCCTTTTACCTACTTTGGTATCAGAACTTTATCAAATAAAACATTTTTTCCCTAAGAAAACTTATTTATTAAAATGAGTAACCTTTTATCATTACATTCAGATACAATTATTTATAATAATGTCGCATTTTCCCTAGAATTTCTAAACGTTGCAAATACTGCCTAAATTTACATGAGTAATCCCTCGATTCGCACTATATCTCGACATTTATTTAGAGAAAATATCAGGACAAAATCATTTGAATTTCTTTGGCCGATTGGAGCCCATTGTGACTGTGCGCTGGCGGTGATACAATATTCTATCTTTCAGATACCGCGAACCGCATCGAAGCGTGCCAAGAAAAGTGATCAATGCCCGCAGAGTTTTATGCAGAACTCATAATGCAAAATAGCAACAGAAATAGAAATAGATTTAGAACGCGTTCGTGGTAGGAGCGAAGGACTGAGATCTCGATCCGCCACAGAGTTGCCTGCCTGCTCAATGCCTTCTGCCGGGGACCGTCCGATCTCGAGGGTCGGCCGAAAAGTCTCGTGTCATCCATCCGTTTACACATCTCGGCCAGCAGTGGCCATTGACGTCATTGTTATTACACAAAAGGCTGAATCAAATATAGAATGTGTTTTGTTGTTGTTTTTAGGTATATATAGCCGGGGCGGTGCGATACATGTCGAGGACGTTGTCGTGCCACTTGGCAAATAGACAGAAAGTCTGCTGCCAAAATTCTCACTTTAATTCAATTAATTATTGTGTTTTATAGATGCTTATGTTTGTTGTTATTGCCGTTAACGCTGGCGGCTGGCTATTAATAAATTCTAAGAAAAGCACAAAAGCGACAACGCGATCATGACGATGATCATCAAAATCAAATTTAAATTCGAAAACGAAACGAAACGAAAGCGAAAGGCAACGTCATGACCTCGTTCAATCCTCTAATATATTAAATCGTTTATATTGCAGCGCTCGATTGCTATGTGTGCAGCTACAGTGATACCTTGGAGAGCTACAGTGATACCTCCTGTGTGGACAACCCCGGCGCACTCAAGGTGCTCAACTGCAGCATGAAGTACTGCCTTACGGTGAGGCAGGAACTTAGGGTGAGTGGTGGAGGGGAGTAGTGAGGGTTTTTCTACACAGAGAGCGTTTTTAAGGAAAAATGTACTTAAAATGAGAAAATATGTACTCAAATAATGACCGATTTCATTTGTTCTTGCTTTGAGATGATTTTACTCAGTTTGAGAACATAAATACTGATATTGAGCATTTTATTGCGTTTATTGATAACTTTTTATGCTCAACGAAAGTGAAAAATTGACATAATTTTAAAACGAATAATTCTCAATTTATTGAAACTGAGTACAAAACGAGAAAGAAAGCTAACTTCGGTAAACCGAAGTTTATATACCCTTGCAGTCAGCAATTGGATCATTGAAAATCGATCCAATTTGGTAATTTAAAAAAATGTCAAATTATGTAAATTTTGTAAATTTTACATTTTACATGTAGAATTTTACATTTTCATATAAATCGACCGATCCCTTCTATGGCAGCTATATGATATAGTTGTCCGATCTTAATGAAATTAAAACCGTAATTCTAGAACTATAAAAACGACTATATCTCGAAATTTATAGAAATTCGTTGAAAACAGAGAAATTAAAATTTTACATTAATTTCGCCATCATTCCTATGGCAGCTATAGGATATAGTGGTCCGATTTCGGCCGTTCCGACATATATACTGCGTGCTAAAGAAATAAGACTATGCTGAAAATTTCAGCCCGATAGCTCAAAACTGAGAGACTAGTTTGCGTGAAACCGACAGACAGACAGACAGACAGACGGACAGACAGACGGACAGACAGACGGACAGAGACAGACAGACGGACAGACAGACAGACGGACATGGCTAGATCGACTCGGCTGGTGATGCTGATCAAGAATATATATACTTTATGGGGTCTGAGATGCCTCCTTCACTGCGTTGCAAATATCATGGCAAAATTATAATACCCTCTGCAAGGGTATAAAGATCTTAATCTAATTAATTTAAAACTAATAGGGGTTTCTAAGGTATTTTCTAATATTATCAACTTAGGCAATTCTCACTTAGGGTTTTAATAATATAATCACTCAGATGCCGAGCAACCATACATTGGATTTGCAGTATGCAAGCTATTTTTCTGATGGCGACGAAAATGGCTTAAGGTATTTAATGTCTTTGGCTTAGATTATGTCTTAAAAAATGCTGTTTTTATATTTTTAAGCTTAAGTTTCTACCAAAAAAATGTTGTAGGTAACAAGAATATTTTTAAAATACTAAATTTATAGTTATAACATTTTCTGGTCTCTCGAGTAGATGTTTAAGAGGCAAAACTAAAGCAAAAAATGCCTAAAATTTAAAATGTGCCTCCAGCATATCTTATGTTGAAAACATGTTTTCTCGCTACAACCACCAAGAGAATCCGGTCATTGCCATAAGTGTGGGTGCAGTTGGTAGCCGGGAAAAACTTCTCCCTGGTCGTAAAACGCCCGTGGAACGTGCCACAAATGTTCCCGAGCGCCGGCGAACGGGAATTGCAGAGCGTTTAACTCTTCACGTATGCCGGCAGCCATCTGCAGACACACTCCCAGTCGGAGCTGGTGGAGCTGCCTCAGCGCCGCTGTTGGGGCAACAAAGTAACACATGGAATGCTTGATTTTTATGCATCGCTCAACTTTGTTTGGCTAAATGTTGCCACAGCGAAAGTTTCGCCTTATTCTGAAATTAGCGACTCTCGACTCACGTAAAGGACGAGAACAAACACAAAAAGGAAATGGAAGGAGCCATTAAATCGTGCCAGTTCTCTACTTCGACTAATTGAATTGCGAGCTGCAGCCCCCCTAGCTCACACGGCGTATGAGCAATGCGAGTGAGAGGAGTGCGAGGCCTTTAGTTAATCAAAGATCGGGTTGTTTAATTAACTCTGAAAACTAAGAGGAGTGCCTGAGTATGTAAATGAAGCAATAATGCCAATGTTAAAGCTCAAAGTCAATCTTCATTTAATTTAAATATTCAATTCTTTCAATTCAAAGTAAGAGTCAGCTTTTTGTTCAAGAGGACCCTCAGGGCTGCAATCAAATGCAAAAGCTTTGCTTTTCTTCTCGGCGCGTTTTCACAGTATTAAGGGACCACTTCTGGCTTTAATTTTCAGCCATAAGCGGCTCAAATCAAGAGAGGCCAAGAACCAAAGAGACGGTGGGCGTAAAATAAGCAAAACAGCGAAAACAAAGTGCATAAAAATCCATTACCATAATTTAATGGAAAGCCAGAAAGGCGTATAAAGAGCGCCGCATACAGAGACACCCAGCCCGGATCCCATTCCCTTGGCTAGAAGGCTTAGGCCAGCTTACATCCCCACAAAGTCAACTTTCTCGCCTCGTTTTTCCATAACCAGATGAGAGATTTGAAATTTGCAAGTGCCTCATTAGACGGGCCCAACTTGCTGATTGAATTTTGGGATCAAAGACGCCATCGGCGTGGTCAGAGAGGTGGCTCTTAAACTTAGTCTATGTCTACATATATGCTATGCGCATTGCCGGCGAGCTGCAATGCAATTAAAACTGGTCCGGGCCGGAACTTTGCTCCACCATGTGTCCTCCCTGGCGTGAACTTTGTTTACGCATTAGCTTTGGGGCCTTAGGTTGCTTCGGTGCCGCCGCAAACTCGGTACATTAATTACTTGGCCGCTGAAAACGGGGCCAAATGCAAATTCGATTCCCGATTCGCACATGAGAAATGCAAACAGGCCCAGGAGGCCAATGGCGGGTATCATTAATCAGTCACCCAGATATTAGTGATGTGTTAATTCCCAATTCCCATTTCCATTTCAGCGCAACTCGAGCAAGGTGGTGTCCTTCCTGCGCGACTGCCAGGACGAGCCCGTGGTAAGTGTCGTGGGGAAAGCCCTCGCATATAAATAATTAAAATCAGAGCTGTGGTCCTTGCAGCCCTGATTTATATTTTAAATAAATATTAATATCCCAAAGGGCGATTTATAAATATTTATAGATGAGCTTATCTCAGCCCTTCATGTCCAAATATCGTTTTAAAATTTGTGCAATTTATATTGATAACTTTTCCCTTTAACAGATGCTGTATGGCAACAAGCCAGATGTAGATTTTCGCACCTATTACACCTCCTGCCAGCAGAATTTGTGCAATGGCCATAACGGACGAATCAGAACTCCACGGGCGGAACGGGCGCCATCCACAATGCCATTGTTCCGGAAAAATTCAGGCCAATCCGTCGTTTTTTTGGCATATTCATTCATATTTTTGCCTTTATTGGCACTTTGGTTGGGGAATTAATGGAAAATACTAAAGAAAAATGTAAATAATCAAATGCAAATGAGTTTTAAGATTTAATAGGAACTAAAACTAACCTGAAATTTAATATGAGAAATCTCCCTAAAACTCTCTCTTAACTTTGTGGTACTTTCTGGAAACCTCTTGGATATTTTTCCACGAATTACCAGACATTATTGTACTTTATTTTATGTGACAACAATTCCTGCAAACATCAAACCACATCTCGTTCCCCCATATGATTCTAAATAATTCTACTTTGTCAAGATCCAGTCGGATAACTTTAAAGTGGAAGCCCCAAGGGCAATTACATGGCTATTAGGCTCCGGAATACGTGTTAATTTTTTGCGTTTAGAGGGCATTTGCAGGCTTTGACAAACTTTGGCCTGCCCTGATAAAGGATGCAGGATACAGGATACAGAATACCGGAGGCTGGCCACGAAGCCGCAACGGTAATTGCAGCGACCGCCAGGCTTTTAGGCTTTGGCTCAAAAGGTCGTCACCGGGCACTCACTTCCGGCATGTCAAACGGCCAAGAACGCATATGAATTCCAGCTAATGACACACTAATGGCACGCATCTAATGGATTTGCTGACATCTTTACGCAATGAAAACGAAAATTCAAGTGCAAAGCGAAATTGGCCCCAAGGTTGGCCCGAATGCAAGCCCAATCCGTTTACAAAATTGGGTAAACAATCAGCCCCGGCTGTTTGCTTAGCCCCATTTGAGTTGCACCGAATAAATCGGAGAACTTTGCGAGTCCTTGACTTCCTGTGCTGACTGTGTACACATTTGAATTTTTGTTTGCAGAGTTCCGCGCATTAAAGCCATGTGTGACTCGCGCCCGGGAGTTTCCAGTTTCGATTGACACGCTTTCGGCGCTCAGCGTCGCTTTTGGCCAACACGACGGCAGAACAAACAACCAACAAACAGCCAGGACAACAGCAAGGACGTAGCCACCCCGCGCCACCGCCGACATGACAAGTGGACGGTGCCCGCCCCACCGCGTTTTCCCGGAAAATTTCATTCCCGGCCAGACATCAAAAATCGAAACTCAACCGGGATCCAAAATGGCAGTTCCATCAGCCGGACATGTGCTCGGGGAAATTGGATAAAGCGGATAGAACAGGGTTCCAAAACATTTTCGATAAATTGGGCCGCGTTGCTCAGGAAAATAATTCACTTTGAATATTCAATTAGTTTTACTTTCAAGTCGAGTTATTCGAATTATAAAACAGAATCCCAATGAGACATTAAAGTTAAAAAAAAGAACATAAAGTTTTCCCTTAAAACAATTTTACATTTTACATAATCATGTTTTGCAATTTGTCATTAAGTATTAATAACATTTAAATTCCTTGATCTAATTTTTTAAAGTCCCTCCTATCATTTAATCTATTTACCCTTTTAAAAAACATTTTCTTGTGTAAAACAATACTCTTTTCAAAACTAAACAAAAGCAAAACAACGATAACTCATAAACAACAATCCCAGCACTTCTTGAGAAAGGTTTCCTCCTTCAAAAGGCAAATTAAAATTATTTAAGGGTCCGGGAACAGCAGAAAGCATTTATTTATTAAAAAACACACACACATTGCAAGCAATTCATAAAACATGAAAGATAAATAAACTTTTTCCAAGACGACAAATTCCTGTACCCGAAATTCGGAGCATTCACTAATTAAAACGTTTTCGGTCACGTGCAGGGAAAAGCAAGTTGTACAAACAATTATTCGTAATTTTAAATGAAGACAGCAGTCAGGAGGAATGCAAACGTCAAGGTGGAGGGCAGTAGGAGGGAGTGAGGGTACTAAGAAGCGCCTGGGTTTCGGCCAGGAAGTCATTTTTCCTCGACAAATATTGACTTGATCCCAATTCCGAGGAAGTTGAAAGCATTCCTCCAGTCAGCTTGAGGTGTGCGGCTCGGGTCCCGAGCGAAATAGGGGGCGGCGGGTGGAAGATGCTCACTTGACAGTGGCCACCGCAGCGGACCATAAACAACAGAGGCACAAGAAAATGGCCAGCGGTTTCGGTACACTTTTTTCCCCATTCTTATTTGCAGTTAACCGTCGAAGTCCCCACAGAGAGCAGGGGAATTTTCAGCTTTTTCTTTGCTACACAGGGGAAAATATTTGAAAGTTGTGAGGTAAATATAGGTTGAACTGTAGAACTAATAAAATATAACGTATTCATAAGTTTAAATTTGCTAAAATTCATAGGAGTTTCAAAAATAATATGTAAATACATTTTTTTATAGAAATTATATATAATGCATGTTTATTTTAATAGCTTTCCTGTGCATGATTTTAATGTTTATTATTTTTAGCTGCCATAAACAAATCTCACAGTTTATAAGTTGCTAAAAATGATATGATATTAAAATGGAACTTAATATTTATGATATTAAATTGATATATATGATATTAAATTGAGTCCAAGAAAATAAAACAAAATATTAAAATATATTTAAGTCTTTGAAAATCGGTATATAGATCGCTTGTAGTTTTCACAGAGCAGTTTCTTCAGTGCCAACATCTTTTAATCATGAACTATAATAAATATGCTACAAAAAATACCAAATAATACTTAATACCTTAATGTGTTTTCTCTTTGTGTGAAGCTGTAAAAAATAGGTGTGCACCCTATACCAACTGTAAATTAATATATTTAATAATAATTAAGTATTAATTGGTATTAATACATTTTCTCTTTGTGTAAAGCTGTAAAAGAAAGGTGTGCTCCCTGCACCAATTGTAAATTCAGTTGTCTTGAAATGGGGACGCCGCAAAATGTTGACAGTTCTCGGGGATGGGGCTACATTTCTGAGTCAGCGGGTTGTCTGCGCTGATGGTCTGCGGATTGGATTGGCTGGGGTTGGCTTGGGTTGGGCTGGGTTCGTGGGGAATTGCAAATAGTTCTGTCCGATTGTGATTCCTCGGTCTGGTTATGGCCAATTGCCATCCATCCAACAATGGCTGCGCGATAATTCCACGAAGTGCGTTGAACTTTTCCGTCTGGACAGCGCGTCTGGCCCCCTCCGGGACGGGAATTGGAATTGGAAATAATGGCACAAAGCGAGGAGGAAACTGCGTGCCGGAAACTATGCAGCCCTTGTCTTGCCCCTGTCTGCAAATAGCCGCTGCATTTGTAAGAGTATTTGTCTCCTTGTGCACCTGGTCGGATCTGGGGATATTGTCCTATAAAACGGCAATTTATTCCTCTCCCCAAAAGGGAAAGTACGAGAACAATTCTCATTCTCGTTCATGATAAGTAGTCACCGATACGTGTTCGCCGTCTATAGATATGCCTCATCAAAAAATTGAGCATGTGTTATAAAATTCATTTTGACAAAATTTCCTCCATAATAATAATACAAATACAAAAATTAAATCCCGAAAGGCAACAACAAAATAAGATAAAGCGCCGAGCCGAAGGCGGAACAGACAGAAGTGAAAGTCACTTGATTTATGCCTTTGCGGGAATCTTGGCGAGAAGTGGGCGCCATGAAAACCTGCGAAAGTGGAACACTTTCGGGGAAAATGGGCGTGGTAGCGCTGCCGAGAGGCACGTCTGCCGTCTCCTTGGCTTTTTGCACAATTTATACAATTTTTGTTTTTATCCAGTTGCTTCGGTTGTTTTCATTCCGGGCTAGCCACTGAATAAAATATGAGCAACTTCCAGGGGTTTCGCCAAGTTTATGCGGTTTTCTTTGACAAATGGGAGCTGTAGTCAAGTAATTAAAATTAAATATAATTAAAAGCAACGGTCGTTTGTGGTTGGCAAAAATACCAAAGAAAATATACTAAACCTGGGTAAAACTTCGTTAACTTTAAATACTACACCAAGGAAAATATACTATACTTGGGTACAACTTTGGCTAGTTACGGTACCTAAAATACCAAAAACATACTGCCTAGTAGCGATAACTTCGATAGTCGCCAATCGAAAAGTGTTGCAAAAACCACGTGATCTGCGTGCTCTCCAAACTTGTTGAAAATAGATCAAGTTTTTAAAAACAAAGCTATACCTTTTAAACCGCCCACTCGTTAAACATTTTGATGTGTGAAGGATGCTCATCAGTATGTAAAAAAAATGGATGGCTTCGCCTGGGCCAACTGGTCTTCGTCCGCTGTAATATTCTGTAAAAATAATTGCTTCGCTCACCGATCTTTACAGAAATGATTATTGATGAACACTTTGGCCTATTTTATCAAAATCAAAGCGGACGCGACAACGTCACCATCGCCGCCACTCAATGAAGCGTGAAATGCGGACCGACATCGCGGGCACAGCGCCAGCACACATTAAATCTTGCGAAAGCTCAACCCGCTCGCCTGGCACACCTTTGGATTTGGATGGACCAACGCTAGGTCGGGGTGAGGGTGAGTGGATAGATTTTTTGGCAAGTGCCAGCGAGCCGATGACGTCAAACGGCGGCAGCCGGCAGGCGCAGACTGGCGGCCCAGACCAATTTGACCAACCTTTCAATCTGTTTTCATATCATTTTTTAGGCACGCGTAGGTGTTTCGCCGTCTCCAGGAAATCCCCGTGACTCACCCGGGGCAAGGGATTTGCTCCTGATGTGTGTAAACAGAAAAAGTCACTGGGGAATGCCGGGAATGCCAAAATATTGATGGAAGCCAAGCCGAGAGGCTTTTAGCGTCGCGTGCCAATCGACCAAGATCCGTTAATGTACATCCCAAGATGTGGACGAGCAGGATGTGTGCGAGTGTAATTCCATAGCTGACAGCGGGCGGCATTATCATCTAGAGGAGGCGACAACAAAGATCTCCCGCTGAATGTCTGGTCATTCATTTATTTGTTTACAGAGCTCGGTAGCCGCGTTCCGCTGGCGTGTTGCCTCATCTTGACAATCAATTAATTTCCCGTCCCCTCCCCCTGGGAAACTCCACAAAGGCAAGTGGCGTCGTTGGCGCTAATTGTTTTTAATGAAAATAGCTAAGGATTTAATAAGGAAGGCATCGCGAATGGATTTTAAAAGCCATTTCAATTATGCCATAAGTTTTCCATCAGCCAGAGTGCTGGCTACACCACAAGGATGACGTCAAAGATTGCAACACAGGCCAAGTCCTATGCAGTTTCTATATATTCTATATATACATGGATTTGATCATCTTTGTCCGCGCCAAAGTTCACTGACTTTCTCCCGAGACTGCTGCAGTCGACGAAAATAGTTTTCTCCGCTTTTAATGAGCTGACAAAAGATGGCAAGCTCTTGAGCAAATAATAGAGGATGGCAGTATCCCATTCCACTTTGCATAATTTTAGTTTTTAGTTTGCATTTCTATAGAACATTTCGGGTAATTAAAATTCGGCAAATATATGTTTCGGAGCAAACAAAGCACTCGCAATTATAACTAGCGGGCAACCTCGGCTAACTAGGCCCATCCAGCCGACCGAGCCGCCTGTCGACAAATTTGTATTTTCGCGGTTTCGCGAAAATTTCCACATTCGAACGAATAAATACAGAAAAAAGGAGGTTAACCAATTTGTTCGCTTGCGGCTGCCGAAAAGTGACAACGGAAAAACACGGCAACGGCCGGGGTGCGGTGCTCTTTACAAATGAGTTTCCGTATTTCATTGAATGCATATGCAATTGCATTCTTGCTAAAAATATACATTCAACTTCTTCTTTTTTCCATTTTCACTTTCAGTCGTTCAGTGCTTAAAACTGAGTCAATGCGATGCGTGGGAGGAAATGCAGATACAGCCACAGATACAAAGATACAGATGCAGCTGCAGCGGGAGCGGCAGAAACAAAATTTTAATGAACCATAAGAGCCAAAAATAATATTCAGACAAGTCAGCCAGCCACATAAACGCGTCAATTGAAATAGAAATGATGGCGATAATGACAATTTAAGACCGCTTATATCTGCGTGGGGCGATGGCCAAATGCAAGGAGTCAATGCGCTCATTAGGAACGAACTATTCGCGGCGAGAAAAGCAAAAAAAGCGAAAGTGAATGCGAAAATCAATCATGGGAACGCCAGCGGAAAGAGTTGACAGTCGCGCCAAAACACAATCGATTCGGAAGTTCAGGGTCCTTTGCCGTCGCCGCCGAAGGTGAGTTGCTGAACCCTCTAAAACGCAGAAACTAAAACAAAACTAAAACGACCCTGAGAGTTTGCCAAAATTGCGGCTAATTTGTCAACATTTAGACAGACAACAATAATATTTGTGAAAATCTGCCTAGTTATTAGAAGTATTTGATGAAAACAGTACTGAATGGAAAGCCCTACTAAATATTGCAGTAAAAATAAGATTTTTCGGTTAAAAATTAACTTTGTCTAAACCTTTAAGCTAAGATCCATATTATAAGTGGTTAAAATAAATAAAATAGAAACTTTACTGTTGTTACAGGAATTCTATACTTTTGAGTATTAACAATTTCGTAATAAGATGCTTATTAATTTGATACTGTGAAGTATTAAGATAATACTAAACTGCACCAAACTTCAGAAAAATCACTAACGCGACAAACAGAAAAGCACAAAATTCCAGTTTACGCCAGTGCTGCAAAATGACATTTTTTTTTATACGTAGCTTGAACTAAAAATCTACGTATTTTTACGTAGCCAAAATTTGGTCAAATACGTAGCTGTGTCAGGCAACATAGATAAAATTGTTGGTTGATGGACGCCTTGAAATTAATGTATTAAAAATATTTATATATATGCATTAAAAATATGTATAACTTTTGTTGAATAAACACTGGGTTTAGTTCCTCCTGCACAAGGACAAGTTGTTAAAAACACATAAAACATAAATTAAGATACAGACATAACAAACTCGAAGACAACAGACACAAAATACATACTTCTCTCGTTGTTCTTATGTTTTGTACAATTAACGTGATTATCTAGAACTCTTGTACCTGCACCACATTTTAAGTCTATTTTGCAAATTTTGCAAAAGAAAAAATTACAACCTTTGACGCTTCTTTTCAGCCAGCCGCAATATTTTTGTCGTGCTCCCAACTATCCGAATATTTCATGTCATAGTGGCGTTTCCGTTTCTTTGTGGAAGTGGTGGATTGCTCCTATCGCTTTCACTGCTTATAGAAGAGTAGTTTTCCATTTGAGATCAATATAAAACAACCAAACTTTAGGAACTTTTATCGCGACAAAATTTACATGTGCTGCACAGCTGAGAATAATGAATATCGTTGCCAGCCTGTTCTTTCTGGCAACATTAGGCAACATCTTGACTAAAGCCTGCTGCTAGCACACTGTTAGTGTTGGTAAATTGCAAATTAGTCGTTTACTTTTAAATTAAACATTTAAATTCTTGTTTATATCTAAAAAAAATTTGCTAAATTTTTTTTTTGTACAATTTAAAAAAAATACGTAGATTTGGGAGCTCTATACGTAGATACGTAGATCGGGGCTGAAAATACGTAGATCTACGTAAAAATACGTAGATTTTGCAGCACTGGTTTACGCTATATGTTATCGAACTTTCGATGTTGGTTCGGATAAAAATAAAACTCAAAAATACTCAATGAAAACTAGAGTATAAAAACTATACTATTGATTATGCATTTGATATTATTAGGGATTAAATCTATAATAAAATCGTTATATTTCTTAAGTATATTTTTAAGTCAACGCTTATAAAGGTTAAACTCTTGGATTTTTTTTTTTTTGTATGTTAGAAATTACTAAAATTTCTCAAAAGAAAAAAAAACAAATCACAAACATTCCTAACAGATTTTCTTTAATAAATCCAACTAATTCCCTTTAGTAGTAGTTTTTCTTAGAGAATATTAATCCAATAAAGGACATACTCCTCCTTAGTCAAATAGATACCTTTTTCTTTCTTTTTTTTATGTTTGTGTCTCAGCATCCTTATAACTTTCTGCCGGACTCTTGACATTTGCTAACAGCTCTTCAGTAGTTTGTTACCTTGAGTTTTTCATCGCTATTCCTCCGTTGGACGGAAGTGAGCCAAGTTCAATACGGAGAGTGCTTCATTTTTTCTTTAGGTTGCTTCTTCGGCAAATGCAATTTTCCAATAAGTCTTAAAGCATGAGCTGCTTAGAGCTAAAAATAAAATATCTATCAAAACGGGCAAAACGCTACTGTGTTCCAGTCTATTTCTCAATTTAATTAAGTCTGCTTCCGGCCTGACTTTTATGCTCGCAAACTTAGTTTGTCGGCACTAAAAGTCTGTCGCTGGATTCTGTTAACTGTCATTCGTTGTTGGCGGCCCTAAATGAGTTATTTTGAATTCAATCAAGTTTTTGCCATCTAAAAGTATGCAGCACTTATCGGACATGTATTCGTTGCAAACTATTTTTCCACAGTCTGACCGTAGACAGTGCTCCTTCTGGCTGTCAGTTGCACTTTCACTTTCACCTATCGCCCCGCCAAGGTGTGCCTGTGGAAAATTATCCAGCAGGCGACGAGCTGTCATAGTGGGCACATTCGATGGAAGAGTCATTCTTTCGAAAATTGTCGCAGCGAGCAGAGCTCTTGAAAAGTACAAAATAAAAAATAAAAATTAAATTCCTCTCATTGAGTCGTTGTAGTCCGTGTCGAGCAAATAACTTGGTTTCCACAACCAGCACCCGCGTGTCCGCTCTTGTTTAGATCCCATACTCCAAGTCGTCCAGGCCCTGGTCCAACCCGAACACAGAACTCCACCGACATCACACCGCATTTGCAATCGCCAGGAATCGCCCAGGGTAAGCCGCACTAGCAGACTGAGACAAGATGGTTACCGAGCCGAAGGCCGTTGTTGCCAAGACGAGCAGCACAAAGGAGGTGCAGTGCCAGCACTCTGGCCCCGATGAGCCCCTGCCGGAGCCAGCCCCGGCCCTGCTGGTCACTCCGAAGAGCGGCCGTGTCGGCATCTTCAACGCGGAGGACTTCCTGTCGCGCGCCCAGATGAACGACAAGATCAACAACATCCTTCGCTCGCCGACCAAGGCGCCCAACGGAGTCCGTCAGCGCTCCGTCTACACCAACAACCCATCGCCGGTAAGTAGAGTGACACTTTGACATAAAATTTTCAACCCACTCCAGTCCATACTCCACCTGTCATTCGAATGTCATTGCCATAAATTTTCACTTTCTTTTATGATTAATTAATTAAATAATTTATATAACAAAGAAAATAATGCTTGCTTTTAATATTACATCTTTTAAATCTTTTAATTTACATTTTTCTGCATTTAATAATGAGTTAAAATATAAAATTAGGAAGCGCTACATCCTCAGGCTTCTTTCTTAACGATGCTTTGTTATAGAAACCCCTATTCTATACCCTCAGCGAACCACCATGCGATGCGTGCCCTTGTGGTCCGACCAACTGAGCTCCCGTATGAGCGGCTTGTCGCTGAGCGCCGGCAGCATGAGGGGCATTGAGCGTGCCATGGACCGTGCCAGCAGCAGCAGCAGCCTGGGCCACAGCGCCAGCGTGGGCACCAACACCGCCGTCATGGCCAAGGAGTGCTCCAGCCAGACGAGCGTCAGTGCCCGGCCCTTCATGCACATGGGCATGCACCAGGCTCCGCAACCGCCGTACAGCGGCATCCAGCAGCTGCCTGGTAGCTACGAGATGGTTCCCATGGAGATGGATACCGTGAATGTGGCGCGTAATGGCAAGGCCCTGACGGGACGCTACAACTCTAGCTTTGGCTATGATACTGATGGCGCCTACTGCCTGGTAAGTGGCTGAGCTTACAGTCATCCTTGCAGATCAAATATCCCAAGTCAGCAGCCGCAGGCGCACCACACTCAACAGTTCCCGGCCCCGATGCCGCCGCCACCGTATGCCTTGGGACGCGTCAGCTCGCACACCTTCGAGTTCGACAACAACACTCCGCCGCCGTGTCCCGGCTCTGGACCGATTGCCATGACCAATGGCACCATTCAGCTGCGTCTGCGTGAGGGTGTTCGGTGAGTAGGATACGGGTAGAGGAGAGCTAACCCAATTTATTTAATAAAATAATTATTTACAGCATCGACATGACTCTGGACAAGGCCGTGCGAGTGCTCAACCAGCGCAGCATGGTGGCCGTTGCCCTTTCGCGCAACTGCAGCAACTCGGCACTCATCCATCCCAATGGACGCATCTTGCAGAGCGGCTCCAAGGTGGAGATCGTCACCTATGACGGCATGAAGGCCAACAACTATGTGTAAGTTCGGAGCATGACTAAACCTTAGTTTCTTTCCAAGCCACGATTTTAAAGTTTATTTTCAATAAGGATTTTATGATTCATCAGATTCTATAAACCATAGGAAAAGCTTCCTTTGAACAGCAATTAATTAATGGCTTAAATAATCCAATATATTTTTTAACTTGAAAAGTTAAAGCTTCAATAAAAACCCTTTCATTCCTTTCAGTCGCTACGCCAAAATGTGGTACAAGGGCGTCAGCTTCACCAGCGAATCGTGCGCCCTCATCTATCTGGTGGACACAGCCGGTACGCGCACCACCACCGACACCTTCACCGACCTGACCAAGGACTACACACTGGCAGTGTTCTACGAGTGAGGACCCCAAAATCAATCAAATTTCCTCTTTCTAATTAACCTCCCCCAGCGATTCGCGCCACGGCCCATCCTTTGTGCCCGATGCCCACGAGGTAATCGCCAATTCCTCGTACAACTGCGCCGAGGACGGCACCGAGGTGTACGACATCAATGGATTCCGTATCACGCAGGCGGCCGACGGTCTGGTTAAGGTCACGCGCCAGCACAAGTGCCTGATTCGCACCAGTCCCGGCAACGGATCGGCCACACTGACCACGCCCGGCATTCACTGCACGGCCTCGCTGGGCAAGACCTCGCACCTGTTTGTCCGGTGAGTACATCTCATTAAGGAGGAGTTAATTAAGTACACAGTTGTGCTTCCAGCACCGATTTTGTAGAACTTCCCATATTTAAATCTTATACTGCGTCACCGATAACGATAAAAAATACTTTCCGGCCATTATCTAACATTTAGCTTTGCGAAATACCATGAAAATACCATTAGAAAAATGCATTGATGGTGCTTGTATTTTATTTTAAATGCATTATAAATGTGATTTATATATCGCCTTGTTCCACTGCAACATATTTTTGAAAATGGACCGGCAACCAACATAGCGCAGCCGAAAGTCGTCATTGCAGGCTTTCTTTTGCGACGCTTGAACGCCGTGGACACCGTGTCCTCTTCAAATTTAATCAACCCATTCAAGGATTTATTCATATCCCATGCTTGGAGCTTTGAAATCTTGTATATCATAGAAAAATTGGGTGTTTTTCTGCCGCGACCACAAAACATAAATATTTTCCTGCCATTGCTTAAGGAGCATCGCATTATGCAGTGGGGACCTCGAAATGCTGTGCTGAATCTAGTTTTCATTCATCTTTTTGTCAAAAATATTCATAATTTCAAAAACAATAAGAAATTAATGAAGGGTTAGTAGGCTTAGGGAAGGAACCTAGGAATTATCGCTTAACAATCGATATTTTCGGGGCGAATAGTGAACGGACTGTCTGTCTATCAATTTTGGATGGATCATCCTCCCTTATGGGAGACCCCGTGTAAACAAATGGACCGTTCTCGAGAATGGAGCAAAATGTAGCAGTGGAACAAGTGGAACATTTCACATGGCTTTTGCTTTACATCTAACCATAAAAAAACAAAATTTAGTTATTTAATTTTTATATTTCACACTGACACAGCTTACAACAGGCGTCACAACTGGTTTTGTGATGAGTACAGACCTTCCCAAGCTATTCTGTAGTTCAGTCTTCTCAAGTACTTTATTGAGCTTGCAGTTTGGAATTTGAAATCGTATAAAAAATGCTAGTATTTAATTTTACATTTCCCCTCAATTTCAGTCGCAACGAAAAACGCATGCACTTTGACGGATCCTGTTTCATTGTACGCAACGCTGGCCACTCGGCCGGGTTCAACGAGAACAACTTGCTGATTGTGTATTAAGTGCTGCTCGCCACGTGGTACGTGCCCGTCGCTGATTGGACCACTCGGCGGCCTCAACCATACCGTCGCCCCCTTCCAACACAGACACCCACCGACACCGATACCGACTCAACCGTCGACATGACACCGTCACCCAACCCAAATATCACATTCCGGGCCCTCGACGAGGAGAGGAATCAGATCAGGTTAATACTAAAAATGCATTTAGAAAGAGCTCGAAGATAGGCGCGTGCAACCAAAAAAAAAGGAAGGCATCCCGTCTCCACGGGCTGTTCTTCGGTAGCTCGGCGTAGGCGCAACGCAACCATTAGGGAATTAGTTTTTAGTCACCCATCGTATTCGCTCTATCCTCGATAATCCCCATCTTTATACGCATAGCTATTTCATAGTGGTAAGTCGGCAGGGGCTCTCGATCTCTGTCGACTACTTGAAACGCTGGCAAGTTCGATCAGTGCCAGCGTTTGGTGTTAAAAGCAAAAAAAATAATTCTTTTCGCGTTTCACTTGCTTTTCGGCCCATCTCTGTCCAAATTGCTTCTTAACTATTTTAAAATTTTGCATTTTGAACGCAACCTCCTGGAAAAAAACCACTGTGGAAGAAAAACTGAAAATCGGAAGAAAAAAATCGACAAAAAAAAATTATAAATATCAAAATTGAACTCTACATACGGAGTTTTCAACAAAAACCTGTGGACGAGTTCGTTGGCGTTACGTTCGGACCACGTAACGCCAGTCTCAATTCAGTTAGTTCTAAGTTACCAGTTAAGATAAGTTAACCCAGTTATTGCAATCCAACCGTGTTCATCCTCACCATGCATCCACAAGCTCTCACCATCTTATAAGCACACGCAGCAAGTGAAACAGTTTTCAGTAAAGTGAAAAACGTCTGAAAAAATTCCAAGTGTACATACTAGGTCTGGTAAAGTACACCCCATACCCCCCACACACTCGCGCACACATTTATTTAAGAACTCCAGCAAAGTGAGAAATTGTGGAAATGAAATACTATTTTTAGTTAGTTAGCTTAACAAACTACACTCGTCCACGAAAGGCATCGTCGCCTAAGATACCCGTTTTAGACACACCTTCACCCATTGACACAAGCGAGTATTTACACCTCTGACTACCACTTAGTTGGGCACCATGGAATGTGCTTAGCCTTACGACAATCTCCACTAAATCGAAACCATGTAAACCGAAATTTATGTGTACAAAAATCAAAGCAATCAAAAAAGTCATAAATGAGTCAAATATATAATAAATTAATTGCATTATGGAATACATTTTTTTAGATTTAGGAAGTTTATAATGTAACTTATACCATCTGTGGCATCGTAAATGTCGAGGAAATTGTTTGGTGGCCCGAACCCGCCAGGAGGAGATATTGCACCTAAAGTACCATCCTGGTTTGTGGGTCTAAGATGGAGATTCCTTGTGGCTTTGGCTTTAAGCTTCCTATTGCGGGCTTAATTTTTGGAGTTCACGGGAATTAGCTTGGAAAGGTATTAAAATGTATTAAAGTTATAGCCCCATTCCCATCACATATTGAATGTGGGCGATTTCACTGCAACATCTACATTATTGGGCGACATGTGAATGAATAAGGACGGCTTCCGCCATAGCGTCGTCGAAAGAGGTTTTTTAAGGCCTTTTTCTTGTGACTTTTGGGCAATGTCGATACCAAGCTTTGAGTGGCGTCAAGCAAGCAGTGGCGTCCACAAAATGCTACGTTCGTGCTAGTTTTCATTCATCTTTATGCCTAAAAACTTTATCATTTCCAAAACAATAGGAAATTAGAAAAGGTTTGGAGAAGGAACCTTTAAAACATCAACAATAATCGACTTCGGTTTTTTTCTTCAGTATATATAAAAACTTTCGGGGCGAATGGTGAATGTTTCGTCCGTCGATTTGGAATGACCTCATTCTTCTTATGAGACATCCTGCTTTAAAGAATGGATCATCCTTGATAATGTAGCAGAATGTTGCCGAGGAATTGCGCTATACAAATATGAACCAATTCTCGAGAATTCGATTTTATGTAGCAAAATTCCATCCAATTTCCTCTTTCTAATTAACGACCCACAGCGATTCGCGCCACGGACTATCCTTTGTGCCTGATGGACTTGAAGTAATAGCCTAGTACAACTACACCGATGACGGCACCGAGGTGTAGGACATCAATGGATTCCGTATCATGCACGGATGGACAAACTCTGACCGCGGCCTCGCTGGGCAGGAACTCGCACCTGTTTTTTTGGTGAGTCCATCACTGCTTCCATATTTCCATCTCATTTTTCTGCATTTAATAAAGATGTCCTTGCACTTTTGAATTTGAACAGATATTTCTTATTTATGTTCTTATTTTCTCATTTAAATCTAAAATTAATAATCAATTTCAGTCAATTTAGAAAAAATTCATAAATGAGTATAAAAATTTAATAAATAGATTCAATTATGGATTCAATTTGGAAAATTTGCGCCTAAGCTTTTGCAGACTCTCGATGGCTGAATATAATTTCAAATGCCTCCTGCCATCCTCACATTACTTTATGCCTCCTGTCAGTCGAGTGGCTGTGGTATCGTAAATGTACAACGAAATTGTTTTATGGCCCAAGACCCGCCAGGAGGAGCTATCACACCTGAAGTACCATCCTGCATGTGGGCTCAGGATGGAGATTCCTTGTGGCTTTAAGCTCCCCAAGGCGGCCTTAACATTAATTTCTGGTTTTAATGGGGATTTGCTAAGTAATTAAAGTCTTTTTGTATTTTAAAGAACTTAAAGAGAATTACTTATAAGTATATAAAATGGGATTATTTAATAATTAAAAGTTGTTTTTCTTCTTGGTTTATGTAATATAAAATTCCAAACTACATAAATTTAAATAAAAGGACACATTTAGGGTTCCTTAAGGTCTTGGTCTTTACCTGCAAACAAATCCAAAAGCACAGGGATATGGGATCGGCAGTCATGCAGACAAAGCTTTCCAACAAACTTAACCTGGAGTTGGAGTTGGAGCTGGAGTAGCGGCTTGGCAGTGGCTGTTGATAGAGATTATTGGATAATGCTTGGCGGAACTATGTGCCACGTCTGCCTCTGTTATAAGAAGAAAGTTGTTCCATGGTTAGAGAGCTACACAGAGAGAAAGGGCGGGCAAGAGGGTGAGCATAAGCGAGGAGCGGTGAGCGAGTGCGGAAGCCACGGCAAGGATACAGAAGCTGGCGGTGAGTGTCTCCAGCCAGGCTGGCACACATGTTAAATACATCTAAAAATGCCTTTATTCTAGGGCGAGTGCTGCGAACCAAAAGCGAGACCCCAAACCCCCGACCACGAACCCCGAACCCAAGTTAACTCGGAGACGAACAATGGGACACACTCACATATGGCATATTCAAGCTCACGCTTGCGTGGCTGGGAGGATGAGGGATGTATCCGGCGTCGGCGATGCCAACGGAGACCTGCTCTCGTCGTCGTCATTTGCCTCTCGCACCCGTGCTCGACATCAAACGCTTTTCACACTTAATTGGGCGTAAAATTAAATCAGAATTGATTAAAACACTTGAATGACAGCAGCAGTCGAAGCCTTAGCTACAGGGTTCCAAACTCCAAAGTCGACGGGACCCGGCCCAAAACGTCTAAGCGTAAACAAACTTTTTGGTTTCAATTTTTCCAGCTGACGCATGGCACGTAGCTTCTTTCCCCTGTTTTCCCCCTCAAAGTTTAGTCAGCAAAGTGTCCCTATGCCCAGTCCCTTTCCCATCCTCAAAGGCGGACTAATTGCTGCCTAGAAACTCCCAGTTCCAGCTCCTCTAGCTCTCCTTTGCCTTAGCAAAGTTTATCAAATTCAATTTCCGGCCAAGGGAAGCCGAGGAGAAGAGGGTAGGGCATCAATTTTTCTGCATTACCGTTTAATGGGCCGTCAATTATGCGAGTCCTGCTCCGTTACACGTTTATACATATTCAATCAGGCTTAATTCATGGCCATAAATCGTTCACTTCACCTGCATTCCTTCATTGGATGTCCGTTTTCTCTGGCCAAGTGGCGGATCAATTTGATTTCCGGCCAAAAGGGGCGAGCCATTGGATTGCAACTTCCCTCGATAATTGCATTTTAACCAGGTTTCCCCCAATGCTGCGGGAGAGAGACAAGGGTAATTGGCTGTGTATATGGAAATGCTTAACTTAATGGGAAACGAATGGCACCGAAGGGGGAATGAAAAATTATGAGCATTTACCCTTTGGGAAGAGGGCTTAAATTTAGCCCGCATGAGAGATTACCCCCAAATTCATCACAAATTTAAGCGACTCCATCTGTCAGGACGAGGACTTCAAAGTGGCTCCTCCAAAATGCTGATGCGTAAGCCAGGCTGTCATCCCACCAAGGTGACGGCAATCAAATCAATCAGCCACCTGAGCAGGGCACGGGGATCAAAGTGAGTCCTCAATGGATGTTTATCAACCCCTTCTTCCTGGCACCGGATCCGGATGAAAGTGTGCAGCTGGCGAGACGGATTGCGGATGACAAGTTGCAAGCTGCCAGCTTGAATGTCTCAAATCATAAATTATTCGCAAATAAAATGTACTCGAAGGCAAATAGTTGCACTCTGGAGGCTGGAGACTGGTAATTAGACTAATTGAGAGAACATCGAAAGCCCTGTTCTCACCTCAAGTGCAAGGCAGATGTTGTTTTCTGGGACTAATTGAAGCTGCACCTCCAAGTTTGCCAAGTTTACCCTTCAGCCCACTCAATTCGCATTAGGATTAAGTACTTAACAATGTTTTCAGTTCAACAAAAGTAAATTAAATTCAAACTGGTTAAGTGCTTGGCATTTCAGCAAAGTTGTGTCCAGCAATAACAATTGAAAAGTAACAACAGACGAGCGTCAACATTATTATAATTGTGTTTAATTAAGCTGCCCGAGTAAATCCCCTTCAACAGTCTCTAATTTGAACTGGCAGGCCAAAAAACAACAAGGGCCCGAGAGCAGAGGGCCAAATATTTTTGCCTAATCCACTTGGCCGAACCAAAAGGGCTTTACAAATGGGCAGGGGATGCCACCATCCTGCTGCCCCAATAAGCCAAGTTTCGCTCTGATGAACGGGCTGCTTGGTAAACTGTCCAATATTTGCACATAACAGCAGACCGACCTCATACAATTGCAATCTGTCCTGCCAGAGGTTCGATATTAAAGTTTTTTGCATGGCCCGTGGCCAGAAATATTCTCGTTTTTGGCCATGGCCCGGCTATTTGTTTGCCAAACTCGGCAGATGTCACCCGCAATCTGTGTGTGGGCCCAGCAGGTTCTGAACCGAAAATATACGGCGATATGGCGGCTGTCTTTGCCATAATTAACTGCCTGCCTTGTTACCCGATTCCAATGCATGATATCCTCTCTTTAATGAAGAAGTCCTCATTGTTTCTCATTAAAATTCATCAGCATATTGTCTGCGCCTCCGATTTCCAAGCTGGTTTTTGTCCCTGATTCAGGCTCCAGCGCCATTCTCAACGGACGCTTTTTCAGCTGACGATTTAATTAAGTCTAATGGTAAAATGTTGTTACGCAATTAAGTCGGTGTCGTCGTTGTTTTTGAAAATGCCCTTTTTATTGGGGCCGCCTCACGTGCTGACCTCCTGTTCCTCCTTCGGCCTTGGGTAGAAACCCATTTGGGCCCACATAATGTAAAGTGAATGCAAATCGAATTACCAATAACGTGGCAGCACGAAAGTTTCTCAGAACTGTTAACACCTGCCCGAAATGGGATTTGCTGGCCTCGGTATATGTAGTTCGAATGAAAAGTGATAGAATGTTGTACATTTAATTACATTTAAGCCAACATACACATTTATTAATAGTATTGTGTACTAAATGTAATGAATGCAATGGCAAATTGTCAATTATTTCTATGGGTTTCGTAGAATTTTGTCTATCAAAGGAAAATGCAGAAATGTAGAATGGAAACCTGCATTCCCGTAGACCAAAACTGGAGGAGTTCTTAAAACTTAACGAGCCAGACTTGATTTTACTATGCAATTTCAGTGAAGTTTCAGGTGGCTTCCCCGAATGCTAGTCAAAGACGCCTCAAGTACCGCATGTAGGCCACGGAGGTAAAGGATCCAAAGGAACCATTGAGACTGGAGCCGCAGGTTTCACAAACATTCACGGGATAGTGCGTTGGGGAAATCTGTGGTAGCCGCTGACCAAAAAGCTCCAGAATAAACGGACATGCAGCACAACTTTTTGTGTTATTTTTCGGTAAAATGCAGAATAGGACAAAAGCAGACCTAGTGGAAATGTGGCATTATACGTTTTTATGAGGAAAATTGATTTTTTAAAACTTTTGATGTTTTTACGATTTTTGATTGTTGTTCCACTTGACCTTCAATAGAAAAAAGTTGTTGAAGCATTATTTAGTACAGTTGCTTATAACCCTAACTTCTAATTTCTCAGACCGGCCTCTGTCGGCATACGCACATAAATGACAGCACGCCTTTTTTAATTCGTACTTTATATTCGAATAACTGGCGTGTTTATCATCCTATTTTACTAAAAATATAGCCGAATATTAAAGCATATATGATTTGTGAATTTTGGTAAAAGGGATTTATTTTAAAAAATTTCCTGATAGACTCAATCAGTGAGTGAGAACTGATAAGCAATATTGTTATAAATAATTTTTAAATCAGGAGTTTTAAATAATTACAGAAACCCTATAACCATACAGAATATACATAGAATTCACATTTAGATTTTATTACAAATTTACATCCCGAGTCCTGCAATTTCAGTGGGCTTAAGCTTGCGGTGCACTTGTAGGAGATATGCGGTGTCAGGTGTAAGATACAGATACTATAGCGAGCAGCCTCCTTTTGGCGGCGGTGGTTACCTGCATGCCGGGGGGAGCGAGCTTTTGTTCGGCCTAAGAGGTCGGAGTACTTACATGATGGGCGAGGCCATTGATGTGGTGGCTACCGTCTGCAGCAGCAGCAGCTCCTGTGCCCGATCCTGCGGCTCGGGCTTCGCCTGACTTTGAGGCGGCAAACGCGGAATTATTCGACGACTCCTGGCAGTAGCTGGTGCACCTGCCGGCGCCTCTGTCCGCGATGTGGGCGTGGCCTTGGGCGTGGCCTTGGGCGTGGGTGCTGGCAAGGGGCAGGGGAGAGGCCGGCGGGGTGGGTTGTTGTGGAAGTGAGGGGCCCGTTCTGTTGCGTAAACGGGCCAAAGCACTCCGTAGACCCTCCGTAGTGTCTTTGTCGGGCCCCTGTCCAAACGAAATGCATCCGCAGAGCAATCCCCCAGCCTCCCTCGAACCGCTGCCGCTGAGTGCCGCTGTCCGCTCCTGAAGCACTGTTCCTTGGCCTGTCCAATGCCAATCAATTAACTCGGGGGCAACGCTCCTTCCCTTGGCCCAAGGACATTAGATGACCAGCCGCAGTGTTTGCAGTTTCCGATAGCCACAAAGTTGACAAGCTTAAAACTTGTCTTCGGTTAGAGCCAATTGTTCTCTCACTCGATTGTGTTGTGGGCACTCAAGTTTAATTATTTTTAAATCGAATTTAAGTTATCCAGTAGCAGGCTCTGCAAAAGGAAAAGGGAAAGTATTAGACAATTAAGGTGAGATACAGGAGGATCTTCTGAAGCACGGTTATAAATAGGTTAACATGTTTTAGTGTAAATAGAATATTTAACAATAAGACAATCTGAGGAATTTAAATTGAAATTTGAAAATCGTTATAAACTTTATACTTGAATTCGGGAATACGGAAAATTTAAATATTCCTTGTTTTGCGGCATAAAATACTATTGGCAACTCTGCCAAATTTGTAAAATTTGGTCATACTGTCAGCTGTTTGTTAGTAAACAGAAACGACGAAAAAGGCTTATTTATTTTTAAGCTCCTTGGATTAATTTTTAGTACGCTTGCCAGTTTCAGTTTTAATTCGCCGAATAATCTTTACCTCAATCGCTTGGTGTTGCCACCTAATACAATAAAATGGTTGCCCATAAATACAGTGCTAGAATATTAGGATAAGTATCTTTAGATTTTTACACCCGCAATTTTGTGCTAGCGAGAGAAGCGCAAAACTTGTTGCTTGCTGAAAAACTGCTTGCATATTGCAATTCAAATGTATGGCATGGCTGTCTAGAATCGAACTAATTTTTGCTATTAGTGAGGAGCTTGCAACGCAGTAAAGGAAGCATCTCTAACCCCATAAAGTATATACATATGTATTCTTGATCAGCATCACCAGACAAGTCGATCTAGCCATGTCCGTCTGTCCGTCTGTCCGTTTCTACGCAAACAAGAGTCTCAGTTTTTGAGCTATCTGAATATTCCCATTAGTAGTCGGAACGGGCCAGATCGGTCGACTGTTAGTTAGCTTCCTTTCTTGATTTTATTCTAATACAACTGTCAGTTGCTTTCAAACTCAAGTAGCCTTAGTAAAACAAATCAAATTTACAACTTGGGTCCCGTCAAAAAATAACAAAGAAACGACCTGCTGTCAAAGTAATCAATACCGTTCCAATCGGGTCATTTTGGTTTAGCGATGGCAAGCGATTTAAAATTAAGTAAAGCTCAACACGGATCTGGATCGCGAACCAAGGAGACCCTCATTACACCCACCAGCGGTGACCAGCAGAAGAATTCCCAAGAGGAGAAGTTTACTGACCAGCAGCCCAAGTCGCTTGATCTCTTCATCAGCACCGTACTCCATATTTCCGATTTCCTACGTAAGAGCTGCGCTTACCAGCAGTCCAATCCCGACGAGATCACCGCCCTGTCACAGCTGGACGTGTATGGCTTTCTGATTGATTTGTGCCTTCAGCTAATTACCAACGCTAAGAGCGAAGACCTCAGCGAGAACGCTTGGCTCCTGCTCGAGGAGGTCCTGAAGGTCGTCGATCAAGGCAGTACGATGGGCCTGCAACTGTCAAGCAGTCTTGGCCAGATGTTTACAGGATATTGCCAGTTTAAGGGGATACCATCACATCCGGACGATCCGGGCACCCTCAGTAGTCCTCCTCGAAAGCGTTGCCGCTCCGTAGATGATTATCATCCGGTCAAATACCAGAGCATGGACACCTCCGAAGGCGAAGACGCTGAAAGCGAAGTCGCTGAGAGCGGGGACTCTGAGGGCGAGGACGTCGAGGGGCTGGACTCTTCTGAGGGCGAGGACGCCGAGGGCGAGAACTCCAAGGGCAAGGACTCTGAGGATCAGGACTCCAAGAGCGAGGACTCCGAAGGCGAGAACTCCGAAGGCGAGAACTCCGAAGGCGAGAAGTCTGAAGGCCAGAACTCTGAAGGCGAGAACTCTGAAGGCGAGAACTCTGAAGGCGAGAACTCCGAAAGCGAGAACTCTGAAGCCGAGAACTCCGAAAGCGAGAACTCCGAGGACGAGGAGTCCGAGTCTAATGATGACAGCGGAGAGTCATCCGACAGCGAGTCATCACCGAACTTGGCTGAGAAAAAGGAGATACAGATCACCGACGAGGACCAAAAGCGTGTTTTGCAATTGGTCCAGGGCTCGCAAAATCAGGTGATCGTCAACAAGTTCAAGCTGCAGATCAGCCGCGGTGACCTCCGCACCTTGTACGGAAGCAACTGGCTGAACGACAACGTGATCAACTTTTACATGGAGCTCCTGAACCAGCGCGCGGAGCAGCGTGTTGGCCAGCTGCCCAGCGTCTATGCCATGAGTACCTTCTTCCTGCCGCGCCTGCTAGCCTCGGGATACGCGGCTGTGAGCCGCTGGACCCGGAAGATAGACATCTTCAGCAAGGAAATAATCCCTGTGCCGGTGCACAGAAACGGAACGCCCAAGCACTGGACCATGGTCATCATCCACATGCGCGACAAGGCGATCCGGTACTACGACTCGATGGGCGAGAGCAGTCCGAGTGTGCTGCAGGCCCTGAATCGGTACCTGCAGCTGGAGTCCTTGGACAAGCGCAAGCAGCCCTTCGACACCAGCGGCTTCAAGCTGGAGAACGTTCGGAAAGTGCCGCGCCAGCTCAATGGTGACGACTGCGGCATCTTCTGCTGCGCCTTCGCCGAGTACATAACGCGCGACGCTCCGATCACCTTTGACCAGAAAGACATGGCCAGTTTGCGGAAGAAGATGATCCTGGAGATAGCCGACGGTCAGCTGTGGTCGTAAGCCGAGGCTTTGGGCACTTAATATTTTGTTATTTATTTTTTAATAAAAGGCAGTCAAGAGACTTTCATTCAATTTCCATTCACAAAACAAATGCCAGCCACTAAACCCTTTAGAATCCCGTTGAAAGCCAACATATCTAACAAAGCCCCGGGCCAAAAAGCCAATTAAATATGTACAGCTGGGATAGAGTGGAGCTCCGGCTGAAACTAAATATTAGAGAGAAAAAGCCAAACAATTGGCAGTCTCGAAATTGTACTCTTTTTTTCGCCAGGCTCTCGGCTTCTCGGGATCCGTCCAATTTGCGCTTCGTCGGGTTACTGTAGGTAACAAAAGCCCGCCGAGGTTTGTTGATGATGCGCCGGAGGTGGAAAAAGTAAAACATAATTTCCGACACACAATTAAAAGCTGGGTCCTTTGGGTCCTCCGACCGTATTTCATATTCCGCCCCCCCTCAGGCAGTGTCGGCGCCGGAGTCTTGGTCATGTGGCTGCCACTGCCATTTTCATACTGTGCATGTGAATGTGGAGCCCAAGGCCGCCCAGGGGTGAGCATGTGTCACCCAGATGTAGAGTAGGAAACTGCTTCTCAGCAGAGTAGGGAAAACAATGCGAGGACTGGATGCTCTTGGATAATCTTATCCTTCGAACATGGGATTAAGTTCGGAGAAGCCATTAGAATTTTTCCAGGAACTCAGGAAGTAGCATTTCCGAAGCCATTACGAAACAGCTTTAAAATGCACACAAGCATCGCAAACTGAATTATTATCCCTGCCTGCAGGTGGGCCAAAATTTAAACACATTTTCCGGTTTACAGCCCGCTTTCCACAGAATTGAGGAAGCCAAGAGCCATGCATGGAAAATGAGTTGCCTTTGCGCTCGACTGCATATAGAAATTGTCGATACATCAAAACATATTCACAAATCCTTCCATCGTTTTGGGTCCAGCTACTGAGAGGAGGGAGTTCCAGGAAAAAATATAGAACGAGGCATTGGCCATAAATGCAAGACCTGCACGTGGGTCTCTTTCTCGTCCTCGAATAATAAATAACAGAGCAGCCTTTAAAGACCCAAATTAAACTTTGAAAGGCTGCCCCGTTAGTCATTCGAAAACAAATGTAAATTTACCAAAATAATCAAAGAAAATTGCGCCCCTGGGGATTTGTGGTGCCTGGGCAGACATCATTAAAGCCTTTAAGCCATCGGCTTAGACCCAAGTCCTTGAACTACAATTGCGAGCTGAGAGGCCAGCCACGCCCCTGTATCCGCCCCGTGTAAACAGGTGTATGGTGTATGCAAATGACCAAAGTCATTAAAATGTTGCTCCTGATAATAATGATTTAATGGCGAATACGAAAGGCGAGACATCAGCCGGGAAAAAAGCAATGACTGACTCGAGATTCGGTGCTCGAGACTGAGACTGAAGAGTCAGCAGGATATGCAGGATGTTTTGGTCAACAAGGTGGCCAATAAACACGGCCATAAAAGCAGCGTTTTTTGACTTTTTCGGGGGGGAGCAATGAACAAGGGAAACCATTGTAAACGAAATCATTTCCAGGGCTTTTTTCTGCTTAAAAACTTTTCTGCCATCTCATCATGGGAGTGTGTGTATGCTTTTGGGCTCGTTTCGAAAGCAATTTAGTCGCCGGGGCTAGCAGCAATTATTTTCTCATATTACGTATACGCAACGCGTGCCCAATGCTCTGTTGGCAGATTTATTCTGCCATTATGAGGCAAACAATTTTCTATTACGCTGCTGACTTTTCGTATTAAAAGTCACAGAATGGAAACGGGCACGCAGAAGCCAAAGCTGACACAAATTGTTCGCCAGCATTATTTACATAATTTTTATCAACAAAAAAAGAGAAAGGAGAGTGGCATGAAATGACAACAGAATTCTCATTAAAAGCCCGGGGACTCTGCGGCAAATTAACTTTGCACCCGCCACAGACGCGGTCCCAAGTGGTCATCCAATAAATTTTTCGCGATGTAGTCAAGCATTTGCATTCATATTGAGTCCCAGGATCTTTGGGGATTACAGCCAAGTGCTTTGGCATATGTAAATACATGTTGTAATTGATTTCCTTCGCTCGCACATCATCACTCATACGCAGCGTGGTGGCTGGCAGCGCCGACAGGTAAATCACCATAACAATAATAATAATAATCATCATTATGGGCCACCGCAGTAATCATCCCACACAGATTTTGCCCGCCTCCCCGAGCATCCGTTATTTCCGTTTGAGTTTGATTGATGTCTGCTTCCGTCCGCCGATAAAGATTATGCCATTGATGTTATTACTAATTTGCACTGCAGGGAAACAATGGAACAGAGAATCAACATCACCGGTCCTGTCAGCTCATAAATCGCATCGCAGGTGCTGGAAGTGGAGAGCCCACGTGAAAATAAATGTATGCATAAGTGAATAAAGGTATTAATCACTCTTCAACGTAAACCAATCGCATTTACAGGCCGTAATTATAATTGAAGCACTTCAATTGCTGAATTTAAGAATTTAATTCGAAATATTCCTCCTATGAACTTCGAAATAACATTAATTTGCGGCGCGTAATTTAATTTAGCCAGCTCATAAATTGTAATTATGGAGCTAAAAGGATTCCAATAAAATTTCCCACGTTTAGTGAGGGGGCCTGCGGCATTTTATGTAGTTTGAAACTCGGCTTTGATGTGGCTGTGGGCCCTGTAATACCTACTTAATTAACTAGATATAGGCCAACTTTTGTCTGGTAACTTTATTTGCTCGGCATGAGGGTCACACACAGGGCTCAAGGGATAACGACCACGACCACGACACTATTGACGAGCATCGACTACAATGGTTCCCCGTCCCTGCCGCGTCTCACTCAACATCAAAAACATTCGTGAAGGCGAAGGCGTGCCTTTGTTTGTACGATTTCCAGTTCAATGATTAGGCCAACATATCAGCAGCAGATACAGCCAGCTCATCGCCACACACACTCTGGCCAGCAATCGATACTCCTGAATAAAAGTCGAAAAGGATGTGAAACTCCCCCATTGAGCCTCTTCATTAAAGAGGCTCAGCGTTTGTGAATAAATTCGGAAAACGGGATAGCGGAAAACGGAAACTTTCGCATAAATTTCGGCATTAGGCGGTTTATCTGCTGAAAACAATTTTCACTGCCTAAGCCGGAAGAATAAACTCAGAGACGGCTGTGGATTGAATGGACCTGTCAATCAAAGTGGTTGCCCAACATCATTATCTCCAGGCCCGCGATGAGTCCGCAGTCCGGAGCGGCTTAACCTTTTTCGTCAAGTCTCTCGCCACTCAATCGGTCAGAAGGTCACCTGGACAACAGATTCGATTATCCTGGCAGGGGAGCGCTTAAGGAACCTTTCAAGCAGCCTCTCTCTGTGGGGGCTTTCGGTGTCGCTTAATGACAATCTCCCCATGGATTGACCGCAAGTACAGAGGGAAAACGAGCTCTTTACATTTTATTTTTCAATATGAATGTGATTCTTTACACAGAATAAAGTTAAGACAATAAAGATATTAAAGGCATAAAAGAGATAACTTTTTACCAGGAAAAACCTAAATGAAGAGCAATTGTCTGACTTTTTTCCTCAGTGATGTCTGCCAACTGCCGGGGGTTTTTAAAATAGTGTGGGTTTGCACTTCCAATGAAATCATTTTGCCTTTTGTGGGGAGTGTCTCCCCGACTGCAATGCTGGCCAAGTCCAGGGGTCATTGCCCAGGACAACAGCCAGTTGCACTGCCAGAGGAGCAGGAATAAGTCAATGTCTCCCTGCAGTGGCTGGCGGAGGACGGAGGATGGGAGCGGAGCCATTACCATTTGACAGTGCCGCTGGCATTGTGTTTGCGCAGAGCAACTTTCGACATTGAGTTATAAGTGCTTCTGCTTGGCGCTTGGCTTAATCAAGCATGAAATAGTCCAATCGTTGCGGGATATAGATGCATGCGAAGTATGATTAGGTTATTGACTCGCCCTTTAAGCGGGATGTGCGAAAGGGCACTGCTCTGGAAAGGCACTTAAGTGGCGGCTTAAACACCTAAAGACAGGGCGTGAGCTTTAGTTTGGGGATTACGCGGCGTAATCGCAATTATTTCACCTTAATTAATGAAACACCTGCACAGCTGCAGGCAAAGTAAACACAAAAGAGCGTTCAGCGGAAAAGCGCGATTTGCATTTGCACAAAACAAGAGGGAAATCAGCAAAATTTAGGGGGGATATTTTCCCTTGAAATAAAACGCTTTCGTTGCTCCCCGATTACTATTGGCCTGCTTAAATCGCAATCAGCAGACTTTCGCCTTAATTAACGTTATGCAAACTGGCTGCAAAGGAAATCCAAAAGCCATAACATCTGGCACCCAATTAGGCTAATCCAGTTAGCTCTCGGTAGGGAAATTTTGAAGCAATTATCGTGACAAGTGAACTGTGGAGCTACACACATGCCCAACCAGACACAACAACAGCCAGGACAACTACAACAACAACTGATTGATGCTGTCACCTGTGAGGGGGAGGCCCTGAAATGGGCCTGAAAGGGGGTTCAGCCTTATCCTGGGCCTGCGGTGTCTGCTCATAAATCACAAACGAATCAGCGAATGCTTCAAATGACTTCATTAAAAAGCGAAACACACGCACTAAGGGAAAACGGAGGAAAATGGGAAGTCAGTACACCTAGGAAAATGTCTGCGAAATGGGAAATCGATATGGATTTCGATAGGGTATGGAATTCTCTATTTAAAAACAATTTTCAGTGTTACTTTAAGATCACAAGCGAGCTTTTAGTATACTTAGAATACTCTCAGTGAGCACTTTCTAATAATTATAAATCCTCCTTTATTATAGAGCTCTTATTAAACATAAAAAAAAATAAATACATCGAAATCAAGCTCATATTGTTCGCATTTTCCCCTGTGTAGGAAAAAAATAGGAGCCTCGTCAGCAGGCTCAGTCAAGTGTATTATAGGGATAAGGGAAGTACGGGGCCGGAATGGGCCAAAACAAGAGGGTAAGATAGACCCACTCTTGCTATCCATTATCGACAGTCGCCGGCGGGCTCATCCCCTGAGCCGCCGCTTCGATTCGCTATTAGCAAGGACTCGAATTCGATGAAAGCCCACATCCTTTGTCTACCGAAAAACACCAGCAGATGGGAAACTTTCCCAAGATCTCAGAGTGCCGCCCCAAAGGTCTTGAACTTTTCCCGTGACATTTTCCACCATTGTAAGCAATTGTCGTTGGCGGCAATCGGCTTTTCACAGCCGTAGTAACTATCCGGGAAATCTATTCAAATTACAAGCTAAGCAAGGTACTAATTGGAGCCAAAATGTTTGAGTAGAGTCTGGCAACACTGACGGAGAATCGAAACTAAAAAACAACCGAGCTCCGACACAAATCCTGGCAATTGTGGAAATCTTTTGCTTTTAAAGAAATCTCTGCGTTAGCCAACTAACTAACTACTTGGAACTTTAACTGGAAAAGTTTTCTGGGTTTTGCCCGTTTTTTGTTTTGTTTTCCTTTATTATTCCCCTCATGTTCCACTTCCTTGCGTGCCTGCTGCGTCCTTTGTCCTCGCCACATCCTGCCACTGATTTGCCGCTATTGTGTCATTGTCCAAAATTTTATTATGACCCACAAAAGTAAGCGGAAGAGCGTGGAAAACAAAAAGGAAAAATAATAATACTAAAGAAGAAAGCGGGGCCGTGTTGGGCTTGGGCTTATTGGCGCATAAAGGAATTTCCTTACGCCACCTAATGGGGGCTAATGATAATCGGCTTGGTCAACGACCTGTTAGCCCCGCGAATTAAGCGCTTTTAAGTGGCAACTCCGAGCGATACGATCCGAAGGCCCAATGGAAATCAATAACCGAAAACTATCATGTGGAAAGCAATTTGAAAGTTTGGAAATTGACAATTTCGTTGCGGCAAAACTTTTGATTACAACTTTTAATTGATTGGCAATAAATCCGGAATTGGGGCACCAAGGATAGCCAGGATATTTGGCTTGCCCTTATCCTAATGCGCCACTTGATCAAATAGACTTTTGGCACTGATTTGCATGCGCTGCTTTTTTAATTCAATGTTTTTTTTTAGAAGACGACGGGCCCCAAAGTTAAATACGCGGCGCCATTAAGTATGCAAACATTTCACGTGCTGCGCCACAGCAACTGTAACGGTAACGGTAACGGGAAGGGGAAGTGGAAGTGGAACGAGTGCCACGCCGCCGTACTCACTTATTCCTTATGCTTCGGAGGATATGGCGCGTATTGCGAGTGCCGAATACGATTTGCATTCGCTGCTGGGTTTATTAAAAATTATATAATTTTATTTTTAGCTAGGCAAAACGGAAACAGGCCGAGAGATAGACGCAGGCACACACGCGAACGGCACACACATAGACATAGGACGAGCGGCCCCGTTCTTCTACGACGAGCACATTTTTTTGTACATTTGTTGTTCCTGCTGGTGCCGTTAGGATTCCTTCTTTCTAGCTTTCTTTCTATCCTTCGCAGCGAGCACGACCAAAAGCTTCGAGCGTTGAAACGCGACTGAGGCTTCAGCAGGAGCAGCAGCAGCGGCTCGGCCCCCAAAGAATAGAGTGGGGGAAAAAGTGACTAAAAGAGACAGAGAGAGAGAGCGGCCCCAAAATGAACGCGCAAAAGGAGAGGCGGACAGTGGGTGGTAGAGGGCGCGCGAATTCGTGTAGAAAGCGAAGCGGGAAAGGCAGCTGACACATATTTGGCTTTGTTTTGGTTGCGGCCCCACATTGGGCGCTACTTAGCCGGCACTTCTTCTCCCGCTCGCCGGCGCCTGCGCGAAGGAGCCCTCTCTCGTTGGCTCTATCTCACTCACTCCATTTGGCACAAACTAGGCATAAATATGGGCCAAAATCGTAGTTTAAACTGCTGGCCAGTGTTTGTCGTGACTCTGATTATTGGATCCTCTCCCACAATTTCCCATATTCGCGGGCGTTCGTTCATTCTATCGATTTCCTTTTGACCAATATTCCTCCGAATAGGGCATCAATGAATAAGTGAGTGAAGTGAGTGAATGAATGCACACGACACGAGAGTAAATGGCACACGCACACAGCTACACCCCCAATCTGGTGCTGTCCTGCTCGCCCATTTAGGTTGAATGACACTGGGCCTACGCTCCTGCGCCCGCTCCTTCTTCCGCTCGAATCCATTATTGCATTTCCCGTTTACGGCACATGTTTCTCACGTTGTCCTCAATTCCTTACGGGATGTGCCCTCTCTGTGTGGGTGTGTGTCTTTGACTGCGTGTAAGCACGTCATCGTTTTCTAATGCACATGCAGGCGAGAAAGAGACAGGGCCAGCGCCCGTAGGGCCCATAACTGTAAATGAGCAGAATTAACGGCCCTAGAGTCCTTTCCGTTCTTTTGTCTCATTTTCCTCTACTTTTGCTTGCCAGTGTAACGTTATTTTTCAATTACCGCCCGAAAGTATGCAATTAGCGAGCAGATAAGGCCTGCTGTCGTGCGATATACGCCGCTCAATGCGATATTTATCGAATTTGCTGTTTTGTTTGCACACGAATCGGCACTAGGTAAACACACAAAAACAAAGCACCGGCAAAATAGTGTAAATAATAAAAATTAAAAGCAGCTGTCAACAAAACGGTGACCACACAGAAATTATTCAGTCGGGCGCTACGCTTTGTAGAAAAGTGCTATTAAAGCTCGGCTCGGCGAACTTTGTTCCCAGTCGGCGTCTGGAATTCACAGCAGCCGGAGCACCAACAACGACGTAAGCGAGATCGAGGGAGAGAAGAGTCGCAATCAGATAGTATCTGGCAGATACGGGAAGAAGAGGAAAAGCATTTCAGAATGAGCAGCGATGCGGAAGAGAAAAAGAAGAGAGCCAAGGTAAGAAAATGCAGTTTAGAACACTCTCGGGGGGTCAGAAGTGCACTGAGCGAAAGCGGAGGGGTAATTTAATTAATTGCACTAGTCAACAAGCTAAGTTTTTGGACTTGGGGTAAATGCAAAGCAGATTGGGTAAGGCAGGGACCATAAAATATATATATATGTGTTGTGATTTCAATTTTAAAGTGATTTATAGACCCTTTAATTCGATTGGGATCCCAATATTTATATTAATATGTTATAGAACACTATTAATATATATTTTTGACTTGTAGAATAATTTACAAAACTTTAAAATATGGTTTTTTTTACACTCTTAAATTATTCTTATTTAGGATGTGAATTTACAGACTGTCAACAATTTATTGTTTGGGTCTCAAATCTATAAAAATCAAATTTTTTTATTTTTTTCGGTGTTAGATATTTTTTAAAGATTCTTTAGAAGCAGGTGTTGAACTTTTTTTTATATGAAGATTATATACATACATATTGTTATATACTGCCTCATTAATTTGCAATAGTTGATAAGTTGAAGCCTCTTACGTTACAACTGGTACCCTTCCTTTACCTTAAAATTATCTTAGATACATTATAATCAAACAAAATGGCCCATTTTTTGTCTGTAGATCATTTATGATTGACAGGTGACGACGGAACCTAATGAACTCATCCATCACATTCTGCTTAGTACATAAAATATAGGCTCAGACTTATACGTGTATCTTTGAGATACAAGCTTAGTTACCGGTTATTTATTGCTTCACAGGTTAAGAATCTAGAGTAGACATTTATCACACTTCATCTGTTACGCTATATAAACTGCTGCTTTCTAAAAAAATGGGAGGATTATTTAAATCAAAATAGTAGTAAATCTAAATCTAAGAAGACTATTTTGTAATTAACATAAGTAATATAACTTTTATCTTTAATCCAAATAACTTTACCTGGAACAATTAAAATAACATTAAGTTATGCTTACGTTAATAACAAAATAACCAAAGAATTCACAGATAATGGTGATACAAATATTATTTGAAAGACTAGATGTGATCATTAGGTCGATAATTTTGATCCCAGGCTGCAAAGAATTGCTAAAGTTTATTTTGAAATAAAATTTTCTATGATCGGTGATCTAATTCAAAAGATACACACTCTCACTCACTCTCACTCACTATAAGAAAGCAGAAAATACGCACAGAGCCGCTAGGTTTATCTCTGTGATAAAAGTTCTAATTAATTGATCCATTGAGTTGGTCAAGTTCAGAACTATGTTCAGTCTGAGCGGAAGTTATGTATGCAGACACTTCTATCGGTTACCTGTTAATGAATACGCCACCCTTAACCCCTCTGTGCCGCTCCAGCCGGCAATAATTATCCGATTTGTGAGTCCCGCGCCGGCACAAGATAAGATACGCGGCAGAGTGAGTGGGAATTCGAGTGTGACGGCTCTTTGGGAGAACAGGTGCAGCCGAGCGATCAGTCGAGCGTTGGACGGCGTCGCGATCGGTTGTGACTGCAGATCCTCACCAGAAACCGGAGAAACCGGAGAGACCGTAGAGACCGAAGAGCGCAGACATGAGTGGCAGCGAGAAGAACGTGCGGCGGCGCGTCATCACGCCGACCAGCGATCCTCAGAACATGGACCCGCTGCTGCGGCCCCGCAGCTCCCAGCAGTATGAGGTAAGCGCCCAGTTCGGATCCTTGATTAGATTGCCCTCGGTGCCTCCAGGTGTGCTAATCTGCGGCGATCGAAAACGCCCAACATGAGCATTACCCATGCTAGAGTTCCTCGAGTATCGATTGTATTTTTGGCGGCGCTTATCTGGAAGCGAGTCGTTAATTAACGCACCGCGGATACCCTTGAGATAGCCGTTCCCATTTCGCCCTAGTTGCAAGCCCCGTTTATCTATCCGTCTGGACTTGGGCGGAGCAACCCTCTTCGACACAAGGAGCCCTACTATCCCAAAACCACTTTCGGTGGCAACAGTCTGCGACTTGCCAATGGCAAGCTGACCAGAGATAAGATAACCGCTGATGGATTAAATCCAACATTCTGTTCGATTCCCACACCCTCGATACGAATTGAGAAACTGACTCATGTCTAGTGATAGTCGGTGGTCTATCCAGTTCTGGTTAAAACCCAATATTCCTGAATGAAATCCGTTATTTAGGGGCTGAGATATGCATACTAGGACTAGACTAGACTAGACTATACTTGGACTAGATAGCTAACCTTATTTCTAGGTGTTTATGTATTGCTAGCTCGAAGATAAAAAACATTTTTATCTAATGGACCACAGACCAAATATTTATTTATTCTAGTATTTAGTTGTTTTGCAATATTATGGGTTTTATAGTTTTTTCAAATATTTATTGATAAAAGCTAAAACAAAATTTGATTGTTTTGCAACGCTTTATCCATGAACATTTTTTATGGGTTCTATAGTTCACTTTTATAGTTTATAATAAATTTTAAGTTGCTATATCTCTTCATTGAACCTTAATAAAAGCTAAAAAAGTTTGTGTACTTTATAACAATTTCGAATTACATATTTTAAGGGTTATATAGTTACTATTTTACCCTTTTTCATCTTTGATCATGAAGAACAACATTTTTTAGGTTTAAAGATGTTCACTTTTTTCAAAAATCCAAGTCCATAATTAAATATTTCGATAACAGAGACAAAAGTTTTTAAAACGAAAACGTACTGGTCTAAAACGAAAACGAAAAACAAACCGGAGCCTGCCTGAATGTTCACTTTTTAAAAATCCAATCAAAAACACATTTATTTGCTCAAAATGAGAAAATATGTACTCAAATAATGACCGAGTCCATTTGTTCTTACATTGAGATGATTTTTACTTAGTTTGAGTACATTTTTTAAGAAAAAATTTACTTAAAATGAGAAAATATGTACACATATAATGACCGAGTCTATTTGTTCTAACTTTAAGATTATTTTTACTCAGTTTGAGTACAATTTTTTAGAACATAAATACTTATATTGAGAATAGTATACTATTATTATGGAAATTTAACTAAGAAATGCACCCTGAAGTTTTCTAAGTTTTATTAGGATCTAATTTATTAATTTTCCTCAAAGTTCTCATCACTAAAAATCCCTTTTTTCAGGCCCAACCCAATGGCTGTGAGCGCGCCTTTGTCCGGCGTAACAAGATCAAGTGGTTCTGGGCCCCCGCCTTCTTCGGCTTCTGGCTGCTGCTATACGTGGCTATCTCCATCCCTGCCAGCAATCGCCTGCCGCGCCCTCTAACCATCCAGGATGAGGAGAAGCACCCGGATTCCTTCATTGCCGAGCGAGCGGAAAACAACCTGCATGCCTTGGTGGACATAGGACCCCGAGTGGTGGGCAGTCGGGCCAACGAGATGGCAGCCCTGAAGCTGCTGTCCCAGAAGATGCAAAAGATTCGATCGGGAACGGCCAACGACATTGAGGTGGATGTTCAAGTGGCCTCCGGCAGCTACGTCCACTGGTCCATGGTCAACATGTACCAGAGCATCCAGAACATTGTGGTCAAGATTAGTCCCAAGGGAACCAATAGCACGACTTACCTGCTGGTGAACAGTCACTACGACTCGGTGCCGGCGGGACCAGGTGCCGGTGACGATGGCTCTATGGTGGCCACCATGATGGAGGTGTTGCGAGTGCTGGCCAAGTCGGACAAGCCGCTGAAGAACCCTGTGGTGTTTCTGTTCAATGGAGCCGAGGAGAATCCCCTGCAGGCCTCGCATGCCTTCATTACCCAGCACAAGTGGGCCAAGTACTGCAAGTAGGTGTCGCAGAATCTCCTGAAGATTACCTCTATTAATACCTGTTTTTTGTTTTTTACAAGAGCTCTGATCAATCTGGATTCCTGCGGCAATGGCGGTCGGGAGATCCTCTTCCAATCAGGTCCCAACCATCCCTGGCTTATGAAGAACTACCGACGTGCCATCAAGCATCCTTATGCCTCCACCATGGGCGAGGAGATGTTCCAGCATAACTTCATTCCCTCCGACACTGACTTCCGCATCTTCCGAGATCACGGCTCCGTTCCCGGCCTGGATATGGCCTACACCTACAATGGCTATGTTTACCACACGCGTCACGACAAGGCGGACATCTTCCCGAGAGGAAGTTTCCAGCACACGGGCGATAATCTGCTGGCCCTGGTTCGAGAGATTGCCAACTCTCCTGAGTTGGAGGATTCTTCGGTGAGTTGGGAGCTAACTCTTAGCAAAACCTTTCAGACTAATCTCTAGATTTTTGCTCTAGAAATACGCTGAGGGTCACACCATCTACTTCGATGTCATGGGCTGGTTCCTGGTCTTCTACACTGAAACTTCAGGCGTCATCCTGAACGTGATTGTGGCCCTAGGATCCCTGGGTCTCTGCGCCTTTGCCTTCAAACTGATCTCGGTCAGCTCGGGCATTAAGCTGGAGAAGATCCTCAAGCGGGTCCTGCACACCTTCTTTGTGCATCTTCTATCCGTGGTGGTTTCAGCGGTATTGCCTGTACTCCTGGGCCTGTTTATGGATGCGGTGCATCTGCCCATGTCTTGGTTCACGAACTCCTGGCTCATTTTGGGCCTGTACTTTACCACCTCCTTCTTTGGTCTGGCCATAGTGCCGGCCATGTACTTCCACTGGACCAAGGATGTAAGTGCTAAATAGCTTTCCCAGATCTTTGCTTAAATTTGGTTTTTTGACAGGACAAGTTGCCCATTGGCCAGCGCGTGCAGATCTTGCTGCACTGCCATTGCCTGCTCTTGGCCCTTCTCACCCTGGTCTTTACCATCTGTGGAATCCGATCTGTCTTCGTTCTGATGCTGAGTTGTCTGTTTTATTCCATGGGCTTGATCATTAATATTGCCACCAAGCTGCACAGCAAGGGTTAGTTATTATTTTTCCCTGTTTATATCTTAGAACCTTTTAAAATATATATTTTTTTAGATGTGGCCTGGGTCATTCCTCACATTTGCTGCATTGTCCCGCCCTTCGTGTTTTTGCCTACTTCTCGCATGGCTTCTTCACCACCTTTATACCCATGTTTGGACGCTTTGGCGAGAATATGAACCCGGATCTGGCCGTGGCTGTGTTCAGTGTGGCTGTGGGCTTCCTCACCTGCGGCTTTATTGTGCCTGTCCTGCAGTTGTTTAACAAATCAAAGACCATTATCTGTGGACTGCTGGGTATCACTTTATTGTGCTTTATTATTGCCATGACGCCCATAGGATTCCCCTATCGCCCGGCCACCAATGTTCAGAGATTTGCAGTGCTGGTAAGCCTCACCACATAATTTATCATAAATTGTATATAAATTATTCTATTATTTCTTATAAGCATACCAAACGCACCTTCCACGATGCCGACAATAAGGTGCGCCGCCAGGAGTCAGGTTACTTTATTATGCCCCAGGACAGACGCACTTATACTGTTAAGAGTGAGTTATCCCCACTTCTTAGCCAGATATTAAGGTAAAGGGTTAATAAATGTCTTCTATATTTTTTAGATGCTGTTATAAACATGACTTTGGCCCAAAAAATTGGTGCTGACTGCGACAAGGAAATCAATTGTGGTTTGCCGCTTTACAACCAGCGTTGGCACAAGACCAGGTAGGTTAAGCCTTAAATAAACCAAGTCCTCAATTATTAAACTTCTCAATTTTTATCCTAACAGAAAGAACAGTCTCTGGATACCCGCTTCGGAGCCAGTTCTGGACGAGAATATACCCTCCGTCATTCTGCTAGCCAAGAAACAGCTGACACCCACCAAGATCCGCTACGAGATGCAGCTAAGTGGTCCCAATCACATGGCCTTGTTTATCCAACCCTTAAACGGAGCCAAAGTGACCGACTGGTCCTTCCACAAGGTACATTTCAAAGCAAAACTTATACCTAAAATCTCTTTTTAATATTTTTATTAATTTCCAGGCTCCCCTACGTCTGGACTTTAAGCCTCCCTACTTTATCTACTTCTCGTGGGGCGTCAATGGCGATCCCCTCAAATACTGGATAGAGCTGGAGGTAAGTTTTGGTCTAGATATCATCAAAGCAGTCTGTATAAATCGTTTTATTTTAATTCCCATAGAAACCCAATGGCAATTGGAACTCCTCCACTATGGAGCTGGGTCTGGGCGGCCATTGGACCCATCACAAGGACATGTTGACGCCGGACTTTAAGAAGTTCCTGGACAGTTTCCCCGCCTATGTGGATGCCACGCCCTGGCCGGCCTCCTTCGAGAGCAGGATCTTCTAGGTTAAGCAATTCTGTAGAATTTTGTATTTGTTTAAGTAAACGCTTACATGTTGAGCCATTTTAAGTGGAATTTTTAGCGGTGAACTTTGTTCTTGAGGCACTCAATGATTGATAGGCGTCACTAATGCATACTCAACTTTATTGCCCATTCATTTATCAATAATAAATTATAATTAATACCAGAAAGCCATGCGGAAAATATCAAAGAGCTTTGATTGCCAACTTAAAGGCGTGGAAAGTAAAGTAAAATGTATTCGACACTCTACTTGCTTCCTGGCGAAAGTCATATTTTACTCTCTCTGGCTTACGTTTGCTTTCGGTTCATCTATTGTAGATTATCGTTTAAACCTTTATGGCTGCGTCGGTCTTTTATCAGCAGGGGGCTTATAATTTATAGTGCAGCAGCAGCACTGGGGATCGAAGAAAAAGGTACAAGCAAAAAAGCACCCAAAGTATTCCCCGACAGAGAGAAATGGCCAAGAGGGTGCCCGTGCCCATTCACCTGATGTGTGGATGCAGACTGATTTAATAGAAGATTGCCAGATTAGCATTTTCTGATAATTGAATATGTGCAAATTCTTGACGAATGCTTATCAGCATGAGTAGCCCAACAATGCCGATAGTTATCTCTCAAGTGGATTCACTTAACTAAACGTGGGAGCCAACTTTATTTACCAATTCATTGATCTTTGTTGTGGTAAATCTATAACCTTTTGTTTATAGGAGACATCCTGTGGAGACGTTTGTATTTATTATAATAGCCCCCTGAGTTAGACAACGTTATTTAGAGTTGAATAGAAATTTTAATCTTAGAGTTATACCAGACATCTGTCGCAATCTCAGCCAAAAACGTAGAGAAACATAAACTGCTATAAGTTATTTGGGGGTTTTCCGTTATACTTTTTATTTAAAGAAATTTCAACTGATTACGGTTCTGCCTAGGATGCTTTTTATGATTTATATTATTAAGATTTTTATTTTTTATATATATTTATATATATATATATTTTTACAGATATTTGTATGAAGATTAATTAAAATCCCCAAGTTCTCTTTGAAAGCTCTATCGAACTTTATCGAAAACATGTAATCTAACTATGTATTCCATCTAACTATTTTATTCAAAAATTTTTAAACTGATTAGCGTTCTATCTACGATGATTTTTAGGATTTATATTATTAAGATATTTATTTTTACAGATAATTATATTAGGATTAAGAAATCCTCAAGCTTTAACCACCGAAGATTAAAAGACTTCAAGTTCTATAAGTAAGCGATTTAGCGATTTTTTATCGATAAGATCCCTATAAACTGTAACTGTAAATTCTTTATCTCTCCTTTAAATAAACATTTAGATTTTTTTAGATTTTGGACCCCACCTTGAGATCTTAGCCATAATCGGGTTAACTGCTTTATAAAGAGCTATAACGAGCTATAAAGAGCCAAACAGCTTCTGGTATCGCGACTATCGCTGGATGTAATCGTTTTATGCGCCAAACCCATTGATTATAATCATAATATTTAATTATTATCGCTGGCATTGCGCCGATAAGCGATAAGCTGAACCAGGCCCTACTTAATTCTCGGTAACCGTGCCGAGGCGTCTTAGTTCCCCAACGGTTGGGCTGTGGTGTGGTTCTATATATTTCGCGTGTGAACTAAAGGTTAGTGCCTTGCCATAATTCATTGCCAACTACCAACTGATTAAGATCGGAGGTTGATAGAGTGATAGAGACCGCGATTAAGTGTAGTTCTTTCCCTTAAAATATAAGGAAAGCTGTTGAAAAAGTGAAAGGGTTGCTTTAATCTTTAAATTATTTGTGGAAAGTGGTCCGTGAAAAGGTCATGAACCTCTAAACGGAAGAGAGCTCTCCTGACTTTTCCTTACTTCAAGTATCCTCGACGATTAGGCAGTTTATCTCGGCCATAAACTGAGAACTGGCCCTGTTATCGATTTCTGTTTTTAGACCATTTTCTTGTTGCCTATGGAATTCCTTCGGTCATAAGTGCTCTTTAGGGTGCTAATTGCTTTACGACCTTTCACAGTCTCCCACGAAGTTTATGTGACTTCCAAGCGAACTTCATAAATATTTGCAATCTTTTATTACTCGAATTGGAAGTGAAAAGGTTCCGAACGCCTTCAAAATGCAATAAATAAATGTGTTTCGAGATATTTATAGATTAGTACTAATCGTAAAAGTAGATCGTTGATCGTAAGTAGGTACAATTTACGAAGATCGTAAAGCGTTATATCGTTGTTTTTCGGAACTGCCCAAAAGTATGCTACATTTTTAGGTTTTATCACTTGGCTATTCCTTGGCCTTAGTTATCATTCACAGTTTCTTAAAAGAAAAGTCTCCTCCCTTCCAGATGACATTCTCCACTCTGGACATCACCTCCGAAAAGGATGGCGGCAAGTCCAGAGACAAGAAGTGGCCCTGGTTCGGAGCTCCCCTCTATGCGGCCGCCGCCTTCGCCCTCTTCTACGCCGCCGTCCTGCCCAGCTTCCACAGCTACCCCAAGATGCTCTACATTAACGAGGAGGCCCAGCATCCGGACGAGTTCATTGGCGAGCGGGCCATGCGGCAGCTGGCCGAGTACGCGGCAATTGGCAACAAAATGAGCGGCTCCATCAACAACGAGCTGCACGTGGTCAACTTTCTGCTCCGCGAGATTCAGAAGATTAAGGACGAGGCCCGCTTGGATTTGTATGACATTGAGGTGGACAAGCAGTACGCCTCGGGAGGGTTCTTTCTCTGGGGCATGACCATTGCCTACAGTAACCTGTCCAATGTGGTGGTGAAGATCTCCCAGAAGAGTTCCAGCAACCCGAACTATCTGCTGGTGAACTCCCACTACGACTCGGAAGTGCAAACCCCCGCGGCTGGCGATGATGGCGTCATGGTGGTGGTCATGCTGGAGACCCTGCGAGTGATCTCAAGATCTGAGAAGCCTCTAACTCACCCTGTGGTCTTCCTGTTCAATGGCGCCGAGGAGGCTTGCATGCTGGGCTCCCATGGATTTATAACGAGTCACAAATGGGCTCCGAACTGCAAGTGAGTAGGAAGCTGTAGGTTAGTAAGATCCTTGACTCATCTATTCTCTTTTTTAGAGCCCTCATCAACCTCGACTCTACAGGCGCTGGAGGTCGGGAAGTTCTCTTTCAGACAGGACCCAACCATCCTTGGCTGGCCAAGTACTACCATCAGAATGTGCCACACCCTTACGCCCAGACCCTGGCCGAAGAGTTGTTCCAGAACAACTTTATCCCCTCGGACACGGACTTCCGCATCTTCCGCGACTATGGCGGAGTTCCCGGCCTGGACATGGCCAGTGTGATGAATGGCTACGTCTACCACACCAAGTTCGACAACTTCCGGAACGTGGAGCGTGGCACCTACCAGTCGACGGGCGAGAACGTTCTCCCCTGGTCTGGGCTCTGGCCAATGCCCCCGAATTGGACGACCTTGCCGCAAACGAGAAGGGTCACACGGTGTACTTTGACTTCCTGGGCTGGTTCATGCTCACCTACACCGAATCCGTGAGCGTGGCCATCAACTGGGTGGTCTCTGTGGCGGCCTTCGTCTGCATTGGCACCTCCGGTTTGGATCATGACCCTGGACAATGGTGCGGATGCCCCGAAGGCGGTGGTCATGCGATTCTTTATTATCTTCCTGGTGCAGACAGGCACCTTCGTGGTGGCCTGTGGCCTGACCATTCTGGTGGCTGTTTTCATGCAGGCCGTGGGACTGGCTGAGTCCTGGTTTTATGGCAAGTGGATGGCCTTTGGTTTGTACTTCTGCACCCTGTACTTTGCTTTCGGCCTGCTGCCCTCGATCTACATTGGATTGACGAAGAGGAAGACGAACATGAAGCTGGATCAGACCATCATGTGCTTCATGCACGCCCACTGCATCCTGCTGGCCCTGCTCTGCCTCATCATGACCAGCATGGGCATCCGATCCAGCTACTTTTCATGGTGGGGATCTTTTTCTACGCCATTTCGGTGCTGGTGCAGATCGTGCTCAAGCTGACGCTGAAGAGTGGGTTCCCGGAAATAGTTCTAGCGAAGAGGTTTAGCTAATGGTTTAAGTTTCTTCCTCAGAGAGCTACTTTGTGACTGTTCACCTGCTGTGCCAGATCCTGCCCTTCTGCTTCTACACCTACATCTGCTATGGCACCTTTGTGACTTTCGTTCCCATGCAAGGACGCGATGGTCCCGACAGTAGTCCCGATATCATGGTCTCCGTGTTTGTCATTGCCACTGGCATAAACTATGCGGGTTTTGTGGTGAGTTGACTTGACCTAACCTCCCCCTGACGTCATACTATAAGCTTAGGTTTTCGATTGCAGATCCCCATCATGCACAAGTTCCGCAAACCCAAGATCATCTTCTCCACTTTCGGAGTGCTAACGATCATCTTCATCATAATTGCAGCCACATCGGCGGGCTTCCCCTTTGTCAAGGAAGTGGCTCCCCAGAGGTACTACGTCCTGGTAAGCCTTCAAGCGGTGACACCTAAGGTTTTTGGCTTAAACTTGCCTTTTCTAGCACACTCTGCGTACCTTCCACAATCCGGATGGAAGTACCAATCAGGACTCTGGTTATTACATCCAACCAGTGGATACCCGCATCCACGAACTGGATGACACCACATTCAAGAATGTAGAGCCTGCGAGTTGGACAGAGGCCACCTGTGCCGCCGAGCCCTTCTGTGCTCTGCCCATTTACAGTGGTCGTTGGATAGATTGGAAGTATGTTTAAGATCCTAACCCCGCTTGAGTTGGTATTAACCTCTTCTTTGGTTTAACCCACAGAGACTCTGCTCGCTGGATTTATAGCGCACCACCTGTCCTTCCCATACCCATAGAGCTCACCCAGGTCTCCAAGCAATCCCTGCCAGGAAACAAAGTGCGCTTCGAGTACAGCCTGAAGTCCTGCGACCGTGTCATGATGTACATAGCTCCCTTCGATGGCGTTAAAGTCTCAAACTGGTCCTTTGACCGAACACCCCTGGATGAGGGTCACACGCCGCCCTATCTGGTGTACTACCTTTACTCCATGACGGAGGAGCCTTTAGACTTTTGGGTGGAGCTCGAGCACGAGGCGAGCAACACCAATGGACCATACTTCAAGCTGGTGGTCAACGAGCACTTCGAGTACCACCCCGAGCACTACACCGAGGACTACAAGGAGTTCCTGGCCACCTTTCCCGACTGGACGTACACCACTGACTGGTTCGCGGCCCTCGAGAGCTGGGTGGTCTAAGAAGAGAGTATAGATTCCGAATTATATCTTAATAAATAATTTATTTTAATAACATTACAAAGTAGTAACTACAGAGGTCTAATCTTAAATACGAGTACGAGTTAAGACGTTGTTTGTTCGTTGGATTTGGGGCTATTGGTAAAAATTAATCAGTATTACCAATGATAACAGTAGTTGAGGTGGTGTCATGGCAACAATAGGGATGAGTAAGTGACTTATTTACAGTTGCCAGCTGTTGTAGGATCCGAGCCAGGAGCTGACATGCGCCCAAGGCGGGAAGGTGGCCAGGAACTCCCGGAAGTCTTCTGTGATGAACATGTCGTCGTGTATTCGGTGGCCCATCAGGGCTATCTTGAAGGTGCCTCCCGACCAGTCGGGGTTTGAGTGCTGAAAATAAAAGTTAGTTACCTTTCCTAGGTTGAAATATGTGGAGTTTGGTTACCTCAAATTCCAGCGAGAACTGCAGGGGCTTGGGATCTAAGGCGTACGACCAGTACACATAGTAAGGCGGCTTTATGTTCTGTGCCAGGGGTTCCAAGGTGAAGGACCAGTCCACCAGCCTGGTATCGTTCAGAGGCAGGATAAATATGCTGGTATGATCAGGTCCTGAGATCTCCAGGTCGAATCTTATATTGGTTTCCGATTTGCTAGTCTTATCCAAGATGGTCAAGGTGGGAATATACCCCTTACTGGGCTCTGGTCCGGGCACAAAGTAGCTGTTGTCACTGGAAATAAATTATTAAAAGAAGAAATATAAGAGCTATGTAAGGGGTAGATTCTTATAAGATCTCTTACACTGCATTCAGCCAACGAGAGCTGTAGATGGGGTAACCACACATGAGCTCCGAGTCGCAGTCCATCCTCTCCGCCTTGGTATAGTTGGTGTTCTCAAAGAGTATATCGTCCACAGTGTGCGGACGTCTATCCACTGGCATGACAAAGTAGCCCGAATCCGAGAGGCTTATCGTGCTTGCAGCATCGTCATTGTGAAAGGTTCGAGCCGTGTGCTGCCAGAGAAGATACTCATTAAAATCTATCTATTAAATTTGTATCTCAGAGACTCACCACAGCGAAGAATCGCTGGACTGCGGTCTTCTCAGCATAAGGAAAGCCTATGGGTGTGGCGGCAAATATGATAAACACGATCGAACAGATTCCAAACATTGAGATAATCGTTTTCGACTTGCGGAACAGGCAGAACAAGGGCACCAGGAAAGGTGCGAAGAGCAGGACCATCAAGGCGGTAAAGAAACCCATTAGGATCTCAGGATTGGTGTTGCACTCGCGTCCTTGCATGGGCACAAAGACCACATAGAAGGCATAGCAGCAATAAGTGTAGAACATGAAGGGCAGCACCTGGCAGAGGCAGTGGGGGATGAGCCAAAGGAAGTCTAAGGAAGAGAGTAACTATAATAATGTTAAGGATATAGCTTAGAATATCTTTACTTGTCTTGTGAGCCCTCGTAACCATATTGATCAGCACGGAGAGGGTGTAGAATCCTATGCACAGCATTATAATAAAGGCCGAGCGTATGCTGTAGCTCACCATGATGGCGGTGACCACGGTTAGGATCAGGCAATGTGAGTGCATCAGCAGCTGGATGCCATAGCCCAAAGGCAAACCATGCTAAAGATAAAGAGAGTTTCAGGTTACTAAAAAGAATTCCTATTGATTTTACTCCCCAACTCACCTCCTTGGTGCGACTGAAGTATATAGCCGGCACTATGCCCATGCCAAATATCATGGGACAAAAGTACAGACCAAAGAGCATCCAGTTCTGCGAGAACCAAGACATGGGCAGGCTCACTGCATCCAAGAACAAGGCTATAGACATGACCAGGCCAATGCCCAATGCCACACCTGCCACCTGAGAGCCGTCAGAATGCCAAACTTGGCCCAAATGCGACGCCGGAACATGCCCGTGCTGCTGGACATGATCCAGATGTAGCCCACAATGGTGAGGCACACCAGGACACATACAGTAATGTTGATGATGACGCCTGTGCTCTCCGGATAATAGACAAAGAACCAGCCTAACATGTCAAAGAAGATCATGTGGCCCTCAGCATATTTCTGAATAGGAAAATGTATATTAAATAAAAAAATATATAATAAGTTTTAAGCCTAACCCACCGCTGGATTCTCCAGTTCCTCGGCATTCGCCAGGGCCTTGACCAGAGCCAAGATATTCTCGCCAGTCAGAGTTGGTAGGTGCGGCGCGGGATGAGATTAAAGCGATCGTATTTGGTGTGGTAGACATAGCCATTCAAGGTCTGTGCCATATCGAGACCTGAGAAATACACAAGGTATCAGAGATTAGGCTTTTAAGCACTTGATATTATATTACCCGGTATATTGCCAAAGTCGCGGAACACGCGATAATCGGTTTCTGAGGGCACAAAGCCATTCTGGAACAATTCTCTCCGATAGTCGAGGCAAATGGATGAACTATGTTCTTGCCGTAATACTTAAAAGATAAGAAGGGGTTAAGGTTTAAGTTTCAGTTAAGAATAAGTTCCTTGAAATTACCTTCATGAGCCAGGGATGATCAGGTCCGGATTGAAAGAGGATTTCCCGTCCACCGCTACCTGCAGAGTCCAGGTTAATGACAGCTCTGGAGGGAAATTATTAAATTAAATTAAATTTTAAATGAAATGTAAAGAGTACTCACTTCACATTCACAGCCCAAGGATGCTGGGTGATGAAGGCATGGCTGCCCTGCAGCGGATTCTCCTCAGCTCCATTGAACAGAAAGATCACCGTGTAGGTGAGTGGCGTCTCAAACTTGGTTATGACCCGCAGCACCTCCAGCATGATGACACACATCATGCCCGCATCGCCAGCTCCCGAGCTGCCCGGCACTGAGTCAAAGTGGCTGTTGATCAAGAGAGCCGCCTCGCTGGTGACATTCTTCGGCGTCAACTTCACCACCACATTCTGGACACTCTGATAGACATTGACCATGGACCACAGGAGGTAGTTCCCAGAGGCAATCTGCACATCCTTCTCAATATCATAGAGATCCGTTCGTGCCTCGTCGGCGATGTCGCCGATCTCGCTGAGCAGGAACTGCACGGCCACCTGCTCGTTGGCCGCACTGCCCACGACCTTGGGTCCGATCTTGGACAACCTCAACAGGGTGTTCTCCGCCCGTTCTCCTATAAACTGACCCGGTTGCTGGCGCTCATCCTCCAGGGTCTTCAGCTTGGGCATGCGATGGAAGCTGGGTATCACGACCACGTAGAAGAGCAGGAACCAGAAGGACACGAACAGCGGGGCCCAGTACCAGCCGATCTTGCTCCGATTGTAGATGATCTTCATGTTCTCGTACTTTGATTTCATGTTGGCCTGCAAGAGATTAACAGAGAGTGAGTTCCTGTAGTTGGTCACCGGAAAATAAAGCTTGGAAAAGGGTGTCAGTGCCCCCCACTAATTGAGTTTAAATGCTGGAATTCCGATTGTGACGCATATTCGGCTGATAAAGGCAATGGATATATACATATGTCGCGTCACTAATCTCCTGATAGGGAAGGGTTAAGTTTAGTTAATGCAGCCACTCGAGCCTCGAGCATCGATTAAATAATTAGGTGCCGTGATAAGCGGGTGCGATCAACTTGAGGCTGTCAGTGGCCATTCAATGACCAGTGATAGCCCTGAAAGCAAACCTCGAAGCATGAATGGGCTTCCACTTCCCACTATCGAATCCCAGCAGTGATTATTCAAAGCATCTGCCAGAGATAACACTTATCGGACGAAGACTAGAGTCAAGTGGACAGGAAATGAATTTAGTAGACGGAGGTACTTGAAGGTTTGAGAAGGTTTGGAGAAGGAAATACAAAGACTGGCACGGATCTGGCTAGGAAAACTTCTGTAAACAAAATAGTATTAAAAAAATATATAAAAAATCCCTATAAAAACATAGACAACACCGGATAACATCTGTTGGCCATTCGGCGGAGGCAGCCTCAAATGGAAAGTATCGACAGACAACGACATTGAAATAATGCAGCTCTAAAAAAAACAATGACACCATAATTATATTCGGACATTTGAGAAATCTAGCAAATTAAACGAATAAAACATCGGCATTTGAAACTCAAAGCAAATCAGCATTGAACGAGACACATGTTGTAAGTTTCTGAGCGGTATTTCATTCTTATTTATAGCCAACTGGGGTATTATACATATTATCGTTTAATGTTCACACATGTGATGCGGCTGAGTTTTCGTTTTCGCTTTGGGAAAATATTTAATAACAAATGTGTGCTTGTTTGTTTGTTATTCTTTGCTTGTAGCGAATAGAAAAATACACTATGGGATGGGTTTGTTTATTATCAATAATAATAATAGAAATGTGCAATGAAATAAGAGATATTTACAGGGGTAATATTGCCTAGGAAATCGAATTAATATTACCAAAAAAATTGTATAAAGCAATGTGACATTTCTCAATGAGAATATAAGAAAGCATGCTTTTCTAGCAATTTATACAAGAAAATTAATGGTTTTTTACTGCTTGTAAGAACTATTTTTTAATAAATGAGATCACAGTTATTCGTTTCACATACTTTATTTGAAATACCATCCATAAAGGATCACAAATGAGTAATCTCCATTTTTATGAGGCCCACAAAACTGTTTGAAAATTGCGAATTTCGAGATGAATGGCCACTAAAATGAGAACTGATGGCAAGTGTGTCCTAGAAACATCTGAGAGCAGGAAAGTACTGGCTACTGAGGCAATTAAGCGACATGCTTTATATATTTTTTTGTGTTTTTTTCAGCGACTGCATGCAAATGCCATTTGGATTGCAGTGCTGCGACGACCCATTTTCCACTGACTTCTAGGTGACCCAAGCCGGCGGCAAGAAGACGAGCGTGAAGGCAACTTCTCGGCGATTAAAAGTGAAGCCTTCATCTGAAGCCCTCTTATCGATTGAACTAATCACTCTTTCCCACAAAAAACAAACAAACACAGAGAACGCTCTGTGTGGGAGCCACGCCTACTTAATAACGAAAAGAAAAACACAAGAGGAATGAATAGTTGGGGAAGACAGACAGAACTATTTAAAGACAATTTGAATGAGGAGGGAAATGGATGGGGAAGGGGAAGGAGGAAAAGGAAAATCCAAAACAAAACTTATTCAGTCTGCAGAGGCGTCGGCAATCAACTGTGACAACAAAGGGCAGGCAAAGCCGGCAAAGGTAACAAACAAATGAGAAATCTTGGGACTTAGAGGATACCTGTTACCTGTACCTTAAAGCAACCTTTAATCTCTAACCTGTTATACCACGGAACTTAATCAAAATATTCCTTGACTTAATAGGAATCGGCGAAATAATTATCAACCAATAGCAAAGTTCCGTGGTATAACAATTTAGAGATTGAAGGGTAAGTGTCATAACGCCCAGTGTCATGACGCTTTGGAAGTACCTATTACCTGTGCCTTTTAGGTGAGTATTCTTTTGGGTGAGTATTATTTTTCTGATTCCTATTAAATCAAGAAATATTTTGATTAAGTTTTGTGGTATAACAGATTAGAGATTGAAGTGTAAGTGTCATAACGCCCTGTGTCCTTACGCTCTGGAGGTACCTGTTACCCGTGCCTTTTAGGTGAGTATTCTCTTGGGTGAGTATTATTTTTCTGATTCCTATTAAATCATGGAATATTTTGATTAAGTTTTGTGGTATAACAGATAAGAGATTGAAGGGTAAGTGTCATAACGGAGGTATGGGTGAGTATTCTCTTGGGTGAGTATTATTTTTCTGATTCCTATTAAATCAAGGAATATTTTGTTTGTTTTGTGGTATAAAAGAGATTAAAGGATGAGTGTCATAACGCCAAGGAACATAACGCTTGGATAATACCTGTTACTGTGCCTTACCTCGATTTCTTTCGGTATTTTGGGTTTAAGCATTATTTTTCGGATTCCTATTAAGTCAAGGAATTTGGTTCAAGTGTTGCGGTATAACAGGTTAGAGATTTAGTGTCAGTGTCACAGTGTCATAATGCCTTGATTACCTTAAGATTATAATTTATAACTTCATTTACAAAGGCAAAGGAGTTCCTTATTAAATGGAAATTTACTTATGATGTACTTTTCAAGATTAACTTTTTATATCATCCTTAGTTATTCCTTGAGATTTTGAGATATAGTCCAATATACCCTTCAAATCCCTGCTATCCAGGGTATAAAAACAACCTCAACTTGCGACAAGAACCGCATTTGTTTGGACTAAGACTAAAAGTCAGACAAACGCAGCGGAAAGAAGTTGGAGCGAAAACAATCGCCGGCACAGATACAGATACAGATGCAGATGCAGCTACAGAGGCAGACGGCAGAACGTAAACACACACACAACACACAAAACAACACACATCTCACACATCGCGACACGCAGCAAGGGCTTTGAGTCAATAACCTGCCAAAGGAAAGGAAGTTGCGGCTGCACTTGCGGTTGTTTGTTGAAAGAAGAAAGCTGAAGCGAAGAATCAGAGGAAGCGCGAAGCCTGGCAACTGTTCTTTGCTCTCTGTCTCACCTCCCGCCTGCAGAAGGAGTCAGTCACTGCGCTCTCAGTCTCTCTCGGGAAGAAGAACGATCACACCGGCACAAATAGTTGGCACTCGCGGGTCTTATTGGCACATCTGACCGAAAATAAACTTGTGGGCGAGCAGTAGTCCAATTGGAAACGCGGTCAGTCGGCTGCGCGAGGATCAGCTGATTGGAAAGAGGAAGAGCGAGAGACAACTGTCCCCGTCAACGGTCGCCGATCGTCTGCGGCTGCTGCGCTGCTCTGCGCTGCTTGCTTGCCGACAGAGCCCCCTCTGGGGCCATCTCTCTTTTTTACTCTCTCTCTGGCAGGAGGGGTCAGCAATCGGTAATCGAAGAGAGCTCGCTCTTCCACTCACTCACTTTTTGTGCTCCCACAGGCACTGATGGCTCTCGTTCAGTTACAGTTACAATGGGAATCGAAATCGAAATCGAAATCCTTATGGTCGCAAATGTAACCGCGTGCCGGACGGAGGCCAACTAAATGGCCGGACAATGGCACTCGCAATTTTATACGTGCCTCCTCTGCGCTGGGTTTGGATTTGTGTGCGGATTTCGGTGCTCCAGCCACAAGAGCCGTGGGCTTATCACACACCCAAGTATCAAGTATCGGAGTTATCAGAGGCGATGGGCAACGCAACCTAATCACGTAATTTGACAGGTAGCACAGGCCAGGCTCCCATCGCCTGTTCCGATTACATCCGTAATTGCCCGTAATCGAGATTAAGTGCCGGCGATTAGTGGGCATTATGCTAGAAGAGGGAGAGTTCACTGTGATTTCACGGATTCCTTGAAAGCCATTCGAGTTGCACAAAAGTGTACTCGGGAGCAGAGATAACGCGGCCAGACAAAAGCCACTTCAGACACTGGATTCCTTAGTCAACAGAAAAAGTTGGGGGGTTCGGTTTCCCGAATTTGTTTATATTTATTCCGTCACGGTAATGTAATCTAAACATTTGGGAATTACACAAAGGCAGCCAATCTTTTCCAGATAACGAATATTTGGGAATTCAGCTGGACGTATCGAGCTTCAATCTCGAATTTAACACTTGATAATTTTGCAGAAATCGGACATAAATTAGGTATTTGAATTTTTCCAGTTGCCTTGGAATTTTTATTTACAACTTAATCTAAGTAGGGGTGAAATTTAACCAGTTTAAGTTGAGATTTATAAGAATAAATAAGACTTCAGTTGAGTATTCAGTAGTAGAGCTTAATTACATACTTAAATACACGTACTTAAGGAACAACACTCCTCTTGAACCCTTAAGTTTGTTTGTTTTTTCCTCCCTGGATAAGATTTGCCATATTGTTATCTGTAAACAATTCGCAATTACACACAACAAATAAGGCACGTTTTATTTCTGACTGATTAGGGGCCTGACAACCACCGGAATTTCGATCAACTTTATTGAACCAACCATATTTTGTACCTGTTGACAAAAGACAGGGTTAATTGGGTAATTACAAGCACTAAACGGAGTCATAAACTCAGGAAGGAGAACCTTTTTACATTGGAAAGTTTCTTAGCTCATACAGAAGACTCTTAGTAATTAAATATTAACAAAGCTTCTTCGCAGAATTCGTATAGGTGCCAAGATATACATATCTGGAACTGGCAGATAGGTAGCGAGCGTAGCGCTCCTCCACATTCCGTGCAGTCGAGCGAGAAAACGGTTGACATAATTTGATAGCCATCCGCCCAGTTTCCCAGCTATCGAATCCACTCAGGCGGAACAACCTACAACGGCAATTCAATAGACAGGTGAATCTGAAATACCTGCGAAAGCAATTCAAATACGTAAACAATCTGTTAATCAAGCAAAATCAGCGGAACCCCAAACACAGGCGAGGATTCGCAACTACACAGAAACTTAAAGGGTGAAATCTGATTTACATTATTTAATAAATTTAGTTGTTAAATAAATATAATAATATTAACCTATTTAGTCTTCGTCATCATCAGAATCTGTGTCTTATTATAAATATATTATGAAACCTAAACTAGTCTTTATTATCACCAGAATCTGTTAACTTAAAATTATAAGAAAATCTTCTTTAAATATCAAAGGGAGAAAGTCTTTGGAATTTCAAAGTTGCTGGATGCGGGTTCAAATCCTTAGCTCTATTAATGTTTTATATATTTTTAAATAGAAAATAATTCAAGTATTAATTCAAGTATTAACATTAATATAAAATTATGCTTTTGAGAATCATCTTCAAGTATTAAAGCAAATTTTACCTTAATAAAATTGTATCTTTATCTAAGGAATCTCTCTTATTTTTCCGTGTACTTTAAAGGGAGACAAACGATGCTGGATGCAGGTTCAAACCCCACTAAGCGCTAATAATGTTTTATATATTTTTCCCAATTAGAAAAGATAATTTCAAATATTATAATTAATATTAACTGATATTTTTAAATATCCCTTCAAGAATCTAAGCATATTTAGCTTAATATATTAGTACATTTGCCTAAGGAACCACTCTTATTTTTCCGTGCACTTTAAAGGGAGACAAACGATGCTGCCAGACAAAGGTGGAATGACACATAAGCGAAAATGGAATGAAATCAGCGACAATCGTACTACAGCCCGGGCACAAATTAATTAGTAAGCTCTGTAAAAAAAAACATACCTAGAGCCCGGATTGGCATAGGCATGGGGTCTCGTCTCTGGGTGCGTCCGGGAGCTCAAGTCCAACGCCAGTCAGTCGGAGGCAAGGCTAGAAAAGAGACGCATCTCGGGTTTACGGGAGGCAGTGCCTCAAATTCCAATATCGGGATCTTTATGGATATCGTATAAGTGACGCCAGCAGAATTTACGACCCCAAAATTCTCTAATTCGCCGCCGTGTGCCGCCACCGCGAGTATCTTAAATAATTGCTGGCAATATCTGTTCACTTTACGATACAACTGGACATTTCCTTCGTCCATAAAGATAAAACTCGGTTAGCTATTGCCGTGCGAATCGAATGCGAAAACAAAAGAAATCTAATAAAATCCCCGCCCGATTTCAGCCCGAAGGGGTGGTGTCATAACACTTGTTTATCGAGCGGCTGCTGCTCCGATATCGGAGCCGATAGTTTCCCCTGTCGAATTCCCCAAAACCTTTATATATCTGCGGGGGACCAGAGCGTATCGAGCCTCAATTGGAACTCGCAGGTTGAGGTCCACGGTTGTGGACGAACTTTGGGACAGAAATTCCGGGCCGGTCCGGTAGTGATCCTTAAAGTGAAGTTCCTTAAAGTGCGGTTGGTGTTCGGAAGCTTGAATATACTGTGATAATCGCGTGCCAGTACCAAGAAATCCTTCCAAAATGAGTGTACGTATAAAGGATTATCAGTTATGAGAAGTAAATCGGTGAAAAGATCGGGTTTCTTTATGATTGTGAAACAAAAAAGGATATAATTATATATTCTGAGTAATTACAAAGGAAATTTGTAATGAGTGTGATTAAATTTAATCCATTAAGTGCAAACAAAATATAATGATTCTAAGAATTACTTTTCTTGAATATCAATATTTTTCTTAAAATAAACCAAAAGGGGTCTGCTCATTGAGGGAAGTCCCCTCTTTCCCAAAGAAAAGTCCGGATTTCCTTATAAATGTGAAACAAAACAGGATATAATTATATATTTGTGAAGACGATTTGTGAAAACTGTACTTTAATTTAATCCATAAAATGAATAAGGAATGATAAGTTCCTAAGAAAGGAAAAAATATTCTTAAATTTCTTTAAAATGTAACCCCTAAGGAATCTGGTCATTCGGTGAAAAGTTCTGATTTATTTATTAATTTGAAACAAAAAAGTATAAATATACAGATTCGTAATAATTATGTGGACTTTTTTTTTAAGACTGAGTTAAAATGTAATCCATAAAATGGAAAAGGAGAATAAGGATAATATACATTTCTTGAAAAAAAAACTCCTAAGAAATCTGCTCGTTCGGGGATGTTATGATTTCTTTATAAACGTGAACCAATAAAGGATATAATTAATTATCCTTATTAATTACAAGGACAACTTGTAAGGCCTGTGCTTTAATCTCTTAAATGAAAGGAAGTGATAAGTTCCTAGGAAAGGATATAAGATCCTTACATTTCTTGAAATAATAACCCCTAAGAAATCTGTTCTGTTAGGAAAGTCCCATTTCCCATTCTCCTGCTGCAGATTATCAAGAATGAAGAATGTACAACTCCTTGAGCTTTATTTATAGACCAAATCTAATCGGAACAATTTGAAAAATGTGAATATAATCGCTTGCAATCAAGCAATTTGAATAAACGATTTACGGCTACTTGGATTTGTCCAATGTGAAGTGTGTTGCCACCTCAGATCCTGCGATCAATGTGCAATTGCGGAATCATTAAAAGTCAGCAAAATTACATAGTTAATTATAGCCCCCGCCCCTCCATATAGATAGGAAATCGATTAAGGAATTACTTGGAATTACATACTTCAAAGGAGCCGCCGCATGGCGAAAATTGCGAATTTCTTAGCATGTCCGAGCGATAAACGGTGCTGTTACTTATTTATTAGGGCGTTATCGGTTTATGGCAGCACTTCAGCGGCTTTATGGTCCTCAACAATCTCACGTTGACCACACGCCCGTGAATCATGAACCCAACACGCGACGAAACACGATTTCAATGTCGAGCGTTGTTTAGACAAAAGGAAAAAATCAAAAAATAAATTAGGAAACCGTGCGGGAATGGGGAAATGCTTATCGATTAGCTGGGATTGTAAAACAATAAATCCCCCCGCAGGGTAGGGGCCAAGTTCTCGGCCGATTCCGATAGCTAGGTGCCTCTCAGTAAGGAGTCTAAGTTCACTTGGTACGGACGTTCCAGGCCCCAAGTTAGATTCCCCCGAAAACGTGAGATATCGGCTTTCAGCCAGGTAATTGGTGTTCGTCCAGACTCGCAGCTGCCAGACCGAGATTAGATATTATTAATTGACCATAAAGCCAGGCTATAATTACTTGACTTGACTAATCCGGGTTGTTCTCGAAAGCGAAACTTCGGGATATTTTAAGCTTAAATGTGAGGATTAATATTGAATATATACTAGAGAGTTGGTTGAAACAAAGTAAATTTAGATAATCTTGTAATACAATAGTTTTTGCAGATGACTAGATATTATATTATGTAAAATCTTTAAGGCCGGTTATCGCCCATACTGTCAGAGTGCCTAAAAAAAAATTAAACACCAGATAAACTTATTGTAAAACAAATCGGTTTTCTGCCCTCTTAAAATTTATCTGAACGTACAAGACTAACATATTTCTGTTAACTATGCTGCTAACTATCGATTATTGCTGTAAAGCACCGAATTGTGCTGTTAAATACACTTCTTACCGCTGTTGGATCTCTTCACTTCTTCATTTGACTTTCGGAAATCGATGTTCTTTTGCCAAGCCGGAAAAACCTCTTAAACCCACAATTTAAGAATCTTAAAAGCCCAACCCGATCCTAACCCATTCTCTTTTTACTCATCAGTTCAACTCCAAATACCACATCGATGTGGACTTCGAGGTGCCCAAGAAGCTGCAATGGTACTACGCGCCCGCCTTCTTCGGCTTTTGGCTGGTGCTCTACCTCTCGCTGGTCAACACCCAGATGAACCACATGCCCCAGCCCCTCCTGCGCAGCGATGAGGCCAGCCATCCGGGTTCCTTCATCGCCCAGCGTGCCGAGGACACACTCATTGAGCTGACACGGATTGGACCGCGCGTGGTGGGCAGCATGGCCAACGAGGAGACCACGGTGGAGTTTCTGCGCGCCGAGGTGGCCAAGGTCGAGGCCGAGATGAGCGATCGCCTGGAGATCGAGGTGGACGTTCAGCAGGCTAGCGGTGCCTACATGCACTGGGAAATGGTCAACATGTACCAGGGCATCCAGAATGTGGTGGTGAAGCTATCCGAAAAGAACTCCACCGACGAGAACTACCTGCTGATCAACAGTCACTACGACTCGGTGCCTGGGAGTCCGGGTGCCGGCGATGATGGCAGCATGGTGGTGACCATGCTTGAGGTGATGCGTGTGATAGCCAAGTCCGATGAGCCACTGGCCCATCCTATAGTGTTTCTGTTCAACGGAGCCGAGGAGAATCCCCTGCAGGCCTCACACGCCTTCATCACCCAACACAAGTGGGCCAGGAACTGCAAGTGAGTACTTGGACTTCTTTAAGGAATTAAATACTGACCTTTTCCCTCTCCCCTAGAGCTCTGATTAACCTCGACTCTGCTGGCAGTGGTGGCAGGGAGATCCTGTTCCAGTCTGGACCCAATCATCCTTGGCTGATGAACTACTATCGCAATGTGCCGCATCCCTTTGCCAATACCCTGGCTGAGGAGCTCTTCCAGGCTGGCTACATTCCCTCTGATACAGACTTCCGCATCTTCAGGGACTATGGAGGAGTTCCGGCCTGGACATGGCCTACATCTTCAATGGCTATGTGTACCACACCAAGTACGACAGGATCAATGCCTTTCCGCGAGCCTCCTTCCAGCATACAGGCGACAATGTCCTCTCGCTGGCTCGGGCTCTGGCCAATGCCCCCGAGCTGGAAAACACAGCTGTAAGCTTACGATCTAAGACTCCTATAGACTTGTGTAAAATCCTTTCCCTTTCCAGGCTCACTCCGAGGGACATAATGTCTTCTACGACTTCCTGGGCTGGTTCATGATCTTCTACACGCAGACGACGAGCATCATTGTGAACGTGGTGGTGGCCCTGGTCGCTCTCCTGGGCATCGGCATTTCGATCTACTTCATGTGCCTGCGTTCGGGCTGCAGCTGGAAGGGAGTCCTTCTCAGGTTCTCCCTCACCATAGGCATTCAGTTCGTGTCTCTGGCCCTGGCCCTTGGTCTGTCTCTCCTGGTCGCCGTCTTCATGGACGGTGTGAATCGTTCAATGTCCTGGTTCACCAATTCCTGGACAATCTTTGGCCTGTATCTGGCGCCCATTTTCTTTGGCCTGAGCATTCTGCCTGCTTTGTATTTGGAGAAGACGAAGAGGGATCCCTTGGGCCTGGGCTTTCGCATTCAGCTGTTCATGCACTCGCACTGCATCTGCCTGATCCTTATTATGCTCATCCTGACCGGGCTGAGTATCCGATCCGCCTATCTGATCATGCTCTGTGTGGTGTTCGACATTGTGGCTTTGACGGTCAACCTGGTGACCAAGTGGCATCGCAAGGGTGAGTGCTTTTGGATACTGAATCTGTGAGATGACTTACTAATTCGGATTTTATATTGCAGCCTATTTGTTTGCAATTGCTGTGATGGTGTGCCAGATATTGCCCTTCGTCTACTTCACTTATCTGTGCACCACGGCTCTGGCCACTTTGATTCCAATGCAGGGACGCTCGGGAAGCTCGATGAATCCAGATATGGTCATTGCAGTCCTGATCTGGGTGTTCTCTCTGATGTTTGCCGGCTTTATTGTGAGTGAGAATTAAAACAAAAATATCGAGTGGAAAGCTACAGTCGAGTGTGACCGACTGTAAGATACCTGGTACTAAAGCATTGTTTTGAAATAAACTCCATGAAATGAAAATCCAAAATGTTGACTAATGAAGACATATGTTGCTAGAAACAGGTTGAGCAACACTCAAAAGAGACTCTTTTTTTTACGTTGGGAACTCTCAAAAGCGACAAATGTTGCTATGTTCTATGTTTATCATCCGATTTTACTCAAATTTTCAGCAAGTCCGCGATTGCCTATTTATTAAGTCTATCTATTTACTTTGAGCCGAAAATCACGCCTATAGCTTATATGCCGTTTTTATGATTTTCGGGCGGAAGGGGCGGCCAAATTTGGTAACTCTAGCCTCTTAGTCTCTGAGATCTGTTGTTTCACACGGACGGACAGACGGACGGACAGACGGACAGACGGACAGACGGACAGACGGACAGACGGACAGACGGACATGGCTAGACGACTTGGCTAGTGCGATCAAGAAATATATATGCTATAAGGCTTATAACACTATTTACGATATGGGTACCATATGTAATAAATAAGAGATTGTTTTACAGCCATACCTGGCTTAACGGCCTTTATTTCACGCACAATACTTTGGGTACGGGTATCTCACAGTCGGTCACACTCGACTGTGGGCTTTCCCTTTTTTTATCCCAATTATGCCGAAACCCTCTTCATATTCTGTAAATACCTATTAATTTGAAATTAATTATTTTAATAATTTTATTTATTACGCAGGCCCCACTTATCATGTTCTTCCGCAAGACCAGAACGATAGTCCTGTGCTTCCTGGGAATGACCATACTCTTCATCATTATTGCCGTCACAAATGCGGGATTCCCTACAAGGAGAAGACCTCTCCCCAGCGATACTCATTGATTGTAAGTTTAACTTTATAAAAGAGAACAAATTTAAGTAATTAAATTTATATATTCAATTTATCATAGCATGCCCATCGTCGTCTCCACAATGCCGATGGAAGCACTCGTATTGATGAGTCTGGCCTGTACATTTATCCCCAAGACAGACGCTTTGAAATAGCGCGAGGTAAGCAAGAAATAAATATACAAAACTGATAGATTAAATTAATACTAAACCCCAATTCCTCCTTTAGATGAAATCGATGCCATAGGAGAAGCCCACAAGGTGAGCGACTTTTGCGATGAGGAAATGTTCTGCGGGATGCCGCTGTACAACCATCGCTGGAACAAGGCCCGGGAGTATAGCTTGTGGATTGAGACCTCGGAGGGACCAGATATTCCCACCGATTATCCCTCGCTGGTGCTGCAGGATGTCATCGAGCTGGAGAACGTCACGCAGCGCAGATTCAACTACACTCTACGGGGACCCACTCACATGGGTATCTTCATCAATGTGAAGAACGACGCCCGGATACTGAACTGGTCCTTCAACGACACGCTGGTTCGAGAGCGCGCGGAACCGCCTTTTATGGTGTACTTCTCCTATGGACTGGACGACAGTCCCCTGGAGTTTACCATCGATGTTGAGGTAAGCAAATACTCACTAATTACAACTAATTATTACAATTTTAATATTATTTACTGTTTGCAGAAGACGACCTCAACGTTTGACACGCCCACCCTGGAGATTGGTATCGGCGGTCACTGGGTGACGCAGGACATCACTGCCATCGAGAAGCTCAGCCCCTACATCAGCCGATTCCCTCGTATGCCTACATCCAGGGCTGGGTGGGCACCTACGAGACCTGGTACTTCTAGGCCTCCGCCGCAATTGATATTGGTTCTGATTTACTAATTGTAGTCATTAGGCGTTAACGATTAACTGTATAGAATCTGAAAATTACGTATTTTATTAAACTACACTACGAATACTATAATTACAATCCAAAGCTATGAGTTTGTTCTTCTACCTGTCCTTCCTTAAGCAATTAACTAAACATATCAATAGCCCCAAAGGGTTTCCTGCCGCAAACAAAACATGGAAGATATATAAACAAATATAAGCAATTTGCCTATCAAGCAAATTCTTCGGGGACTATCCATTACGAGGGTACCATCCGGTAGCCAAGTGCAAACTTATTTTCATTGCGGGTTTAGAAACTGCTGAGCTCAGGGCTCTTAGCTCTCTGTAAATTAATAATTCCGCTATAAGAGAAGATTTCTTTGGGGGAGAACTGTGGACCCAATAAAAAATCTCAAAGCCACTGCCCAAGATGCTGAGGCTGAGGGAGATCGCGTCTCAGTTGAAGTGTGTACCCCCCGAGGAGATGTGGCAGGCCCTAAGGTCCCGCTTCGATTCTTGCCAAAATAAGGTGAGTCAACCATGCCACCGTTTTGAATTTTTAAGTAATAATATCTTTGGATTTATAACTATGTGCCTAAAACGGGCAAAGGATTTATATAATTATCAACAAATTTTATATTAATATTATTTAAAATTTTTAAATAATTATTATCAAACTATTGTCTCAGATAAAAATAGATATCCCCTCATTGTAAACTTTATTTAAATAGTTTTCAAACCTATAAACTGAGAACTGCTTGTTAAATAGGGTTTTCTGCAAAAAAAAAGCCCTGATTTGTAAATTGAAATTATCTTTATGGATTTGTATTGGCTTTATCATTAGGGTCTATAAAAATCGTCTGCAATCTAATTGTATAATGGATACATATAGCCAACGATTATGCATATCATGAGGAACAGCAAGAAAGAAACCGTCGAGTGTACTCGACAATGAGATACCCGGTACCCAAAGCAATGTATGTGTAAAAGACAAAGCCATTTTTGTGACCTTCCTCAAGACTCAACTACAAGAAATATAAATAATAAAAAAGTTCAATTTTGGATCGCCCCAGTTCGACACCACGGTTCAAAACTCGACTAACTATCTGTGCCAAGTCAGAGTGCTGGTGCGAGCGGAATGGATATAGAGCTTTACAATGTATAATAACTGATGTGTTTATCTATCGATTTTACTCACATTTTTAGAGCACGTCTGCATAATTGTATATACTTTATATCTATTAACTTTAAACCGAAAATCACAGCTCTTGCTTATATATATATTTTTTCATGATTTTTAAGGACGTTGATCAAAAGTTAATATATTTTTTGTGGGGCTGAAGATTTCTCCTTCCTCCTCTTACACACTTTCTCGGTTGGCACTAAGTTATAATACCCTGGTACCCTACAAGTACCGGGTACAAAAAGGTACTTTTTTGAAGCAACAATTATTGGGTTGTGGTGGGTCTAGTTTATCTCGGCGCATGAAGTCAATAAGTTTAACAATCGTGATAGCTGTACATACATATATCCATTAGTTCACACCTTTGCATTTGCGCCTATATCCAAATCATCCCGCGGCAATCGAAGGCAAATATCGGAGTCTAATAAAAACTTTATTTCTTAAAAACGTGTTGAGAAGTCTAGGAGGGCGGGGCCAAAAGGGAAGAAGCTGATCGAGATAACGTAAATGAATTGTTATCACTAGTTATAATAATTAAAGCATAAATATATTGCTCATCAACGAGGGCGGTTCATGGGGTTTACTTTTGTGGGGAAAATATTAAAGAGATTTCCCTTTCATTGAAATTATTGCATTAATCGATTCATTGAATGAAACTAATTATGTGTTATGTGTTATTATTATAAATATAATATTATAAATATTAATATGGGTTCCTTCTAGGAATACCACTAAATTCGTGACTTTCTTGAATATATTTATAAGCTTCTCAACCATATAAATGAAAATATATTCACAATCTTGAACAGTTTCAATAAATGTTAGAGACCAAGTCACGTTATGAGAATCCTTTCAAGTTAAGGTTTCCTTTAAAAGTTGGTAAATAATTTTAAAATGTAGTAATAATTAAGAACATATTTTATATATGAATACTTACTGTCCATTCCAATTCTAAATTAAATTGAAATGAATTAGTAAGTATGTACATATATTGAACATTTTATAAAACGAAAGTTATATTAACTTATATTGTAAATAAATAGTTATTATTTTATATTATATTCTTCTTTTAAGAATTGAGTTCTCTTTGACGATCGTTTGGCATATCGATCCTTGATAGCTTTTTCAAATACCTTTATCAAACTTTAACTAGATCTGGTACAAATTAAGTACCTCTCCTTTAGCCACCCTCGCTTTAAATGATACTTTATCGACTTCCACGCGTCTCCGAAGGCATATCTTTAAATTTACTCAAACATCAGACCATTGTTCATATAATAAATCCATTATAATTTTTATGACTTTTAACTGGTATCCAAGTCGGCAACAACCGAATTTTTGGCTATATAAGAACTTACCTTTCCCCAAGTCAAATCAGTCCGATTCTTTCTGAAGCAGTAAGCTGAGCTGCCGAACTAAATAGCAAAATGGGAGACAAGGACAAACTAGTAAAGACATACCAGAAACCTAGCTAATATTTCCTTTAAATTCTAAACACCATTTATCCTCCTCCAGATTTCCGACGAGCCTATCGAGGGTGGACTCGGATCGGCATCCTTAAAGAATGCCAAAAAACAGGAGCAGAACATAAGGGGTCCCTGGTACCTGGCCAGTGGTTTCCTGCTCTTCTGGGCGCTCCTCTTTTTTGCGGTTGTGCATCCACTCCTCTACCGCCTCCCCACGGGCCTGACCATCGAGGATGCCGGCAAGGGACTCTTCATCGCCGAGCGGGCCCAGAACAACCTCTACAACTTGGCCCAGATCGGCACCAAGGTGGTTGGCAGCCAAAACAATGAGAACAAGACGGTCGAGTACCTCCTGGGCCTGGTGGCAGAGATCCAGGCGAATGTCCTCACGGACTACTTCGACATTGAGGTGGATCACCAGGTGGGCTCGGGCTCTTACGTCCACTGGACCATGGTCAACAAGTACCAGGGCGTACAGAACATCGTCGTAAAGCTCAGTCCGAAGAACAGCGTCAGCAAACCTACCTCCTAGTCAACAGCCACTTCGATTCGAAGCCGACGAGTCCCTCGGCCGGCGATGCCGGAGAGATGATCGTCGCGATCATGGAGGTCCTGCGTGTCATATCCACCACCAAGAAGACTTTCATTCACCCCATTGTCTTTCTGTTTAACGGAGCCGAGGAGAACCCCCTGGAGGCTTCCCATTTTTTTATTACCCAGCACCCGTGGGCCAAGAACTGCGTGTAAGTTGTAGAAATAGTTATTTAATTATAATTTTAACTAGAATATTCTTAAGCCTTAAATAAGTTGTAGAAATATCTACAAATTTTTTATTATTTTATCTTTAATATTTTAAACCTTAAATCCTGTTTCTCTGCAGAGCTCTTCTCAATTTGGATTCCGCTGGCGGCGGTGGTCGCGAGATTGTCTTCCAGAGTGGACCCAACCAGGCCTGGCTCATGAATAAGGTAATACACACACTCCAGGCTTTTCTCTATTTTCCCAGCTAAGCTTAAGGTTCCTTACAGATCTACAAGCTATATGCCAAGCATCCCTTTGCCAACTCCATGGCTGAGGAAGTCTTTCAATCGGGCATCCTGCCCTCCGACACGGATTTCGGCATTTTCACCAAATACGGAAAAATCGTGGGTAGGTTTTTTAAAATAAAAATATATGAAATAAAATATAAAATATATAATATAAAAATATATAATATAAAAATATATAATATAATTTATCATATACTTCCAGGCCTTGACATGGCTCAAATCATTAACGGCTACTATTACCACACCAAATACGATCGCTTCGAGAATATTCCCCGAGGCTCCATTCAGAACACGGGCGAGAACCTGCTGAGTCTGGTGCAAGCCTTGGCTAATGCCACTGAGCTGGACAACACAGCGGTAAGGAATCCTTAACCTTATTCTTAGCCTTACCTAAAAATCCCTCTTTAATAATCAGGCCTACACCACCGGACACGCCGTGTTCTTCGACATCCTGGGCCTGTACTTCATCAGCTACACGGAGAGCACTGGCATCGTTCTCAACTATGCCGTGGCCGCCATTTCCCTCATCCTGGTCTTCGTGTCCATTTGGCGCACTTCGAGCATTTCGAATGTGTCTCTGGGAAACGTTCTGTGCTGGTTCATCCTGATCCTCGTCCTCCAGATTATAGCCTTTGTCCTGGGCCTGGGTCTGCCCGTGGCCATTGCCTATGTGTTTGACATGTATGGACTCTCCATGACCTACTTCAGCACTCCGGCACTGATGATTGGCCTTTACATATGCCCGAGTCTCCTGGGACTCAGTCTGCCCTCGTACATCTACCTCAGGCTGAGGAAGAACGTGAGTGGGGAGCACGGAATACCCGGAAATGAGGTTACTTAAGGTTCTTATCTTTTGTTCCCTGTAGAGCAAGGTGGCCTTTGCCCAACAACTCCAGCTGGTGCTCCATGGACACGCCGTTGTGCTGGCTCTTCTCGGAACTGGCATCACCTACTACGGCCTGCGAAGCGCCTACATTGTCACCTGGACTCTCATCTTCTACTCCATCCCCTTGGCTCTCAATCTGCTGACCACTCTGCACGATCGCGGCTTCTCCTGGACGGGCATGCTCAAGATTGCCCAGGTCGTACCCTTCACATACAACAGCTACCTGATTTACACCTTCCTGGTGACCCTGACGCCCATGATGGGTCGCTTCGGCAGGTGAGGCTCCTTAACTTGTCCCAAATTAAATATTTTACTTGATATCTTCCTTGTTCCAGGTCCACCAACCCCGACTTGATAGTCTCAGGCTTGAACGGCTTGGGCACCATTCTGGCCATGGGTTTCCTGATTCCCCTGGTCAATATGTTCCGCCGGCCCACCATGATCCTGTTCTCACTGTTGGCCATCAGTGGTGTTACCATTTACGTGGCATCCTCCACCCAAATTGGCTTCCCCTACCGCCCCAAGACCAACGTGGAGCGTGTGCCTTACCTGGTTCGTATGTGAACTTTTCCGAAGAGATTGGTCTTTATATTCAACTTCCGATCCACAGCACGTCCGACGAACCTTCTACGAGTTCGACGGCACCGTCAGCAAGGACGACTCTGGCTATCTGTTCAACTTCCAGGATCGCCGCGGACCCAGTCCCCTGAAGAACACCAAGGTCAACCTGACCGGCTTGGTCAGCGTGGCTGCCGACTGTGACAAGTACATGATGTGCGGCCTTCCCTTCTACGATCACCGCTGGGTGAAGAGTCGCCTCCAGGCCATGTGGCTGCCGCGAGCGGAGCCAATTGTCACGCCCTCGGTTCCCCAGCTGGTGCTGGTGAGCAAAACCCTGCTGGAGGACAACAAGACGATGCACTTCGAGTTCAGTGCGCAGACTTCGGATCACGCCAGCGTCTTCTTCCAGCCGTACGCCGACGTGGTTATAAAGAACTGGTCCCTGCCGGCGGCCTACCTGGGCAAGAACACGGTCAACCACATCTACTTCACGTACGGCAAGGACAACTCTCCACTGACCTTCTGGTTCGATCTCTACGTGAGTGACCACTCTAGGGACCTGCAGAGACATTTTCTTGATCTTAATTTCCTATTTCCCCGCAGAAAGAGGATGGTGACTACGAGGTGCCAGTGGTCACCGTGAGTTTCGCTAACCACTTCATCGACAGTCCTGGAGATGCCCTAGGTCAGGCGTTCACCAAGTCGATGCCTTCCTATGCAGCCGCTGTTCAGTGGCCAACCTCGTATCAACAGTTTGAGTACTAAACCATTGTAGCCTGACTGGAGGCCTCGTCATAGCCCAATAAAAGTGATTATTATCTGAAAAAACAATAGATCCCACGATTGTGTTATTAAGTTTATCAAGCAGTTGCTATAGAAATCTGCCATAAATGTTATAGTTGCGATTTAGAATGGACAATAACTTATACAAGCTTATAGACTTTACAGAACTGTTGAGGTTTTTATTTCCTATCAGATTTCACAAGAACTATCTCCAATCAGCTAGACAATTTCATTTTAATCATCGATTTATAGTACTGGCTATCAATTTTGATACTCAAAGGTCTGACATGTATAGGAAAGTCCGAGTTCCAAGCTAAAATTACTCAAAACATCAATAATTTTGATAAAAACAATGAAGCTACAGTCGGTGACCGATAGGTCAAAGCGAAATTAAACAACATGAACATAAAATGTTGACAAACAGAGACAAATATTGCTAGAAACATGTTGAGCAACACTCAAAAGAGACAAATGTTGCTAAAGACAAATGTTGCTTATTGAGCAACACGCATCTCTCACTTCTTTAGCGTTTGATAGAACATTTTCTCGTTGACGTGAAAGGCTGTGTACAAATTATATTAACCCTTATATGAAACAAAATGTTCTTTTGCAATTTTGACGCAAACTCGTCCAAGGCGAAAATTTTATCAAAGAAAAGAAAGGTATTGTAAATATTACACAAGTATAAATAAAAGAAACTTTCTAAACAATTATTTTAAATATTATTTTAATTATTTTAAAAATAATAAAGGGATAAATTTTTAATATACATTCGTACGGACAGTAATTGTTAGAAAGACTACCTTCTATAATTGTATCATGTCCATTGCAAATCTATTTACTTCAAGTCATATGGTTTATATGGTTATATATTTGATTGCGGAACATTTTTTGATCTTACAGATTCCAATGTTGAGTAACTCTTTCTTATATATGTTTGACGCACCTAAATCGATAGTAACGCTGATCAAGTTATAGGGTAACTGCCTGTTACATACATTGGCACTAACTGGTTTTTAAAATGTTTCTGAATTTGTTTGCCTATTTATATCTTTTATTTTGGTATTTGTTTATTAATTGCACTCAGAATTTAGTTTTCGCATTGAAAAAGAATGCGTTTGCTTCGAAAATTGTTTTCTAGTTTTAAATGTGTTGTTTTAAATCTGCAAGTAGTTGGCGCGCAAAGGTATCGATCTATCGATCGCTCCCAGCAATGTCAATCGAGAAATCAGCTGCTGCCGATATACATATGTATATATGTATATTCTGCAGCCGAATTTTGCTGCTTGCCTCTCTGATTGCTTACTTAATTAAGCTTATCGCTTGAGTTCTAGGTATCCGGTAGGAATTCAGACGACTAATTGGTATACAAATAGCACTATTTATTACCTTAAGACTGCGGTGAGTGTATATAAAAACGAACTTACATATCATTACCATGTGCATTCATACATATGCTAATCAGTATGTATAGAAAGTATATGCAGGTGGAATGCACCTTAATCTACATACATATTTAATAATCTTATTGTGTCTGAGAATTAGGTGTTCGTAAGTATTTTTAACTATTTTGCATTTTCTAATTATGCCGATCAAGCATCAAGCTTATCTTTTAGAAAACTGAACAGCAGACAAAAAAGACACACCTCAACTGTTACACATACATATGTCTGTATGTATTTTGTTTTCCCAAATCTCTCACTAGCAGGCCGTCACTGCCTATCGACTCAATCGATAGACTTCAAAATTGGTGAATCCCGCAAAAGTCTAGCAGCAAAAATCTGAACGTTTGTATGGAAATCATTTGGTTATTGGACCTGCAAAACCAGCATTCGGAATTTAGAAAAGATATAGCAAACGCGCAAATCGGATAAAATGGATTACTTAAGGGTAAGTTTTTATAAACGATTTTATCAATTTTTAAGATGTCCCTAAGCACAAAAGCACGTCTGAAAATTATATAAATATTATAATTATTTTAGTTACTGGACGAAAACCTGGCCAGCAGGACAAGAAGACGACGAAGATCCCAAATCTCGCAGGGCCGTGTTTCTCGAGCACGGGGTACCTTGTGTTTTGGCTGCTCCTTTTTCTGGCAGTCGTGGTGCCTCTATTTTTCCGCACTCCAAATTCCAAGACTGTCGAGGATGCCTCTAAGGGTATCTTCATTGCCGAACGAGCTATGGACAACCTGCAAAAACTGGTACAAATCGGACCCAAAGTAGTTGGCAGCGACAACAACGAGAACAAGACTGTCCAGTTCCTGTTAGATGAATTGAATCTCATCGAGAAAAATGTTCTGGAGGAGTACTTCGACATTGAGGTAGATCTGCAGCAGGTCTCGGGATCCTACATTCACTGGACCATGGTCAATCAGTACCAGGGAGTGCAGAACGTCGTCGTTAAGCTCAGTCCGAAGAACTGCAGCAGCGAAACTTACCTCCTGGTCAACAGCCACTTCGATTCCAAGCCGACGAGTCCCTCTGCCGGCGACGCTGGTCAGATGGTGGCCATAATCCTGGAGGTTCTTCGAGTAATGTCCATCACCAGACAGACATTCACGCATCCCATCATCTTTCTGCTGAACGGAGCCGAGGAGAACCCTCTCCAGGGCTCGCATGGATTCATTACCCAACACAAGTGGGCTCCCTTCTGCAAGTGAGTAGGGGCAGAACTTTCCCGGGCTTACTGAATTAACTATTAACTCCTCTCTCCAAGAGTTTTCCTTAACCTAGAAGGTGTTGGTGGAGGAGGTCGCGAGCTACTATTCCAGACAGGGCCCAATCAGCCGTGGCTGGTAGATGTAAGCATACGTTACAGCCGCCTTAAGCTTCATGGGTAGCCTAGTGAACATTTAATAAACTTTCAGTACTACAAGAAGAACGTAGAGCACCCGTTTGCAACCACCTTGAGTGAGGAACTCTTTCAATCAGGCCTGCTGCCCTCTGAGACGGACTTTGAAATCTTTACTAAATATGGAAATATTGTTGGTATGTCAGATATTCATAGGTATTCTTGTGTATATGGTTCGTCAAGTATGTCATCCTAGGTCTGGACCTGGCCCAGGTTATCAACGGCTACACGTATCACACAAAGTACGACAACTACTCCGTCATTCCATCCGACTCCGTTCAAAGTATGGGTGAAAACGTACTCAGTTTGGTCCGGGCCCTCTCCAATGCCCCCGAACTGCAAAACACTACCGTAAGTATGCTTAACAAATCTTAAATATAGTAAGTAATTAACCTCAATTACTCGCAGAGCCTTGCCAAAGAACCTTCGGTGTACTTCGACTTTCTGGGACTTTTCTTTGTCAGCTACTCCCACTCTATTGGCGTTTTGCTCAACTTATGCGTGGTTGGAGCTACCTTTGTGCTGATCTTCATATCCCTTGCCCTTATGGCGCGCGTTTCCCAAGAAAGAACTACTCATATGCTGTGCAGGTTTATGCCTGTCCTAATAATTCAGGCATTTTCCGTTGGACTTGGCCTAGGACTGCCCCTGTTGATTGCGTATTACTTTGACAAAGGCGGGCTCAGCCTGACCTATTATAGCACAGGGGAACTGATCTTCGGGCTGTACGTGTGTCCCTGTTTGCTGGGTTACTTCTTGCCCAGTTTCCTGCTCTTAGTGCTGCCGCGGATTGTAAGTAAATTTATTATATTTTTCCAACTTCCTTGCAACTAAAAAGTGCGCTTGTAGGGCAATGTTTTCTTCCGCCAACATCTGCAAATGACTCTTCACGCTCTGGCCGTAATATTGGCTCTCCTGGTAGTCGGACTGACTGCTTATGGACTGCGAAGCACTTACGTGGTGACCTGGACTCTCATCTTCTATCTCCTTTCCTTGGCGCTCAACCTTGTCACACGTTTGCACAACGCGGGAGTTAAATACACGGGCTTCCTAGTGTTCTTCCAACTATTTTCATTTTTGTACAACAGCTATCTGCTATACACTCTGCTGAAAATATTGGTTTCCATGATGGGACGCATGGGCAGGTAAGACCAAAGGCTTCTGGAATCCCTCAGATGTAAGCAACATTTATTTCAGGTCAACCAACCCGGACCTGGTTATAGCTGCCCTTACTGCCTTGGGAACTATTCTGGCAATGGGTTTCCTGGCAAGTTAAATCCTTACTTTGCTCCCTATTTAAGAAAACTTACTGAAGGAATCGTCCATAGATTACCATCACAACTATGTTCGAACGACGCGGCCTGGTCCTAGTAATTCTGTTGACTTTGAGTGGTCTAAGTATTTTGGCCGCCACTTGCACGCACCTTGGCTTCCCCTATCGTCCGCGGACCAACGTCGAGCGAGTGCCGTACCTGGTATGTCGGGATTTTAAATTCCTCCAAAAACTCAGTCTAAAGTATTTCATTCTTAGCACGTTCGGCGAACCTTCTATGACTACAATGGAACCGTGAGCAAGGATGACTCTGGCTATCTGTTCAACTTCCAGGACCGTCGTGGACCCGCTCCCCTAGAAGGAACCAGTGTGAACCTGACTGGATTGGTTGGCATTGCTCCTCAGTGCGAGGAGCACATGATGTGCGACCAACCGCTCTTCGATCACCGATGGGTGAAGAATCGTCTAAACGCCATGTGGCTGCCTCGTGAGGAACTCATCGAACCTCCACTTGTGCCCAAGGTGGAACTTATAAGCAAAGTGGTGCTGGAAGGCAACAATACAGTGCGATTTAATTTCACGGTTCATGTGACGGATCACACGAGCCTCTTTATCCAACCTTTTGAGTACGTGAACATTACCAACTGGACCTTCCCTATCGCCTACCTAGGAACCCAGACCACATACCATGTGTACTTCTGTCATGGCAAGGACAATACGCCGTTGTCCTTCTTGATTGAGCTCTCGGTGAGTTGTTAATTGTTTGAATATCTTTCTTGAGTTAACCCTAACTATTCTTATTGCAGAAATCCAATGGAGACTTTAATGTTCCACTGTTCCAGTTGGGAGTGTGCGGACACTTTATTGGCAACAAGGGCGATGAGCGGAGTCAGAAGTTCGCCAGGTCTTTTCCGGATTACGCCGCTTTGATTGAGTGGCCAACCTCATATCAAAGATTCACTTTCTAAACTATACATGTAACCCATTTATATTATAATAAAGACGACAATGTTTCATTATACATATTTTAAATATGTGTAGCAATTTTCCTGAAATTCATTACATTTAATTAAAAAATATTGCCCCGAAATGGTAGCTGTAGGTGTATTATTTATTTATCACAGAATGGCATTAAAGAAAATATATATTTTTTCGCTGGGCGGAACAAAACAAATGCAAATATAACGAGAGAGCTTTCAATAACTATATATATAAACGTTAACATTATATTAAGTATAGGTATATGATGTATACTCACCGTTGCCAATATTAGGCAAAGCGCCAATATTCCCTCGATTATAAACCAACTTTTCGTGTTATTCTTAAGCGTGGCAACAATTACTTTATTGGTTTATATAATAGCTATTAAATGATAAATAAAATTTATAGGAACACGGGTGTGCGGAAAGTGTTTTGTTTTAATTTTTTTTTAGGTAATGCAATTGTATACCCTTGCAGTTTTCACTTTTTCAAACAGTTCATATGACAGCTACATGATAAGTAAATGTAATGGGGATTTAACTTTATTGATATATTTATTTTACTAAGTAAATATTTTGTGGTAAAAAAAATATTATTATATATGTGTTAGATAAAGCCAAAAATTATTTAAATTTCTAAAATGCCGAACAGCCATACATTTGTTTTGCAATATGCTGCCATTTTTCAGCTGGAGACAAAAATCGCCCTTATCTTATACCTTGTGGGGCTTGTTCCTTAATTTTGATACAAAGGAGCTAAAACCAACATGTGTTGGGATTTAAAAAAAGGCAATTATATTCAGTCATGTTTCAGACCCTCTTATTTCCTTAACTCGCTTTTCTCTATTCTCAAACTAGTGCCAGCCTCTTGGTTAACGACTTTAATTAGCTTAGTACAAGCTCCTCTGCTTTGATTATGTTCTATAAACTATTTTATATTCCCTGTTTGATATCTGAACAAGAAATATCAGTGATATATAAATCAGTTATTGCCATGCCATAACCAGATACGAAATCAAATTCTTAGATTTTCATGGCCTTAAAAGCAGTTACCAACTGATAAGTTTAGTTCAGTTCAAGAATAACCAGCGGCTAGACTGTGAAATGAATCTCGCTGATAATCCTGTAAGAAAAAGCCTTCGGTATTCCGATTTACCAATAATGTTCATTTTCTCTGTTTTAGGTGCAAGGCAAACTCTTGTCAAGCCGGAAAAAAGTCGATTAAGACTTCATATAAACCCCAGAGGAACCTGTTTGTGGGGCATTGGCTTTGTTCTGTTTTGGCTTCTGCTTTTCCTAGCAGTCGTAGTGCCTTTGTTCCACCACGTTCCCAAGCCCAAGTCTCTCGAGGATGCATCCAAGGGTGCCTTCATTGCCGAGCGGGCAATGGACAATCTATACAATCTCTCCAAGATCGGACCCAAGGTAGTTGGTAGCGACAACAACGAGATCAAAACAGTCCGGTTCCTGCTGGATGTAATAGCTGAGATAGAGAAAAGTGTCCTGAAGGAGTACTTCGACATTGAGGTAGATCTGCAGCAGGTCTCGGGTTCCTACCTTCACTGGACCATGGTCAACCTGTACCAGGGAGTGCAGAACATCGTCGTAAAGTTCAGTCCGAAGAACTGTACCAGCCAAACCTACCTTCTGGTCAACAGCCACTTCGATTCAAAGCCGACGAGTCCCTCTGCCGGCGATGCAGGTCAGATGGTGGTCATAATGCTGGAGGTTCTGCGAGTAATGTCCACCACCAGACAGACATTCACGCATCCCATCATCTTTTTGCTGAACGGAGCCGAGGAGAACCCACTCCAGGCTTCCCACGGGTTCATCACCCAACACAAGTGGGCTCCATTCTGCAGGTGATTAATCTGTGATTCCCCTGCTCCATATAATCACAGATGTTGCAGTGAATCACCTACATTCAATATGAGATATAATATGTTGCAAGTGGAAACTAGCTATTAATTAACCATGAATTGAACTTTTTTAGGGCTTTCCTCAATTTGGAAGGCGGTGCTGGAGGAGGCCGCGATTTACTCTTCCAGACAGGACCCAACCATCCCTGGCTTGTAGATGTAAGCACTCTGAGAATATTTTTTATTAATTATTAATTATTTATCCAAGAATATCCTTAGTACTATAAAAGGGAGGTCAAGCACCCATTCGCCACCGTCGTCGCCGAAGAGATCTTTCAGACGGGTTTGATGCCCTCAGACACGGATTTCGGAATTATAGTTAAATACGGAAACCTGATTGGTAGGCGTAAACACATTAATATTAAGTTAACCAAGTAAACCTATTCTTCATAGGACTGGATATGGCCCAGAGTATCAATGGCTATACGTATCACACAAAGTACGACACCTACAAGGTCATTCCAGCTGATTCTGTTCAAGGTATGGGGGAAAACGTACTTAGTTTGGTTCGAGCCTTATCCAATGCCACAGAACTGCACAACACTGAGGTAAGTTCATTAAGCCGCATTTTTAACATATTTAACGTATTTAATTTAAATATTTACAGGCCTTGGCCAAAGGACCTTCGGTATTCTTCGACGTCCTGGGACTTTTCTTCGTCAGCTACTCCCACAGCAGTGGCATAATTCTCAATTATTCCGTTGGCATAGCTGCCATCGTCCTGATCCTCATATCCCTATGTCGCATGGCGGGCACATCCCGAGCAACCACGCAGCACATTCTGGGCAGATTCCTCCTGATTCTTGCAACGCAGATCGTTGCCGTTGTGCTTGGCCTGGGACTGCCCATATTAATGGCTAATTACTTTGACAAGTTCGGCCTGAGCCTCACCTACTTCACCACGCGGGAGCTGATGTTCGGCCTGTATGTGTGTTCCAGCCTGCTTGGCTTGTGTCTGCCCTCTTACATATTTCTGAAGCTGCCTCGGAACGTGAGTAAACCACATATACATGTAGCTTTTAATAGTCAAAGAATGTGTCCATTTAGCGAAGGATTTCCTTTGGCCAACAACTTCAAATGATCCTTCATGCTCACGCCATTATCCTGGCTGTCTTGGTTATCGGACTGACTCTTTATGGCCTCCGAAGCACTTACGTCGTATTCTGGACTCTCATCTTCTACGTTCTGGCTCTGGCCCTCAACCTCATGACCTCTTTCCACCATCGCGGACTTTCCTGGACAGGTCCCTTGATATGCTTTCAAGTCTTTTCTTTCCTGTACAATACTTACCTGCTCTACACACTCGTGAGGGTAATGATTTCAATGATGGGACGCTTTGGCAGGTGAGATGAAAAACTTATGAAAGGCTGTCAGGATCCTCACGATCACTCACTCTCAGATCTACCAACCCGGACTTGATTATGGCCGCCATTAATGCCTTAGGAACTGTTCTGGCCGCGGGTTTCTTGGTAATTCTATTCCTTTTAAGATATTTTATATCTTTAAATTAACCTTAATCTGCGACTTGCCTAGGTTCCCCTTGTAAATATTTTCCGAAGGCCTGGCCTGATGATAATAACTCTGCTGGCAGTAATTGGTCTAAGCATCTGGACAGCAACCTGCACCCACCTTGGATTCCCCTATCGTCCGCAAACCAGCGTTGAGCGAGTGCCCTACCTGGTAGGTCTAAACCTGGAATTCCTCTAGAAATTCAGTCCAAATACTCGTATTTCAGCACGTTCGACGGACCTTCTATGAGTACGATGGCACCGTGAGCAAGGATGACTCCGGCTATCTGTTCAACTTCCAGGACCGCCGTGGACCCGCTCCCCTAGAAGGCACCAGTGTGAACCTGACTGGATTGGTTGGCATTGCTCCTCAATGCGAGGAGCACATGATGTGCGACCAACCTCTGTACGATCACCGATGGGTGAAGAACCGTCTGAACGCCATGTGGCTGCCTCGAGAGGAACTGATAGATCCTCCTCTTGTGCCTAAGGTGCAGCTGGTCAGCAAAATCGTCTTGGCGGACAAGATAACCGTGAGGTTCAAGTTCACGGTTCATGTGACGGATCACACGAGCCTCTTTATCCAACCTTTTGAGTACGTGAACATTACCAACTGGACATTCCCTATCGCCTACATCGGAACACAAACCACATACCATGTGTACTTCTCACATGGCAAGGACAATACGCCATTGTCCTTCTTTATCGAGCTCTCGGTGAGTTGTAATTGTGTGAATATCTTTCTTGAGTTAACCCTAAATTTTCTTTTTTTAGAAATCCAATTGGGACTTCAATGTTCCCCTGTTCCAGTTGGGAGTGTGTGGACACTTTATTGGCCACAAGGGCGATAAGCTGAGTCAGGAGTTCGCCAAATCTTTTCCGGACTACGCCGTACTGATCGAGTGGCCAACCTCATATCAACGTTTCACTTTTTAAACTGTACAGTTCAGACAATATCTTTGATATTAAAGTTGTATATAACTTATGTTATTAAATTCTAAGCGATGTTTAATATTTAAGTCTTAACATTTTGGGGTAGTTTACAGATCTAAAATGTTCAGCCTTAATAGGGGAAATTGTAATTAGAATCTGGCAGAGCGTGCCCGCATTAATTACTGCTGGTTAGTATAATTAACTTAAGAACATTTGACGGCATATAATATAGTCAATGAGCTCAGGCATTCCGTCTACATCATCAGGTGGGCAAAGTTCATTGTATCGATCGAGAGTAACCCACCTAATCGCGCTTAAGCTGAGATCTGTCAAAAGTACATGTAGTCGAGCATAGAAAGACTTAAATGTTAATGTACATTGTAAACAATATTATTTAGTTAAAATTTTTCTCTTTTCTACATTTTTGTACAGAGGCACGCTTTTTGTGAGGCACGTTATCGATCTACGAAGCGATTTATTCTAATTCATTAATTTAAAATTGATTTCAATAAAAGATTAAATACATAAATATTGAAATCGTAATATATGAAATGAGATTATAATAATTTAAAATCAAATATATCCATATTTACTTAATTTTGTATATTATTAAAACCCATATTTGAATAAAATATAATAATATTTAACTCACACCAAAACAACTAATTTTCCTGTACGTTTCTAAGTTATGCCCGTTTACTGCATGCTATGTGCATTTTCTCCAGTGTATGAATGGGCTTTAAATGAAACAATATGCGAAATATGAAGCTAAGATATTGCATATAATCACGATAATGACGTCAAATCCTTACATATTTAGCGATTTTTTGATTGATTGTTTTCTATCGCTAAATGATAATGTTAATTTGGCTATCACCGAATTGGCATAATTAAAAAACTTGAATTTTATCAACAAAAGCGTGTTTCCTATTAAAGCATACACTTAACAATCCCATAAATGAACTAACGATAAGTGAATTTACCTCGTTCTTTGAAGACTTATGCTCGTCTCGCATGCATATATTTTCTGGGGACAAGCAACAACAGTTGGTAACAACAATTGCATGGTTGCGGTGGGCCTCAAGCCATAAAACCCCTTATCACCGATGATTGTCTGAAAGAAATCGAAAGCGTTTAAGTTATATCATATCGCCAAGTTTAATAGTTATTACACTCTTGAACATGTGGGGACTGAGCTTCCACGAGTAGTTCGATTAGTTACAGGGGACCTAGCCTAGGTTAACAAATACTTTATAATTAAAGCAATTAAAGGGAATTATAATTGAAATTATATAATTAATATTTAGTTATAATATTTCGGGTCTCTTTTGTCTTTCTTAATTCTCGGTTGCTTGGTTGATAACAGTAGTATGATTTCTAATAGTCCAGAAGAAACCCTCGCTATAAGTACTTCATGAGAAGGACCTACAGAGAGAGAAAGAGAGATTTGTGCCATAAAAAAGTGCTATTTGATGATTATCAATTAATTTTTCCATAATTTCTGGGGATATAAAAACGATGGTAATATTTTTCAGGCCAGTCTCGTTTCGGAACTAAGACAGTCAGCTCAACTGTCGAGGCGAAGCATACAAAATGGGTGACAAAGAGAAACTTGTAAGGATATTTAATGGAAATTACCCAAATTCGATTACTGGAAGATCCCTCCCTTCCAGATTTTAGACGAACCCATCGAGGAAGGTGTCCGCTCCCTGCCCAGGAAGAGCAGCAAGAAGCAAAAGGGTTACTCCCAAGTGCCCTGGTACTTTGCCGGCGGCATTGTCCTGTTCTGGGCCTTGCTCTTCCTGGCCGTAGTGAAGCCCCTGTTCTACCGCCTGCCTCAACCCCTGACCCTCGAGGATGCCACCCCCAAGGGTGTATTCATTGCAGAACGCGCCCAGGCCAATCTCCACGACTTCGAGGCCATCGGCACCAAGGTGGTGGGCAGCGAGGGGAACGAGATCAAGACCGTTCAGTTCCTGCTAAAGGAACTAAACCTGATTAAGGCCAACATCCAGGCGGATTTCTTTGACATGGAAATCGATGTGCAGCAAGCCTACGGCTCCTATGTGAAGTGGAACCTGGTGAACATGTACCAGGGCATCCAGAATGTGGTGGTCAAGCTCACGCCCAAGGGCAGCACCAGCGAGAACTGGATTCTGGTGAATAGTCACTTTGACTCCCAGCCTACGACTCCTTCCACCGGCGATGATGGTCACATGGTCGTCTCGATGCTGGAGGTGCTGCGCGTACTCTCCTCGACCAGACAGACCTTCGAGCACACTATCATCTTCCTGATCAATGGATCCGAGGAGAACTCCCTGCAGGCCGGACATGCTTTTATAGCTTATCACAAGTGGGCCAAGAACTGCAAGTGAGTTGGGGGAGGTTCTGGGGGTTAGGAGGTGGGAATGAGACTAATTATTCTCTTCCTTTGAAGGGTCGTCATCAATCTGGATGCAGCTGGCAGCGGTGGTCGCGAGCTTATGTTCCAGTCGGGACCCAACAACCCCTGGCTAGTCAATGTAGGTCATTTCCCTTATTTTTTTATAAAGGATAAAGCTCATTGATCCCTATCTTCAGGTTTACAAGAAGGGCGCCAAGCACTACTTCTCCACCACCATGGCCGAGGAAATCTTCCAAACTGGCCTCGTTCCTTCCTACACGGACTTCAACATCTTCGTGGAGTATGGCAACCTCGTGGGTCTGGACATTGGTCAGTGCATCAATGGCTTTGTCTATCACACCAAGTACGATCGCATCGATGTGATTCCCCGAGCTGCTCTTCAGAACACCGGAGACAACCTCCTGGGCCTGGTTCGCACCTTGTCCAATGCCACCGAGCTGCGGGATCCCAGTGTAAGTAGCTCCTTGCAAAAGATATCGAAACTATCTTAGAAATCCTTTTCTTCCTTTACAGGCCAACGCCCGTGGAAACGTTGTCTTTTTTGACGTCCTGGGCCTGTACTTTGTCAGCTATTCGGCCGAGAACGGAGTCAAGCTTAACTATGCTGTGGCTGGTCTAACCCTCATCCTGGTCTATGTGTCCCTCTTACGCATAGCCGCCAAGGCAAATGTGTCATCCGGGCAAATCCTGGGCTGGTTTGTCTTGGTCTTGGTCCTCCAGCTAGTGGCCTTTGTCCTGGGTCTGGCTCTGCCGCTTGTGGTGGCCTATGGACTGGACAAGTACGGCTTCTCGATGAGTTATTATGGAGCTCCATCCCTCCTAGTTGGTCTCTTTGTGTGCCCAAGTCTGGTGGGTCTGGCGCTGCCCAGCTATGTCTACCTGAAGCTGCAGAATAATGTAAGGATCCTTCTTAGACTTTATAAGGTCTCTGGATTAATAGTTTCTCACGTAACAGGAGAAGGTTCCATTCGCCCAACAAGTTCAACTGCCTCTCCATGGACACGCTGTGGTCCTGGCTGCCCTGTGCATTGGCCTGACTGCCTATGGCCTGCGCACCACCTACCTCATCACTTGGACTTTGGTGTTCTACGTCATCCCACTGGCTCTTAATCTGCTGACCACTCTGCACGATCGCGGCTACTCGTGGACAGGCCTCCTGAAGATCATCCAGGTGGCTCCCTTCCTGTACAACAGCTACATCATCTACTGCTTCATTGTGATTCTGACACCCATGATGGGTCGCTTTGGACTGTAAGTTCCTTTTATCCCATACAACCACAAGATGTTTTTTAATAATTATTTCTATAATCCTTTCCAGCGACACCAATCCCGATTTGATCATTGGTTTCTTGTGTGCTTTGGGCACCATTTTGTCCATGGGTTTCCTGGTAGGTTCTCCGGCTGCTCTCCTCCATAGTATATTCCCCATAACTCCTATTATTCCTTCACAGATTTTATTGATCAACACTTCCCGTCGCTCTGGCTTTGTCCTGCTGGGCCTCTTGGCCGTGTCCGCCGCCACAGTGTACGTGGCCAGTTCCACCAACATTGGCTTCCCCTACCGACCCAAGACCAATGTCCAAAGGGTGCCCTACCTGGTAAGTCCACACATCTTCCAATCAATCCCCTCACTCTCTAAAAAACCCAAAAAATTCCAGCAAGTGCGTCGCGTCTTCTACGAGTACGATGGCACCGTCAGGAGGGATGAGTCCGGCTACCTGTTCAACTTCCAGGATCGTCACGGCTACGCTCCCCTCGTCAAGGCTGGTGTGGATCTCACTGGCCTGGTCAACATGACCTCCGACTGCGCCAAGTACATGTTCTGCGGAATGCCCCTGTACGATCACCGCTGGGTGGAGGCCATGAAGGAAATGATGTGGCTGCCGCGAGAGAAGCCCGTGTGGACGCCAGCAGAGCCCATATTGGAGAAGCTGAACAAGACTCTCCTGGACGATGGCAAGACCGTGCGCTTCGAGTTCAACCTGATCTGCACGGATCACACGAGCATCTTCATCCAGCCCAAGGCGGATGTGACCGTTAGCAGCTGGTCGTTCGTGGAGAACTACACGAACACCTACAAGCCTCCGTATCATATTTACTTCTCGTTTGGAATTGACGATTCCCCGCTGTACTTCTACATTGATATCCAGGTAAGCCAAACGAAGGGGATACTCCTTAATCCAGAGCTTTATAGAACGTTCTTTCCTTCCAGAAATCCGATCTCGATTACGATGTTCCCCTCTTCGAACTGGGCATTGGCGCCCACTACATGCACGTTGATGGCGATGCGGAAGCCGTTGCCTATGCCAAGACTTTCCCCAACTTTGCCGTGACTATTCAGTGGCCAGCTATGTATAAGAATTACCAATTCTAAATAAATAAAATACACAATGAGAATCTTTAATGTTCTCAAAATTAAATATTTAAATAATGAAGTCCTTCTTACTTTGAGATGATTTCTACTCAGTTTGAGTTCAATTTTATGAATACTCAGAAGAGAATTTGATTACGCTGAAAGTACAGTGGTAATTCTCAATTTCTCATCTATAGATAAATCCTTCATCTTTAAAGCTAAATGAAAGAGACTCTCTAAGATTCTTTTAAAATGAGAGACATTACTTCACAAACTTAACTAATTACCTGTAGGCCTTTTTATTACCTTTGTACATAAATTATCCCTTTAGGTATACCTCCCTAAAATCTATCCAGATGTTCTTGAATATATATCAATGATCTCACTCCTTTTTTGGCGCCTTGGAAACCACGCAAGGCTATACCACTCGATAGTGTATCTTCATCCAATGAAGTCTGATTATAATGATGATTAATATGCACCCTTAAATGTGTCAATAATTTTCATTTAATCGTTTAATTGTTCTTTATTTGATAATTAAGAGAAACCTTCATTTTAAAGCCCTTTCATTATAAGATATAGTCGTCGGATAGTGACTAAATTTAAAAGTGCTTATAAAGTCGTAAAATGGGTACGAAAATATGTATATTTAGATCAAAGAAAGGGTATACAAGTAGAAGCACACCTTCCTTCCTGCTAATTCCTGCTCATAAAGATTTCAGCTATCAATTATGCTAATACAAATCCGATAAAAATGAGCTTCATCAGCGCACCTGATAGTGTTATATGGCACTCCATATAAACGGTCTTAATTGGCTCTTGAATCCAAGTTATATGGACTCAGGTCTAGCGCAATATGATCGATAACAATCGTTCGGTTGTGGTGGGTCTGGAACCATAAAGATCCCTTATCACCAAAGAAGAGTGCTAAATCAAACTGATTCAGACATTACGATTACTTTCAAGTGTAATAATCCTTTTTTTTTTTTTTTTGTAGCGTTTAGTTTAAATAATTTTTAGTTTAAATAATTTAGGCATTACAATCTTCAAAAATATAAATATTTATAATGTAAATATAGTTGATTTGGAATCACGAAATACGTCGTTTTAAGAATATATAGCTCGATATGTCGGCACAGCTTTTAAATTATGTCTTAACTAATTACTTAATCCCTAAAAGTCAAGGTCAGCATGGCTGTCCCGGTCAGGCTATGCCCTATCCCGACTCGAAGTTCTTGAGTTGCCGCTTGAACGGCACCTGGCTGGCACGGGAAACCCCCATCGAGATAACAGACGATAAGCCCTTGGAGCTGCTGAGCAAGACGGTGCTGGACGACGGCCAGACAGTTCGGCTCGTGTCCCAGATTAGCTTCACCGATCACTCGGCCCTGTACATCCAGCCCTACGAGGACATGGCCGTCGTTGCCCGAGAGCTACTTGACCAGCAAGCCGCCTTATTACCTCTTCTTCACCTACGGCGTGGATGCTTCACCGGTGATTCTAACCATAGAGCTTCAGGTAGGCTGTTGGTGCATCTTCTTCAAGGGAATTTCGTTTAAACCATATCTGATCTTTTATAATAAATAGAGTAAATATTTATATAAATAATATTATTATTTTATTTTATTATTTTATATTTATTATATAAATTTTAACTTTCTACAAAAATTCATGGCTACATCCTTAAGGTTTTCGTGGGCGGAAAAATCCTTAAACAGTCTTGATCTGCATGTCATCGATAAGAATGTTATCTATAGATATAAGTCTAGACTCTAGACTTTAGAAAGGGTAAAAATATATATAATTCTAGAAGTCAAAAATGCCTGATCTAAGCCTGATCCTCATGCTAGTTTTAAACATTACTGTCTTCGCGGGCCGGGTAAACCAATTAATTAGTCATTTTCTTTCAAATAGAAAGAAAGACCTCTTGTCTCGCTTCTTTGTCGATAATGAGAGGCGGCAGCTGGCCAAAAGTACATGGTATATAGTAACTAAAGTAAAGTACTTATAGTATGCATAGCATGTTGCGGTGGGTCTGGAATCATAAAGATCTCTTATCTCCCATAAAGGGGCTTTGAAATCAAGCACGATTAGGCTCAAGTGTAATAATCCGCTCGCCGCCCGAGGGGAAATATTAGTTTCGAGTATGGTTAAGATATATATATAGTTAAGAAAGCCCTAAGTAGTAAATATGATTTTTAATGCCATTTCAGGATTGATATTAGAAAAAGATTTAAGAACAGAATATTCTAAGGAAAGAATGTTATTTATTTAAATAAGTAAAAATATCTCTTAATTGCGAATAGGATAGATGATTTTCTGACAGTCTGACAGACAGGGTTTTGAGCTGTAAAGTATTTATAAAAGTCTTCTTAAAATTAGAATTTTACAAGAACCTTACCGAATGTTTAGCCAGAATAATCCCTAAATTATTAAGTATTAATTCAGCTATAGCCACCCTCGCTTTTATTATCCATAAAATGGGTATAAAAACTAATCTAAATTGCAAAAGTGTGTACGATAATCAGGGGCTAATTGATTTTCAAAGGTTATTTAATTATGATGCGACGATTTTTTGAATATAAAAGCAGTAGCAGCTGGTTAGCCATCATCAGTCCGTTCTGGAGAAGAGTTCGTTCTAAGTTTGCAGGCGGCACAACAGCAGAATGGGTGACAAGGACCTCTTAGTAAGGATTACCTTTAGCCTAGCCAAGATATATCCTAAAACCTCACTATTTCCGGCTTAGCTATCCGCCGATTCCCTGGAGTCAGCTTCTCTGAAGAAAAATGCAGGCAGCAAGGCGACAATCCCCAGGATTCCCTGGTACGTCAGCGGTGGCTTCGTCCTCGTCTGGGTCTCCCTCTTCCTGGGCATCGTGGTGCCTCTATTCTATCGTCTGCCCGAGGCCAACACCCTGGACGATGTGGGCAAGGGCGTCTTCATCGCAGAACGCGCCCAGGCCAATCTCTACGACTTTGACAAGATCGGGGTCAAGCTCGTAGGCAGCGATGCGAACGAGAACCAAACAGCCCAGTTCCTGTTGAGGGAACTCAAGCTGATCCAACAGAATGTGCGCGAGGACTGCTTTGATATGGAAATCGATGTCCAAGTGGTTTCCGGATCCTACGTCAAGGGTGGCGCCCTGTACATCTTCCAGGCCGTGCAGAACATAGCCGTCAAGATCACGCCCAAGGGCAGCACCAGCGAGGACTACCTGCTGGTCAACACTCACTTTGACTCCAAGCCCACCAGTCCCTCGGCCGGCGATGCTGGCCACATGGTTGTGACCGTCCTGGAGGTGATGCGTGTGATAACGTCCGGCTGCGAGAGGTTGGAGCACCCCATTGTCTTCCTCATCAACGGAGCCGAGGAGAACTCCCTGCAGGCCTCCCAGGGATGGATCACGCAACACAAGTGGGCCAAGAATTGCAAGTAAGTTGTACTAACTAAGTAAAGTAACGTTAACTAAACCCTGCTCTTCCCAGAGTCGTTATAAATCTGGATGCTGCAGGCAGTGGCAGCAGGGAGATTCTGTTCCAGACAGGACCCGGTGCCTCCTGGCTACTGAAGGTAAGTGATGCAGATAAAGTGGGCATAAAGGTTAGTTCCTAACTCCTTGAACATATTTGCAGTACTACCAGAAATATGCCGAGCATCCGTTTGCCACCACCATGGCAGAGGAGATTTTCCAGACCGGCATTGTGCCCTCAGACACGGATTATCGCATTTTTGTGGGCTACGGCAACCTAGTTGGTAAGCAAAGGGTTACTTTCTTACGCATTATCCAGGTAAAGATATATCCTCTTACCCTCCCAGGTCTCGATCTTGGTCAGTGCATTAATGGCTATGTCTATCACACCAAGCACGATCGCTATGACATTATTCCCCGGGCTTCTATCCAGAACACAGGCGACAACGTCTTGGGCCTGGTTCGAGGTCTGGCCAATGCCCCCGAACTCTCGGAAGAAGTCGTAAGCTACTCTAACTTAGGGTCTCGACTTTAATTCAATAATTCCCATGTCTCAGACCCCTGGCAAAGCCGTGTTCTTCGATGTTCTGGGTCTGTTTTTCGTCAACTACTCGGCGGAGACTGGCACCACCCTAAACTATGCTGTGGCTGGTGTGGCCATCGTCCTGGTCTACTTTTCTCTCCTGCGCATTGCCAACAAGGCCGAGGTGGCCTCCGAGCAGGTTTTGAGTTGGTTCGTTCTGATCCTAGTGGTGCAAGTGGTGGCCTTTGTCCTGGGACTGGGTCTGCCCATAGCAGTGGCTTACTTGTTTGACAAGTACGGACTTACTATGACCTACTTTAGCACTCCTGCCCTTTCACTTGGTCTGTATGTGTGCCCGAGTCTTTTGGGTCTGGCGCTGCCCAGCTATGTTTACCTGAGAATGCAACAGAATGTGAGTTCGGGGAAAAGTTCTGAGTCCTTAAGGGGTTACTTAACATTATCTTATTTTCAGGAGCAGCTCTCCTACGCTCAACAACTGCAAATGGTTCTCCATGGACATGCCATTGTCCTGTCAGTCCTGGGAGTGGCTCTTAACTACTACGGCCTGCGTACCACCTACATCATTACCTGGACACTCATTTTCTACATCATCCCCTTGGCTCTCAATCTGCTGACCACCCTGCACGATCGCGGTTACTCGTGGACTGGCGTGCTCAAGATCATCCAGGTGGCTCCCTTCCTGTACAACAGCTACTTGTTCTACACATTCATTGTGATTCTAACCCCCATGATGGGTCGCTTTGGACAGTAAGTTTGAGGAAGAGAATGATTTGAAGAGTTTGTCATGAGTCTTTCCAATTCTAGGACCACCAATCCCGACTTATTTATCTCTGCCCTGGCTGCCTTGGGCACCATTCTCGCCATGGGCTTCTTGGTAAGTCCTACCTTCATATTTAAAACTGTGAAGATTCCTAACTTGGTATGATCCCCCTTAGATTCAACTCATTCACATGTCTCGTCGGTCTGGTCTCATTCTCTTGGGCTTCCTGGCCGTGAGTGCCGCCACCATCTACATTGCCAGCTCCACTCAGATTGGCTACCCCTACCGCGCCAAGACGAACGTGGAGCGAGTTTACTACTTGGTAAGGGTTTCTATGGAGAGTTGGGTTTAGTACCCTTGTTAAGCTTCTCCTATTTCCAGCACGTGCGCCGCATCTTCTACGAATACGATGGAACCGTAAGCAAGGATGAGTCTGGTTATCTGTTTAATCTCCAGGATCGTCGCGGCAGTGCTCCCCTAATGGAGGCTGGCGTGGATCTCACCGGCATGGTCAGCATTGCGTCAGACTGTGCCAAGTATCTATTCTGTGGAATGCCCATTCCCGACAGCCGCTACATGAACGCCCGCCTGAACGGAACTTGGCTGCCAAGAGAGCAGCCCGTGGAGACAATTCCAGAGAAGCCAATGAAGGTACTCAGCCGTACAGTGTTGAGCGATGGCAAGACTCTGCGGCTCGTGATCAGGATCGACTTCACGGATCATTCCAGTCTGTTTATTGAGCCCTACGCGGATGTGACCATCAGCAACTGGTCTCTGCTGCAGAGCTACTTGGCCACACCGCCGCCATACTATGTGTTCTTCAGCTATGGCGTGGATGGGTCCCCAACGACTTTAACAATTGATCTCCAGGTAAGGAAATCGGTGTTAACTTTTATTGGAAAAATGAATTTAAATTTTATTTTCTTTTTATTTGCCAGAAATCTAATAGAGACTTCAATGTTCCGGTGCTTAAGATTGCTGTGGGCAGGCAGTTCATGCAAAGTAAGGGCGATGCCATTGCCCAGGAGTTCGCCAAGACGTTCCCAGACACGGCTGTGATAATTGAGTGGCCAGCGGATCACCATCAATACATTTTGTAGTTCGATTTTATATAGAAACTACACAAATAAAATTTGCAAATTATATTCGGAGACGTTTTTCTTTCTGGGCAAATGAATCAATAGTTATAGGCCTTGAGACTACAATTTAAAATTATTTATTTAAATTTAAGGTTAATCAAATCTTATCTTATTTACAAATCTCCAACCACCTTAAAATGTTAACTTTAAAGACGTTAATAAGTAGTTTTCAAATTTACCCTCCAATCCCCTACGAACTGGTTCATTTCTTAGCCGGAACTAGTTCATGGAACCAATGACCAAAACAGCTGTTTCGCTGTTTATTTTGTTATTCTCTTTCCTGTGATTAAACCGCGTTTGGGACCTAACTATGTCCGATTCATCACTCAAGCCGCCTGCCAGCAACAAACCGCTCCGACCTCCTCAAGTGGTGGCTCTTGCCGGATCTGCCGGTGGCCTCCAGCTGCCCGTCACCGCTCCACAGAAGCTAGGCGCCAATGGAACCTCCTCCTCAGCCTCTGGCTCTGCCACCGGCAATCCGCGCAACAAGTGCGCCCTGAAGCCGGGTTACTCCCTAATGAACTGGATACGGCTGTGCAACTCTGGAGCAGATCTCTCGGGAACAGGGGACGCACTGTGCCCGTCTCCCGAGAGGAGTTGGCGCTGCACAACAAGGTCGACGACGCCTGGATGGCCATTCGAGGTCGCGTGTTCAATGTCACCCGCTACATGGACTTCCATCCGGGCGGCGTGGACGAACTGATGCGGGGCGTTGGACGCGATGCCACCAAGTTATTCGACGAGGTGCATGCCTGGGTCAACTATCCCCAGCTACTGGGAAAGTGCTACATAGGACCTCTAAAGGAGACTGCTGCCGTTAAGCCTTCCAAGGCTCCTATTAGCCTGGAGATAACGGCGGATATACCAAAGCCCACGGAGATTTTACCCCGTTTCGATTGGATCCAGCAGAGGAGCGAGGTTACCCTGATCTTTTACAGCCGCAGCTTTGCCAATCCGGGTGTGTTGGTCCGAAGAAAGGATGCGCAGCAGCTGGTGGTAAGGATTTTGGTGGGTCAGCAATGGCACTCCTTTGACTTCCAGCTAACGGAGAAGGTGGAGTGGCCTCCAAAGGCTGCGAAAATAGGTGCGGAAACGGGCAAGATTGAACTGGTGTTGGCCAAAGAAGAGCCAGCACCTTGGCCCACCTATGGAACACACACCTACCGGAAGGTGGACTCCCCAAGCATACAAGAGGAATGTTACGACTATAAAGTGGTCCATCTCAAGGACTTTAATCATGACTCCTTTGAACTTAGCTTGCAAAGCGCTGATCGGGATCTAGTCATGGTCCTGCCAGTGGGTTACCACATCAACATTGAAGTGGCACTGGACGGAGAGCTCATCCAGCGCAGCTACACACCTGTGGATCACACATATCTGCCTTTGGACACGGTACACCCAACGAATTCGGATGGTTTAAGCTTTTTGATTAAGAGATACGTCAACGGACCCGTCTCCAGTCACCTGCATCAGCTCCAGGTTGGCTCCCGTGTCCAACTGAGCGCGCCTCGTGGAGGCTTCCAGCTCTCTGAGCTCACTGCACATCGAAACATTCTTCTGCTGGCAGCTGGAAGCGGGTTGACGCCCATTTTGAGTCTGATTCAGCCGATTTTGAAAAGGAATTCCAATGGGATGTGAGTTAACTTTGAATAGTAACCATTTAAGAATTATTTTCAATGATTATTCTTTTTCCAGGGAAAGCCTTCACCTGTTCTACTTCAACAAGACCTCGGCAGACATCTGGTTAAAGGAGAAACTAGAGGAAATCCAAGCCCAAGACGAGCGCTTCAGCTGCACAAACTTGCTCTCCCAGGTGGAGGATAAGACCGAACGCATATCTCTAGAGCTGCTGACTCCACTGTTTCAGGAAAAGCAGCCGGGCAGATGTACTTATGTGGCAATTTGTGGACCCAGTGGCTTCAATACAGCAGCCGTGGATATTTTGACCCAGCTTGGGGTTAAGTCCAATCAAATGCACGTTTTCCGGGGCTAAGACGAGTTATTTGCACATTCTTTTCTTGAGTTTTATTAACAACTGTGTAGCAAAGTTTTGTTATTTTTTTTATTGTTTTTACATGTGTTTTCGTTTTAATAATTTAATAAGTTTAACAAATACTAGAAAATTGTTGGATTTGTTTTCTTGTTTGCTTGTTAACAGGCTCCAGGATCACCTTGGACATCGCTCGCCTTGCCTACTCATACACACTTTTCGCTTATGTAAAGAATCGACAACCAAAAAAGGTAACCAAATGGAGGGCAGCGTACAAAACAATAAATAGAAACGGCTTGGTAGGATATATAAAGAAAAATATATATAGGACTTGAAGTTAAGAAGTAGTAGCTGGCTTTACATATCAGTCCCCAGTGGGTGCAGCGACTTGACAACAATTTTTTCTGGCGCCCCACCAAGGCGTTTAAGTAGACATCCGTAAGTAGTAATTGTAGTTCTGTGGTGGTTTGTTGGGTGTTTTGTGTAAGCGGGTGTCTTGCAACTCCAAGTCTTGACCTAGTAGGAGCGGATCGCTGGCGGCACCGTGCTGACCTCGCTGTCCAGCGTAGTGTCAATCACGTTTCTGTAGTCCAGGGTGATGTCGCCGTTGTCGTTGCACACCCAGGAGAGCGTGTGCTTGCGCCAGTGCTGCTCGAAGGGCCTCTTCTGCTGGCCCTCGATGGGCTTGCTGAAGTCCTGTACCGAGAATCCATGCATAAGTAAACATTTTCTGGTTGTTATGCCTTGTAGACTTACGTATTCATCCTCGCGGTTCTTAAAGTCCTCACGGGCATGGGCTCCACGAGACTCCTTGCGCGCCTCGGCGCCCACAATGGTCATCTGGGCATTGGCCAGCAGGTTCTGCAGCTCCAGCGTCTCCACCAGGTCGGAGTTCCAGATGAGAGACCTTTTGAAACAACAAATTAAAGAGGAATCAGTTGCGAAACGGAAACTCTTTGAGCTCAAACTCACCTATCCACCACCTTGATGTCCTTGAATTGCTTGTAGATCTCCTTCATCTTGCTCACGCCCTCCTGCAGGATGGGCCCGTCACGGAACACGGCGGCATGGTGCTGCATGGTCCTCTGCATCTTCAGACGCAGATCGGCTGTCGTGATCGAGCCGTTGGCGTGGCGGAGCTTGTCCAGATTGGCAACCGACGCCTCGCCAGCGTTGTCCTTGAGCGTGGGTGCCGGGGCACCGGGCTTCTCCAGTTCGGCAATGGTCTTGGCACAGGCGCGTCCGAAGACCACCAGATCCAGCAGAGAGTTGGCACCCAGACGATTGGCACCGTGCACCGAGCTGGAAGCCGCCTCACCGGCAGCATAAAGGCCGGGGACGATAACGTCCTTGCCCTCCTTGTCGATGGTGATCACCTGGCCGCGATAGTTGGTGGGCACACCGCCCATGTTGTAGTGCACCGTGGGCAGCACCGGGATGGGCTCGCGGGTCACATCCACGCCGGCGAAGATCATGGCGGTCTCAGAGATGCCGGGCAGGCGCTCGGCCAACTGCTTGGGCGGCAGATGGTGCAGCTGCAGGTACACGTGATCCTTGTCGGGGTCCCACGCCTCGGCCCTCCATGATCTCGATGGTCATTGGAGCGGGAGACAACGTCGCGGGAAGCCAGATCCTTGGCTACGGGAGCATAGCGCTCCATGAAGCGCTCGCCGTTGCCGTTGATGAGGTAACCACCCTCGCCGCGGCAGCCCTCGGTGATCAAGCAACCAGCGCCATAGATTCCCGTCGGGTGGAACTGCACGAACTCCAGATCCTGCGAGGGCAGGCCCTGGCGGGCCACCATGGCAGTGCCGTCGCCCGTACAAGTGTGCGCCGAGGTGCAGGAGAAGAAGGCGCGTCCGTAGCCGCCGGTGGCAATCACGGTGTTCTTGGCGCGGAAGCGATGTAGCGTGCCATCCTCCAGATTGAGGGCCAGCACGCCACGGCACTCGCCGTCCTCGAAGATCAGATCCAGGGCGAAGTACTCCACGAAGTAGTTGCAGTCGTAGCTCAGGGACTGCCCATAGAGCGTGTGCAGCAGGGAGTGACCGGTACGATCGGCCACCGCACAGCAGCGATGGGCCTGACCGCCCTTGCCGAACTTCAAGCTCTGACCGCCGAAGGCTCGCTGGTAGATCTTGCCGTCCTGGGTTCGCGAGAAGGGCATGCCGTAGTTCTCCAGCTCAATGACGGCCTTTGGCGCCTCCCTCGTCATGTAGTGGATGGCGTCCTGATCGCCCAGCCAATCGGAGCCCTTGACCGTGTCGTACATGTGCCACTTCCAGTCGTCCTCCTCCATGTTGCCCAGCGCCGCATTGATGCCGCCCTGGGCGGCGATCGTATGCGAGCGGGTGGGGAACAGCTTGGTGATCACCGCCGTGCGGAAACCCTCGGCCACGAGGCCAAAGGCAGCCCGCAGGCCAGCTCCTCCGGCTCCAACGACGATGGTATCGTAGGCGTGATCCACCACGGGGTACTGCTTCGAAATCTTGTCCGGATTGGCTGCCGAGGCCTGCTGGCGGCCATGTGTGATGTGGTAGCTGCGCTGCGCTCCAATAGCGGCGACGCGTTGCTGCAAGGGAGAGAAGGGAATATAGAAGCAAGATTAGTAAAGGGAAACTGCATTATTTTAATTCCTAAATTGGCTTTTTTATGGGTTTAGAGCTTATTCCCGTGTTTTTGTGCAATTTCTTACTAAGTCGCGAGTGCGCTTACAAAAATAAATCCACTGAGAACTTAGGACACAAAGTCGGGGCTCGAAACTAACATAGAAGAGCGGGTGTGAAATGTTTCAAGAACCAAACATACAAGTTTCCTTTTCAGAGGTAAATATACTTCCAAACAAATACAATTTTCTATTTATAATTCTTTTTAAGCTGCCACCTTTTTCTTAGTGCAACTGCGATTATTTTAATGGGTCTCCCGCTGCAGTTTGTTATGGAGATAGCAGCGCCTAGTAGGTACAATTTACTCATTTAAAAGCCAGGCTTGTCTATAAAGTCATCAGAGCAGTGTTTGTATTTGTCATCCAACCATAATTCACAATCATTTGCGAAAATAATTGCGTAAACTTTAGAGATTAGTGCCAATGGAGACGGGACTGACAGAGGGTGAGAATTTCCAATGATCTGTACAGTTGCATATATAAATTCTAACAGGGTAAGCTTTCTATATAAACTATTTAAACCATTTTGTGGTCGTTTTAAAGACCTGGGAATGCCCCTTACTAATTATGTATCTGCCACAACTAAGGATTCTTATCTTATCGGGGGATTTCCCTATCAAAACAAGAGCGGAAAGTTTGGGAATGCAAGGGAAGTACAGAAACTGCAATTAAGTTTAAGATTTGTAAGCACAAGACACGCAGAGGGAACCAAAGAGGAAACTTGGCATTAAGAGAACTAATTTCTCTGAGGCGGAGATGACGTCGACAGCTGAGAAGAAGCGATAAGAGCCAGAGAGCGTCTTGAAGAAGGCGGCTTTCTTTAGAGATCGCTGCTTATGTAATCAGTAAATTATTTAATTGTGGCTTTACTCTTAAGGGGGACGAGGAGGGGCAGTGATCAGCTCAATTATACAATCAGCTGTTAGTTGTTAGCTGGCCCCGACAGGCCCACCTATCTCCCGCTCTCTATTTTAAGGCTCTCTCTGTGCCGATCTCATGCGATTTCCTCCGCATAGAGCGGAACTTATTGTTGCTGTTGTTGCCAAGCCCAAAGCCAGCTTCCACAAACGGCAATTACATTTAATGGACTGCCAAGTGCATTGGCTGCACGCACCTTGGTTTACACGAGACGGGAACTCCATCGACAGAGCCACGGCGGGGGCGGGGCAGCACTAACATAACATAACCTCGCTGGGGAAAACACACTTTTTCGGGTTTTAAATCGCGAAAATCACCAAACACACTCCTGAAAAGCATAAGTTGCCACAGCTCGCGGTGCACACTTCACCCAAAAGGCCAGAAAACAACACCTGGCCAACAAATTCTAAACAAATTACATAACACAGCTGGGGGCGCAGCGTTTTTGGCCAAATTTCTTGACGTTTTTGTTTTCACATCACGAGCGTTTGGGGGAATCTATCCAAGCCGGTTGTATAACCACTGTATATATAGCCCAGGAGGATTACGCGGTTGAATTTAGCTGTACCAGATTACCTACCATGGAGGCGACTGCATTTTTGGCCAAAATCGATGGTACACGCATGATTCCGGACATTGTGGCTGGGAGGAGGTTCTTATGCTGCTGCTGCTTTTGGTCGCCTGAATTCTGCAATTAAGTGTGTCGAGAGCGGATTATGCGCGTGATAAAAAAAAAGAGTACGTTAAAACAAAAACAAATAACTACGTGTGTCGGTGTCTATGTGATTGAAAAGCAAAAGTTTACAAACTTTTTCAAATGTTGTATGTGAACTGCCGCTCGTCGGCCCTGCAGTTCGGTTCGCAAAGTGAGCGACTATTAAAAAGGTCCGGAACTAGTTCATCCCGGTCAGGCGGTAGCGATAATCAGTTTTGTAATTTTAAATAATACTAAAATATATTTATGTATAGACGTAGATACTGGTTTGTGTAATAAATGCAGGCATATGTACAACAGTATTTGCTCAGGGCGAATTTATATTTAAATTCAGTTCAATGAACCAGAAACTCAATGAATTGTTTGCCTTCTTGGTGTGACCAGACCATCAAAAATGCCACAATCTCTTGAAAATATAAAACAGCTGATTTATTGTTTATTTGGGGGTGGGTTAAAAACATTGAAGCTAAAATATGTACGACTTATTTATAGAATTTACATATTGAGATTACAGCCACTAAAAATGCACTTTCTCTTGGGGTTCAAGGAATTACTTGGGTGGTTGGCGACTGCCACACAGATTGCCCATTTCTTCAGGGGTGCGGTCCGCCAAATGGTTTATTCCCATTTTGTAAGTCACTTCGCCCTTTTCGAATTTGCTATTATGTTCCTCAATCCAGCTTTAGATTTTGCGTACAATTCACGTCGCTTCAGATCCTCTCAGCTTCGTAGTTCTTGTCGAACTTGGACTGCAAGAAAAGGGGAGACTTTTAGGATATTGCGTTGCGGGAAAGTTTCAGGGATTCGTCACCTTGTACTCCACCCACTCTGCATCCGAAACGAGAGACATGTTGACACTTAAGAGTTTTGTGACACACTAAATTTTGTTTCAGTTCTGAGGTTTTATCGCGGTTCACGGCTCTGAGTCACAAAATATGCACAAAACACAAAACAAAGGAAACAATGAACGCACAGCTGACCAGTGTTGTTAAACGACTAAGGTAGCAGTAGAGCATCGGTTTGAAGAACCGCTTAAACTTTGAGATTCTTTTAGTTTGGTTTAAAACCTTTTCATACAAATATTAATTAAATTGAAATTAAATTATACCAGCAAAATATTAAACTTTTTGTAGTTCATTTTAAAAATTGTTTGTGAAAAATTCTTTTAATATAGCTTTGTCTCCTTTTTTTAATGGAATTATCTGCATATAAAAATAATTTCTCTATTTTCGTATACGAAGTGAATCAAAGTGAATAACCACAAGCATGAGAAGAATTCTGAATCCCTAATCTTTTTAATTTTTTTTTTTTTTAAGTCTTCCTTTAATTTTTATTTTTGTACTCAATAAGGTAGACAATAAAAATTCGAAAAATCGACTTACATACAATTAAGTTGTAAATAAAATTTTTTAGATAACGTAAACACGTTTGTTATTTTTTGTTAAAGGGCGTCGAACCTAGAATTAAATCACCCCTCATGAGTCAGACAAAACATTCAAGCAAAGCCGAAGGAAATAGGTCCGTATCGGCGGATCGTGTGTTTTATTTCTGTAATTCTTAGCGAGGGTGCTTATCCTCGACGATATGAAGGTTTTGGTTTTTATATTTCTGAGTGCGGGGTGTTCTCCCAAAAACTTTATTAACCCAACTTGGCTCAACTCCCAAAACCTAGCAAGTGCTAGGAGTTTATGAACAATTGTTCAGTTCGACATTTCTGGTTATGCCTATCCCTTACCGCAACGCGTCCTATTTTTTCAAGTTATAATACCCTTTCGAAAAGGTATGTAAAAAGTAATGAGATATGAGCTTTTGAATTTTGTACAATTTCCAAGTGTTTATTTATTTCGTGTTTGTTCAGCTTCGTGTGTGTGGTTGTGTGTACTTTATATAATACGAATTTAAATGTATATATTTATATGCATTTTTCTTACAATCTAAACGAATTCGAAGAAACAACTTCCCGGCTTTTCGTTTGCTTTTTTCAAAAGTAATTTTCTTTTATTATTTGCACAGAGATTGAGAATATTGACAAATTTCTAATGTTAATCTAAGGACAAATTATACAGACTTTTTGCTTTGATGACGCAAAAAAGTTGCTAGAAATAAGCTTCTGTCGTTGCGCAAAAAATCAATTAAATTGTACTTTATATGTGGTAAGTATTTATCGTAGATTTTGCGGTTTTATTTTTTGTCTAAGGCTCAGCAAAGCACGTATTACGTTTGTAAGTTTGTGTTTATATAGAGTAGAGTGATGTCAAAGACCAATATATAAGTGGAGTTACTCATCTTTTTTATTTCATTGGTCTTTGATGCTGTGTATGTGAGTGTGAGTGGGTGGTGGTGGGTGTGGGCAGGAAAAGCAGAAACATTCGATTGATCTGGCTTTAATGATCATTGGGTATTAAGTTTTCTTAAGTTTCAATTTGAATGCAGTTAATTTGAAATTTTAAATGCGATTAAGTTGTGCCTTAAAAGTTTTACATGCTATGGCAGTCATACATATATTTTTATTATATAGTTTGTTGCAGTTCTCGATATATAGTTCGAAAACATTTATTAAAGTGGGATAGCGACTTCAAAATCAAGCACATCTACTTACAAAAGAAATGCTGGAAATTTGAAACTCGGCGACTTTTCATGGAATCTCTCTGTGTTCCCTGTGATTGTGTTTCTGCTTTTCTCTGTTTAATTTTGGGTATTTTTTCATAATTTATTGATCGCTTTATAAATATATATATGTATATGTATGTATAAACAGTTTTACGTACATAAAAATATATATGTAATTATTTATATAAAAAAACTAATACAATTGCTGCATGTATACATAGTTATAATTCATCGTTCGTTTGTGTGCAAGTGTGGCTGCGCTGCTGCTGCTCGGAATTCAAAACAAAACAAGAGAACACAAAACATAAAAAGCATAATTTGACAAACACACACACAGACACATGCGAAAATATCATATATTGTTGTTCTTGTCATCGATTTTATTGCATTTATATAAAAAATATTGCATTTAAGTATTATTATATGTATTATGTATGTGTCTGAAGACAAAAGTTTGCTTCTGTTTCAGGCCAGCAGCACATACACAGTAGTATTTTCATCTTTTTTTGTTGTTCCAACTATGTATGTGCTTACGTAGTTTATTTTAAAAGGCTAATACATCTAGAAGAAGATTTTTGCGTATTTTTCTTGTATTGAACAGACCGGCGTATCGGATACATTGCTATATTACTGAATCTGAATCGGAGAGAACCGTCTCTCGATATCATACAAATTGTGGGTGCACTCTGCGTGGGCTTCGTATAAATTAAAAATTAGAATTACATTATAATAGATATAATAAGCTGTGAATGCGAATTGGGGGGATGGAGAAGCTGCCTTCGGTTCGGGGATTATCCTTAAAGATTTTAGCTGCTCATCGGTTGCTGGTTTATATGCCTCTCCACTCTCGTTCCTCTCGTTCTCTCTTATATAATGCTTCTTTCGCTGATTGCTGGCTACCGTTCTCTCTTCCTTCGTGGTTTTCATTGTCGTTTAATCTCCTCCTCCTACTCCTCCTCATCGGTCCTCGCTTCCCGCTGGTGGTGGGAGTGTGTGTCAAGATTGCTACTCCTACTATTGAACGCTGCCAGCTTAGGCCTCGGCCTTCTTCTTCTCCTTCTTCTTCTTCAAAAATGATGGTGTGCGCAGGCCCTTCTTCTTCTTCTTGTCTTTCTTGGGTGATCCGTCCGTGGAGACATCCTGGAACCGTAATAGAAATTTGCAGTGAGAATATCGTTTGCGCTTGGGGTTAGTAAGCAAGTCAGATGAGGGTTAGCCCAGGTATGAGAGCTCGCGAGTTGATGAACGTTTTTTGTTGTTTAAAAAAAATGGTCATTAAAAGAGCTTAAAAGGAAAGAACCAACTGAGAACGCTCAATTCATACAAAGTGTCATTGAAAGAGCGTAAGAAAGGCAACTGGGAACACTCAAAGCAAAAAATAGTGTCATTGAAAGAGCGTAAGAAGAAAAACTAAACTGAGAACACTCTATCCAAAAAAAATGTGTTAATGAGAGTGTAAGAAGGAACAACTAAGAACAGTTAGTCCAAAAAGGGGTCATTAAAAGAGCGCAAGTAAAGCTCAACTGAGAACACTTGATGCAACAAAAAAGTGTCATTGTAAGAGCGTAAAAAGAAAAGATTAACTGAAAACACTCAAGCCGAACAACCAGTGTCATTGAAAGAGTGTAAGAAAGGGTCAACTGAGAACACTTAATGGAAAAAAAGGGGCATTGAAAAGACTTAAGAAAAGCTCAACTGAGAACAGAGTAATCGAGTGTTTTTCAAAGAGCGTAAGAAGAAAACTTTAACTGATAAGACTCAATACAAAAAGGGTCTTTAAAATAGTGTAAGAAGAAAAGATCAACGGAGCACTCTTAATCCAAGAAAAGTGTCATTGAAAGAGCATAAGTATAGCTTAACTGAGAACACTTAATGCAAAAAAAGTATCATTAAAAGAGCGTAAGAAAGGAAGCTCAACTTAAAAGGGTCATTAAAAGAGCGTAAGAAGAAAAGCTCAACTGAAAACAGTCAATCGAAGATAACACTTCTTCTGTTCAGACAAAGAAAAAAAATATCAACTGTTATTAACAAACTCTGATCAATATGCATGATGTTCTCCCTTCACCAGTGAACTCCCGATCGATAAATGAATTAAAATGATCGCCAATCTCTTAGGATTTACTTACCTCTTTACTGCTCTGGGAGAAGGTGCTCAAATGTGCCTCCGAGTGGTCGCCGTTTTGTACGTTTTCACCTGTTGAAAAATAGGTTTTATTTAGTTAATAAATCTATTAAAATAATGTTTGATTCCTACAAATGTAACTCAGTGGACGCACACAAAATGTTTGATATTAATTTTGAGGTTTACTTTCACCTTTTCAGAGACGCGCACAAATTAGAACCTAACTAAAGGCAAGTGTAAAATGTATTTAATGTTTGTTTTTGGATGGTGGTTATTAGTACACAAATGGCCTTAGGGTTGGGATAACTAAATACAGGGACATGCAATAAATATAACTTCACAAAAGCAAGCAAAACACATGCACAAAACACAAAGAAAACATGAATATAAATAAATGAAAAATGGTTACCTCTGGACACTGATTTAATGACGAAGGCGAATGGTTAAGTAATTCTTAACTAAGTGTTAGCAATAATGAACTCTTATTTGTTTATTATGTTTAATGAAATGATAAAAAAGTATTTAACAAAAATGGCAATGAAATTGTACAAAAAGTAAACTTAACAAAAATTCACAAATGATTTCTTACTTAAATTATATTTCTTAATTACTTTAGTTAGTCCTTTGACTCTGCAGAGTCCCATAAAGTGTTTTAGACACTCTTAACATGACATTTAGGAGGACAAACAATGGGATTTTATACAGCTTTTAATAAAGGTTAACTTAAGGTTACTTTAATACAGAATCATTTCGCTGTTGTTGAGTTTTAAAAAGAAGATTTAACAAGAGTGAAGATTCGAAAAATGTTAACCGAATGTGTTTATAAAATGCTTTTAAACTAATTCCAATCTTAACGTTTGTGAGTGATTATAAACAATATTAGGTAAATGTTTTAGTTCCCATCTAAGAGGTGGCCAATCCCTCTGTTATCTGCGAAATTCGAGCCCGACAATCGTGAATTATGGCCTTGTTGTGCATCATGTGCGCCTTCACCACGCTGTTGAGAAGCCGCTCCAGCTCCTTCTCCAGGCTAACCAGCAGCCCATTCAAGTTCTCCCTGTCCACGGTCAACGAAGGCGATGATTCCTCCACTAGCTTAGGTGGCGGCGGAGGCGGCATATCGGATTCTGCCAGGGCCACGGCCACGTAGCTGTAGGTGTGGCACAGCGCCGGCGCCGAGTTGCAGCGCTGCAGCAGCGAAGACTGAGGTGTCAGCGAGGACGTGGGCGATGCCAGGGGCGCCCGATTCTTGGCCTGCTGCACTTGCTGGTGCAGCTCCGTCTGGCGCTGCTGATAGGCCAGCTGCTGGGATATGTAGTGGATCTCCTCGTCGATCACCTTCTCCAGCTTGGCCCGAAACTCCTGCTCGTGCGTTTGCACCGTCTCGATGCACTCGGCGTTGCGCAGCGACACATTGATCAGAATCTCGATGGTTGTGGGCAGTTGTCCGGCTCCTCCAGCTGCTGGTGTGGGCGAACTGCTAAGGGTGAGCCTCACGTGCTTGCCCTGGGTGTAGGCCTCCGCCTCCTGGGTGGAGGATTCGTTGCTGGTGGTGACCAGTCGCTGGCGCCTGCCCGACGTGGTGCCCAAGCCGCTGTCATCGGTGCCTCCGCTGCGTAGGAACATTTCTCCCTGCTCGGCCTCTGGGCGCTCTCGATCCCGATCCGCCTGCCCGCTGCCAGTGGCATCCGTGCCGCTTTCCGGCAGCACATGATTGCTGGGCAGAAAAGTGTAGCTGCGATACAAGGCCGAGTCCTGCTGCTCGTGTCTGCGGGGCGTGCGTATTGTAAGGCCACTCAGCATACTCTCTAGCTCGTCCATGCTATCATCCGCACTGCGTCCACTGCTGGTGGTGGTCGTGGTGCTGTACACGCGCTGCTTCCGCTTCTGGGGCGTCACCTCCAGCTGGATGTGCTTCTCGGACACAAAGGATTGCGACTGCGCTTGGGCTTGGCCGTGTCCTTGGGTCTGGTTGGTCACCACATTGAGCAGCTTGCGATTGTCCAGACTCAGGGTGGTCAGATCGATGAAGGACACCACCCTTTCGCGCTGCTCGGCCACCGTCTGCCAAATGGATCGGTGCTCCGGATGCAGCGGAATGCTAGGCGCCGTTATCAGCGGACAATTGAAGCCAAAGTGGGAGATGGTGCGATAGGGCACCTGGCTGGTCGAGTCCAAGGACTGATTTCCCATGAGGGAGGAGTCCCTCCTTGTCGAAGTGGCCCCAACCCGAACGGGTGTGCTGCTGGTCGGGCCTGTCGCATCGCCAGCGAAGTCACTGTAAGTCTGCTGCAAATCGCTCATATTGACAGCCGGATAGTTGTGCTTGCTGATGGCCTCCACCTTGTGGATGACGTACACTTGCTGCTCGAGAGATCCCATTACCAGACTGGCGTTCAAGTAATGATCAGGTGAATACAGAAACTCGTACTTGTGAGCGAGGTAGCAGAGAAAAGCTGCAAATGAGAGGAGGTGGCGAAAATGGGGGAGCGGGGCAGGTACATTTTTGGGAGGCGATGAGTATGGTGATTAAAGGGAGAGCCAAGCTCACAATTGGACTTACAGGACATCACCTCTACTTCTAGTAAACACTTGACATCATTGTACATTTAACATTTGACATACGGAGGGATTAATCTCGGATTAGAATAACATTTGGAGGGGATTATTACTTATTTAACTTACAATATTATATAAAGTTCAAGTTGTTGCCTTAAAGTATTAGGAATACCTATATAATATAAGACATATAACTAATAGATTTTCTTTCTTCTTTCTAGATTCTGATCTGTCATCAGTATCCTTTTGCTTGACCTCAAGACTTTAAAGAAGCTTTATTTTTGCAAAACAAAGGTAGCTTAAGCCATGTTAAATCATTGTAAACTATATAAATATATATAATATCAAGATTTATGTTTAGCAACCTCTTAATTCTATTAAATATTTATATATAAAAAATTAAAATAAGTTTAGAACACAAAATATATCAAACTTTATTTCCTTTTTTACTTCTACAAAAGCTACATAAAAAAAACATTTTTTTCATTTTTTTACTTTTACAAAAGCTGCAAAAAATAAATCTTTTCCTTTTTTTTTACTTTACAAGAGCTTAAACGGAACACACCTTGATCAGTACATTTTTTGGTTAGTCAAATGAAGTTACAAAGAATATACAAAGAATAATATAGAATAAAAATGAGTTAAAATGAATAATAATATACAAAGAATGTATGTAAAGTATAGATATAGGAATGTAGTGTGAGATAACAATAAAATATAAACTTTTCTCTGTTTTCCTGTAAGGAATTCTTCTGTTAGCTTACAGAATATGTTACTTATGTGTTGTGAATAATATTAAAAACAAAAAGTAAGAACACACAAAATTCATGCCAATAATATAAAATGAAAGTGCAATTAAAATATATATAAATATATGCTTTTAAAATATTATATTAAATGAAAAAAAAAATATTAAAAAGACAAAAAAAAACTATTCACATCATTCCCACTGCAACATTTCTAGTGTTCAAAAATTTACTCATTCTTTTTTTCCTGATTTAATTCATTCTGAGGCTTAAATCGACATATTTAGTGTTTCGAAACATTATCATTCTTCTATTTCTTGTTTTACTGATTCTGGAGCTTGATCCTGAGCTTCAACCCCATTCAACCCTTTCTCGAATATTCCCCCTAAATTATTAATCCAGCCATTGTTAGTAATTTCTCCTCCATTAACTTCTGCTGCATTATTTTCTCCCAAATTAACTCCTTCTATGTTAACTTCCTCCATGTTAACTAGGTCCATGTCAACTTCTCTTATGTTCACTTCTTCCCCGCAATTTCCAGCATCCAACAAATCCTTAATGTCCTTTGTCCAATCATAATTATCCTCTGTTAAAGAGTTGCAATTCCTTTCCTCTCCGCCACTCTTGCGCTGCTTTTCCGCTGCCGCCCTCGAAGTGCTGGGCTTCTCGTCATCTTGTTTAGTCTCAGACTCCTCGTTCTCCGCCTCCGATACCTTTACGACCTCCACAAGGAGCTCATCATCATAGTCACTGTTGCTGTCATTTTCGATCATCTTGTGAATTCTGTTCAGCTCTCGAGTTGCAACCAATGCATAACCGGATGACACTATCTCCTCGTTACTTTGGCTGTACTTGATCTCTATGGACTTATTCTCTTCGTCCGGTTTAATGGGAGGTTCAGTCTCGTTTTCTTTGCTCTGAGGAGTTGGCTGGCGATCTGCTCCAGCTTCTAGGCGTGTGAGCTCGTCCCAAGATGGCTCCTCCTCTCCGCTAAATATTTCCTGTCTGGTCTCATTCCTTTCGTTGCTAGAATCATTGGCTTCCTGGTCGCTTGTCTGGGACTGGCTGCTGACCTCCTGATTATCATTTTCCTGCGAGCTTGATTCCTCAAGTGGCTTGTAGTCCTCCGAGTGATCTTCTGAAGGCCTATTAGAGCTCTCCTCCAAGTTGTATTCTCCAGTGAACTCTTCCTGACTGGACATGGTTGCCAGCGGCCCTTCTCCTGTTCCTCTTCGCTTGTCTGTACATTTTCAGCCTCGTCGCCCGTGATCTCGTTGGCACTGTAGTACATGGTGCTGTTCGATTTGTCCGGTCCTGCCGGGGATTCATCCATCGCCGCCTGTTCCTGCTCCTGCTCCTGTTCCTCATCGCCCTCCACATGGAAGGTGCTAGTAGAGGCATTGTCCGACTCCCCTTCTGGCTCTATGCCGCGCACAAAGAAAGTGCTGCTGGAAACGGTTCGATGCAGGGAGGTTGAAGAGGAGACTAGGTCATCCTTTCCAAAGATTGGTCGCCGCAAGGGAGGCAAGATTGCCAGTGGCTTTCGTCGCTTGGCAAACGGCGAGGAGGGACTGCCACGGAAAGTGTACAAAGCTGGACTCGTACTCGAGGGATTGGCCCGCTTGTGACCTACTCCAGCCCTTGGAGGCGTTGGCATCGAGACCCAGAGGCGGGCGCCACTATCCCGCTGGCCGCACTGAAAGGTGCACACCGACGAGGGACTCGACATGGTCCTGGAAGTGGTGGCTACATTGCTCTTCAGCTTCTTAATCGAACCTGAGGCGGCGCCACTGCGCGGCCTGCTGGCATTGCGTATGTTCTCCTCGATAAAGTTGCGCTTCCTCCGTGAGTTTGGGCGGCAAATGAAGGTGGTGGAGGAGATAATGCGCTCTAGAGGGGTCTGCTTCTTGGGCTCTGCCTCCTTGCCTTCTTGTGATCCTCCCTCTCCGGCTGATCCTGTGACCAGGAGCGCGACAAGCGAGATGTGGGACGCGTTGTCAGGTGCGCATGAGCCGTCGAGCTGCACGGAGCACTGATGTTGTGTTGCGACAAGGAAGAGGCACTCGGCGTGGAGGTGAGGTCTTGGGGCGAGAGTCCCGGCATTGAGGTGGCCGGATTGGAGTAGATGTAGGTGCGAGTGCGAAAGATTTCCTCGGTGACCAGTTCCTGCAGCTTCCTTGGCGTCATCTTGTTGCGGATGGAGTGATCAATCTTCCCAAAGATGGGCTCACTCTCGTCCAGTTTGTCCGCCTCAATCCTCTCTAGAATCTCCCGCTCCAGGGGCGTGAAAATAGGGCTATCAATGTCCAAGGCAGCGGGAGTTTCCTCCAAGACACCATTGATCGTCAGAAGCTCTTCTTCGTCCTGATTTTCGATTTCATCCACATCCTTTTCGTAGTCAATTTCCATCTCCTTTTCGGAGGGCTCTTCTGGCTCTGGCGAAACGGGCGACACGGGCTTCTCGTCATCGCGCTTCTCCTCCTGCTCCGCTCTATGGAGACTACCCTCCTCTCCTCGCTGTTTCTGCTGCTTCTACCAGAAGTTGAGTCCAAGAGGCACACCGTATCGTCAGCATGGGGAATGTTCTCCAAGCTAATCGAACGGAAGAGGGGACCACTTTCCCCCAGGGAACTGCTGGAGGTAATGGGCGATGAGGTCAGATCATTGGCCTGCAATCTCTTGGTGGTGGCCACCAACTTCTCTAGGTTCTCGCCAGCCAAGGTTAGATTCTCCTCGAACTGCTGCAGGATTTTGGGCAGCTCATCAGTGGGCTCAGTCAGGGTATCTTCTTCTTCGGAAGAAGCCAGGGGTGCCTCCTTATTTAAGTCGCCAAGAGGCTCAGTTGTCTGCTCCAGCTGCAGCTCTCTTTCAGGCTCAGGCTCCAGGTCCATCTCCTGAATCCCCAGAGACCTGGCCTCTTGTTCATCCACCTCCATTTCTACTGTATTTTCTGTAACCAATGGCATCTCCTCCAGCTGCATTTGCTCCTTCGCCCCATAATACTCTACGTGATCTTGCCAAAGCTCTTGGAACTCCGACTTGCGACGCTGGCGCTCTTCTCGCGTCATCAACTGGCGATCCACGGATTCTGTTGAACCCGATTCCTGATCTTCGTTGGGAAAATGCTGCATTACCTCCAGAGTGATCCGGTGCTCGGTCACCGTTTGTTGCCCATCTGCTATTAGCTGCTGTTCCTGCGGTTCTAGCCAACGGCCAAAGCTCCAGACTTCAGTGACCTCCGCAGCCTGCTGATAAACCCTAGGCGGAGCAGCACTTGTGGCACTTGCTCCGCCACTGGAAATCTTCGGTTCAACCCCTAGTCCCAATCCCAGACTAAAATCGCTGTTAACAAGACCACAGGGGGAATAATTGATATTCGTAGACTCCTCCGAGAAGTTAAATCTCTCAATCTGACTTAGGAAGTTCGTGGTGGAAGAGGAGGATCCTGGCCGTCCCAGTGTTTGAGTGCAGGCATTGCGCTGCATCCTCGGGCCCTGTGGCAGCATCAGCATCTCCCCATAGTCGTCGTCCTCCAACTCCGGCAGCGTGGGCAGCAGCTGGTTGCGTTTCAGGGGCGTGGTCAGACTGCTGCTTGCCGACTCCTCCTCGCCGCCACTGCTGGCGGCCGTCCCAGCCCCAATCCGCTGAAGCTCCGGCTTGAGACGCAGCAGCTGATCAAAGCAGGCCTGGCACAGCTGCTCATAGCGCGGCGTGGCAAAGATCTCCTCGTAACTAATGGCCCTCTGCATGGGCTTGTAGCCCAAAGCTCCCGTTCTCTCCCGATCCCCTGGGAGATGCTTGTGCTCCGTGCGTGCCTGCTGACGCGGCGAATTGAAGCCGAAATGGGAGCCCGTGCGATACGGCGCCGGATACGGAGAGTTTGCCTGCTGCAGCGGACGAGGACGCGAGGCGCTGGAAGAGCCACCACCCGTAGCGCTGGTCACGGTGCATGTGCTGGAGGCTGTGCCACTCGAGGAGGGAGCTGCTCCTACGCCACGATAGCAACTGGCCAAGTATCCCAACTGCTCGCTGTGGAGGGATCGCAGCAAGGCGGAACACACCTGTGGCTGCGAGCACTGGCCACCCATGGCGCCAGCTGTGGTGGCATAGACATAGGAATAAAGCTGCTGTTGCTGCTGCTGCTGTTGCTCGGACTGATTTGTGGCCACGTCTTGAACTGGGAACAGATCCCTGCGGCATCGACTGTTCTCGTTCAAGTTCCTGTCCCGCCCGAGCTGCTGCTCCAGCTCCTGGTTTTCCTTATCCTCTTCTTCTTGATCTAACAGAGATTTGTTATTCTTATCATAACCTATATAGGGGGGCCCAAGCCAAATAATGATGGGAGAGATTAAGAGTCGGAAATGGGGTCAGTAAGACACGGATTTTTATGATCTTTAGAGAGCCTTAGGTCAGCATTTGGGTTAATGCTCGGGATACATACAGCATACATAGGATCGATACGTACTGGAAATATATATCCAAGACTCTGGTGTTCCTGAACTGAATAAAAAGCTCACGGAGATTACCTATTAAAGAGAGGATACCTAAATGGAGAGAGCATTAGGGACTGTCCTCCTAATAAGCTGCGTAACGTGCATATATTTGTTCTGCAATATGCAAGCTCTTTCTGGATTTTCAACAACATTTCAAGAGAGGATGAAGCCAGCTTAAAAAATCGCGTTACGCATCTTAATGCTTAACCTATACCCCAAAAATAAAATAAAATTAACCAACTATAGCCTTCAATTGGCTAAATTTCAACCACAATATATAGAATATATAACAAGGTTTAGTTATCTTTTGGTGCAACAACATTTTTACCATATATGCTTTGTGGATTATATGGGGAGTTATATAAGTATATGAACTATATAAATATAGACCCGTAACAACGATATGCAATATGGATTATATATGGGGTTATATCATAAATATACACCGACTAACGAGTATTATGTGAGAGCTTAACTGGGTTTTTATATATACAACAGCGGGCGTTTAGCCTGAGTACATATTGAAGGTTCGTAAGATCTTTCGATCGGGGTTCGGAATAGTTCGTTACCTCGGCCAGTTGGCGGCTTGCGATTTGTGGCTGTGTGAGAGCGTTCGCCGTTTATAAAACTAAGAGTGGCTAAAATATAGTATTGAGAAAAGGAAATTATAAAAAAATCATATTCAGCAAGTAGAACAAGTGCGAGACAGACGTAGTTCAGTGCCTTAAGCTAGGTATACATACGTAGTGTTTAGAGAGTGATTGTTTTAGTAAAGAGAAAAAGCATGCTTGAAAGGTATTAGTTTTGGGCAACAACTGCGGAAGCAACCAACAAAAAATCAGCTGCAGTTACAAATAAAAGGGGAGTCAAAATCCCAATTAAACAGAAACAGCAAACGGAAATTCAACTGCTCGGCTTTTGGCTTTGGCGGATAATGTGGTTTCAGCTAATAACTATGCATTCGGCAGATTAACATTAAATGTTCGATGGGGTTTAGTGTGCGAATGTTATATGTTTATGCTTTATGCTTTATGACAGACTGTTATCTATAAACTATTTGCTTGATTTTGTTTGATTTCTTTGGTTCTACACACTAAACCTTTTGAGGCTGCACTCACCTCCAACTCAGAAGGGTGTGGGTTTTCTTTTTTAAACTGCTTATTTAATTATTATGTTTATTTTTTTGTTTTGTTTGTGTTTTTTTAGGGAACGCAGCAGCCGCAGTAGCAGTAGCAGTAGTGGTAGTAGTAGTAGAAAAGGTAGTATGTAGTAGTGGTAGTGGTAGAATTTTTGTTTTCAGCTTAGAGCTTCGGTGGTTGCTTCCTGTTTTTGGTTGCTGTTTCATCTTTTTTAATTAATTCTTTAAATTGAGGACCTACACACACATCGCTTTTAACCGAACACTCTAAGTACTAAGTCTTGATTTTAACTCTTGGAGAATTGCCAATTTATTTGGTTTTGGGTTTTCTTCCTAAGTAAAATAATAGAAAAGGTAAAATTTTTGATTTACAATTGCCGAATTGAGGAAATAAAGGAATAATTTAGCAGTAAAAAGGATTAACTACTAAAACTGCAGCTTTTCTACTACAATATAGGGGGTGTTGTTGAAGTTTGTTGTTGAAATAATTGTTGTAGTTATTGTTGAAATAATTGTTAAAATTTGTTGTTGAAATACATTTTTGTAGTTGTTGTGGTGTTGTTGTGCTGTTGGGTTGTTGATTGTTGAAACTAAAAATTATTTGATACACGCCGTACAGCAGTTGGTTCCTTGGAAGTATTAGTATGTAAGGGGTTACATAAAATTTAGCCCAAAATATTTAATTAAAACAGAATTTACAAATTAAAAATTAAAAAAAAAAAGGTAGAGTCAAAATGTGTTCACCAATGAAAGGTTTAGGGGGCCTATCTGAATATTATTACAGCTTTAAACCCTTTTATGTTTATTTATAGAAAGGAAGTTGTGACGGTATCAATGGCTACAAGTAATTTTTTGTTGACTACATTATGTATAGTTGAAGTGTGTATAGTTTTAAGGCGAGTGTGTTGGTTTTGGTTGTTAAAAAAAAAAATGCGCAAGAGTTCAGCAAAAAAAAAAAAGATAAACGAAAAAAGAGGAAATGACATAAGAAAAGTGTTAGAAAAATGTTAGGAATCCAATACATAATAAGTAAACCAAATAATCAACTAAGAAAATACATAATAAACTACTTGGAAGTGAAAATTAAGTCTTAAGGCTATTCAAAATACTTAAAAATAAACATAGTTACCGCAATAGCTATAAAATTATAAATATAAATAAAAACAAAAGAGAAAACTAAGGAAATCAAAACGTACAAATGCATTAAAAGGGATAACAAAAATGGGATAATAACGAGGAATAACAAATAAACTTAACAAAACTTATTTAAAAAGATTAAAATTTCGTTCACATGAAGGTTTGGGGGTAAAAAGACATAACATAACACTTGGACACGTGTATTTGGAATGTCGCTGAGTGTGCGTGTGATTAAAATTAAATCGTAGATGAACGATGAACTAAAAACATAAAATCAAGTGTGACAGGACACGGAACATCAAGGGACTTACCATCGCTGAGCACAACTTCCGCCTGTCGTGGCACCGGCGCTTGCTGTGTTTGAATCTCAATGACTTGGTGCTCTAAAGGTTAAAAATCATTATATTAGTTTCTTTTATTTTTTAATTATTAAAAATATCAAAACATACCGGTCTCTGGCTCGCTCTGAGGATATTTCTTTGTCGCCTGCAGGACAGCCTCCGATTCAGAGAAATCTGTGTCAGTGTCTGTAAATTAAAGTAAAAAATATTATAAAATAAACCCCAATTAAGAATTATTTTGAGTAAAACTCACATTCGCCATGCACCGACTTCTTTTTCCGCTCCACCGTGCGTTTGTATTCATTGAGTTCATCGTCCGTGACATTATCGAATGGATTTTTGGCATACGGTGCCTTGTATACCGTGGCATTGTGCTGGAATCCACGCTGGATAATGCCCTTGGAGGCGGCACCCATCATCACCACATGATCGCCGGTCTGGGAGACTGTGGCATCCTTGAGTCGGCTAGCCTCATCCCATGTGACGCCCTCCAGGATATGGGACTGTGGTCCGGCGGAAATCTTGTCAGCTCGACGATTGTCCTTGATCTTGATTTTAAAAAGAAATAACCCCAATTAATACATTTTATCTTAAAAGAATATAAATAAAATACTAACTTGTTGCTGGACCCGCTTAAACTCCCTCGGATTAGTTCCGGCAGGCACAAACTGGAGCGGATCTTCTATCCTCACTGGCGTTGAGTGGGTAGGAGAACCCTCAGCCACCCACTGGGAGTTTTCGTTACGTAATTCGTATAATTTGTGGGGAAAGGTGGGTAGTATGGGGCAGGGGGGCAATGCAATTGGAAAAAGAAAGAGAAAGAAATTCGTTTTAAATGTGGGATGATGAACAACACTCGAGGTTCTTATTAAAATGTCTTAGAAAATATATATCTTTGTTACATCTTGTTTAGTTCTTATACATATTAAGGGGTTAATTTCTTGGCATTCTGCTTAATTATTTCTGTAATGTTTGACCCATTTAATTCTTGTATTTCTTGCAATGATCAAATATAAACAAAAAACAAAACTTAACCAAAATAAACAAGCATTAATGATTTTGTGCCTTGAAAAAACAATGCAAAACAATCACAAAGAGAAAGGAATAAACCAAAGAATAAAACATGCAAAGTAAGAGATGATGAATGATGAAAATGAAAGGTTAATCCAAATGAAATTAATGGAAATCTGAGTATAAAATGATACAAAATGCTGATAGATTTTTAGTGTTTTTAATTACTATATTTTAGCAAATTTCTTTCTCTTTCTTTGCATTGTTTTGTTGTGTTTTTCTCCTTCTTAAAAAGGCAGCAAAAATTCGTAAAAGGCGGCACAAAATCATCTAGGCAAAAGTTTCGCTTTTGTTGTTTGTTTTTTTGAATACATTTAAATATTTATTTGATTAATGCACACATTACAGTATTTGGTTTCTTGCTCGCAAAGCAGGTCAAAGTATTTTGGTTTTAGCATGAGTTCCAAGGTATATAAATATATAGTTTTGTATGTTGATTATTTAATAAAGGCTAAGAAGAAACTTTGATGCGTTAAATTTGCAGTTTAGTAGCAGAGTTGTTGGGAACTAAAACTTGACGCGCTAACTAAGTATAAATCAAAGATGGAATGTCTGAACATAGTGGTTTTAGGGGCCTCCCAACTTTAATTCAACTATTTCCCTTCAATCTCCTTAAGGCTGGTGGTTGTGGTCTTGGTTTGCTGCTTCATATCTTCAAAAGTAATGATCTCTACCTTGGTTATCTTCTTGGGATCGGGAGTGCCGGTTTCCAGGACCTCGACCTTTTGGTAAACATTGGGCGAGTTGAGCCACCGGCTGCGATCGCCGCCCTTGCGCAGGTCACCCTTCTTCCAGATCCTATATAAAGGGAAAAAATTATATTAAAGACTGTTTACATAGAGATTTCTTGATTTAACCTACCCCTGACGGAAGAGCTCCTCCTCCTCGAGCAGATAGCCCAGAGATGACACAGCTGGCGGTAGTTCCACATCGTTCTTGGGCTTGGGTGGATCAGATTTGATCAGAGGATGGCGGTAGATGTAGCCAGTGCGGTAGCCAGCATTGTCCAGTGTGCGCATCAAAGCCTCAAACTCGGCACCGCCCACACGCCACTTGGGCGGGCTGCCAATCTTGGGCGTGGCAGTGGTTTCAGCTGCATCCTTCTCAGCACCTTCTTCGCCGGCCGTGACAGCGGCAAACTTCTTCTCCAGATCCTCTGGCGGGCGACGCGACTGCTCGTAGATGGCCTTGCGCGACTCCTCGGGAATCAGCACCAGGTTATCCACGCCGACGGGCAGCAGCTTCAGTTGGGTCTCGCACGCCTGGACAATGTGGCAGGCGGCGAAGAAGGCCTCCTCAATGGTTTCGCCGCAGCACAGGGCACCGTGGTTGGCCAGCAGCATGACCTTGGAGTTGGGGCCAAGGTTGCGGACCAGGCGATTGCGCTCCTCCTCGTCAAACAGGCCAGTGTAGGCGTGTGTGGTGATCTCGCCCAGCACGCAGGCATCCCTGGTCAGCGGCAGCAGGCCGGACTTCAAGGAGGAGATGGCTACCACCGGACTGCAGCCAATGTAGATGGCGCATCGGATATCGGGACGCGCAGCATGCAACACCGAGTGGAGGACAAAGTCTGGAAGGGAATATTATTAATAAGTTGAAAGAGAATCCGGATTATTAAGAACTTACGACTCTTGTTCACGCCAAAGTTGGTGGTGCCCTGCTCCACAATGTGGCCCTGCATGTCCACCTTGTTTAGCGCCGAGGCAGTGATCTCGTGGTAGAGTAACCCATAAGGATTAACCAGGAAGTACTCTTGGTCTACCTTGAGGCGTGCGGTAATCTGTGCCCCCAGACCCTGGGTCCAGCCATTCAGATCGAGCAGACGGAATGTGGCGGCCAGCTTGCACCGGAGAATCTTCTCGCCCTTGGCATAGCCCATGGACTCGACGCCGCGTATATCGTTGATGGGCACCATGCAGTTGTTGCTCTTGAATACGCTGCCCACCCGCGCCACTGGCACGCCCACAATGTCCGAAAGCTGCTGCAGGATGCCACTGGCACCGGCACCGCCCTCACGGGCCGAGTCCACGATCCTTTCCAGCTCCTCGCGGAAGAGCTTCGAGCCCATGATGGCCTCCACTCGCTTGCGACGCTCCATTTCGCGCATATCCTGGGGGTAAAAAGGGGTGAGTGAGTAAGGGGTGGTTGTTAGGGCTTCCTTGGGTGCAGTGCACGCCACGTACCTGTTCAATATCCGCGGGACGCGCTTTGTTGCTGTCATCCTCCTCGCCGGCAGTGGGATCTATGCCGTTCTGTGGCGGTTGCTCGACTTCAGTCATGATTTATTTCTTTTGTATTTCAGTTAAAATGCTGCAATTAAGAAAGGAAGGAGTAAGAAAGTGTTTCCTTCATCAACTTTACGCTCAGCTGGAAATTTTTCGACTGACCTTAAAAAAAACTGCAAGAGGCAGCCAACGAAAAAGGGGGTGGCAAAACAGAGAGAGCAACCGAGAGAGAGAGAGTGGAGAGAGTAAAGTGCAACCACCCAAACTAAGTCCTCTCCCTCTCAGAGAGAGTTGTCGGATTTCCCTGAGAATGTCAAATGGCTTTGCTTTTCTCGGGGGAAAAGGCAAAGAAACTGGAGGGGTGCGAGGTGACACACACTCACCAAATGGACTGCCACCGCATATTTCCACTTTAGTTAATTTCTAATTTTGGCTAAAATAAATTCAAGAATTTGGGGGGAGAAAGCAAAGAGCACTCGGCGGAAAATGCATATGTACTTCTCTCTATCCACGTGCTAAAGGCGGCAGAGAAAGCAATATAAACTGAAGAAGAATCGGTGAAAACTATTTTAAGATCCCCATTCGGCTTTTTACGAAACCCCAAAATTCAAAACGATCCCGAAAGGAGGGAGAGCAGCCACCAAAATAAATAAACAAAAAATGTGTGTGTTGATGCTGATGCTGCTCTTTAACTTTTAGGCGTGGTGCTTGCCTTCGAATACCACGAATAATATTATTAACCTTCAGAGCAGCGTAAACAATTGGCAGGCGAATAAACATAGAGAATAATGTCAACTGAGATAACAAATCGAAATGCAATTTGCATTCGTAACCCGAAACACAAAGCTCAATTTCCCTGTGACACACACTCGACTCGAGAGGCAACAATAAACCATAATTAAGTTGCATTATGCTGACCCGATTTCATCCGCTACACCCACCAGCATTTCTTTAGTTCTCTCTCCTTCTTTTTCCCCAATTAAAAGCACAAATTTCTACATAAATATGCCAATTTAGAGAGGAAATTGCAATGAGAAATGGAAGGAGGACGGGAAAGTCAAAGAGGGGAGTGACTAAAGTATAGCCCCATTCGTGGGCGGCGACTTTTGTAGTCGGCTTATATATGCTCAGGGGAAAAATATATGCCCAGGCAAAAAAAGAACAAGAAACAATACCACAATCGTTGATACACGAGCAAAAATTTATGTATTTGTATGCAAAATAAAGTGCAACTAGGGAAAAGGTAAACCGAAGAAAATATAAAAGTTTAATTAAGAATAATTTTGCATAATTTGTTATAATAAAATGTAAATAAACTTATAGATATTGTAATTCAATTAAAAATCAAATAAACTAGCAGAAATCTTATCCAAAACCCACCATAGACAATATACTTTTTTCCAAGAAGGCTAACTTATAAGAAAATAATGAAATTTCAACAACAAATAATCCTGGGAGTTTCTAACAATTTTATTCATATTAATAGTTCGATTTGGCACCATTTTGGGACCTTCTATTCGATAGATTTAATGGCTAACTCAAGGTCTTAGCCGGCTGATTTAATCCACATAAATGAAGGCAAGACTTTTATGCCGAAAAAACACAAAGATCTTGATCAAAGATAGGAAGCACACTCATAGCATTAATCAGTCTATCAGTTCCCAGCCAAGTAACCTAATCAGCACTAATCCATCCTCACATCTTAACGTTTTCCTTATCAAAAACTCACTAATTAAATCTCAAACAATTCAAATTAATTTCCAGTGCAGGCAAAAGTGCATTTCCAAAGGCGTTTTATTTGCTGCCGACTTTGCGCATTAGCTAATTATGACGTATTGGCGACGCGTGCCGCATGTTTGAGCTTTCTTTTAACAACAATATCGTGATGTGCAGGTAATTGAACTTTGCTGCTGCCAACAGCAACGCACCTCAACATCACCTCACCCTCACCCTCACCTCGTTCGCTCAACTTGTCCGCTGTGCGTGGGCGGCGTAAAAGTTTTCAGTTTTGGCTGGAAATCAAACAGAATAATGCTGAATAAACGCTTTTTAAGTGACTACAACCAGAAAAAGATGCAGACGGGCTAGGGAGTTGCTGTTGTGAATGCGTTGTGGGCGTTGAATAAACTTAACGAGCCAAACAGTTTTCCAGAGCGTGGGTCGATTCCGACTCCTCCAAAATGGAGCCAGCGGAGAGTTGTGTAGGTGGCAAGAGTAAGGAGATAAATAAAGAGGAGTTCTGGCAGACAGAACAACCTTTGGTTTCTCACGCATTCCAAGATCTTCTTGGGGTCACAAAAAGACTTATTATTTAGCTATTTTATGAATAAAACGAGAAAGAAAGCTAACTTCGGTAAACCGAAGTTTATATACCCTTGCAGTCAGCAATTGGATCATTGAAAATCGATCCAATTTGGTAATGTAAAAAAAAATGTCAAATTATGT
>CM024335.1:16484107-16509107 GCA_014170255.2 Drosophila triauraria | reverse complement strand
TTGTACTTTTATTCGCAAAGTGATTGTAAATGAGAATTGTTGTTTTAAACAATAATAATATTAATAAACACTACGATAAAGGAAGTACTTTAGATAGGCAAAGCTCCTATTTTTAAACTAAATTTAAAATTTGTTTTAAACATTTTCTATTTATAAAGCCTCGGACATTTCTACTATTTTCTAGAACCGAAAACTGCCCAGTGCTTGGCTGCCCTGCATGCATCTGTTTCCGTGGTGTAGCGGTTATCACATCTGCCTAACACGCAGAAGGCCCCCGGTTCGATCCCGGGCGGAAACAGGTTGACTTATTTTTTAATATAATTTAGTTTTACTTTAAACTATTTTATTCTTTAAACTACATATTTTACACCTTAAAGAAATGCCTTTAAAAGAAAAAGCTTATTCAATCAACACATTTAATCAGTCCTAGTTAAAGTGTATTTAAAAACAATTTATATTAGGTTTATGTCGACAAAGGCCAACACATTTAAAATAAATAAATTAATCTTCTATATTCTATCCCCATCAGACACTTTGCCTGTTGTCATAAAACGTACTACTCGGCATTTGGCTACCCAACTCCAAGCTGTTTCCGTGGTGTAGCGGTTATCACATCTGCCTAACACGCAGAAGGCCCCCGGTTCGATCCCGGGCGGAAACAGATTGAAACTTTTTTTTTTCTATTTTATTTTATTATTTTCGAATATTAAGGACTTGTTAAATAAGCACTATCTTCTGAAAACACTTTAATACTGCATTTATATACAAAATGTGTGTTATAATGCTTGTTGCTAAGTTCCTTCCAAAAGTAGACAATCTCGCGCAGAAGAAGGAGGATTGACAAAATAATTCGGAAGTATCTCCTGCACTGCCTTCTTTTTTATGAAACTTTTCATATTTTCTACAGGGGTATGTTTCCCAAGTAAGTTTAAGAAATCTCAAGCTGTGTCTGTGTTCCGCTTTATTCCATTCATTCCAAACGAATTCGACATTCTCTACCACACATGGAATGCAAATAACTACCAAGCATTTGGCTGCCCTGCATTCAGCTGTTTCCGTGGTGTAGCGGTTATCACATCTGCCTAACACGCAGAAGGCCCCCGGTTCGATCCCGGGCGGAAACAGGTTGAATCTTTTTTCCCATTTTTTTTTCTTTCTACTCTTAATGTTTCTTTCCATCTAATATCTTTTTAATTTACTAACCCTAATTATAGCCATTTAGCTAAAGTTGGGTCAAACGACGAGCTTGGTGTCGTAGCCTGGCCTATCTTAATCTCCAGACCTGTCATCACCGAAATGTCTTAATTTTTGTCTTTGGCGTTTATCTCTTCTCACTTTCAAACACAGTGCCGTCGTGTGTGGAATTTCTTAATAAGGTGGTACCAGCAGCGGGTCTAGCCGTGAGGCTTTTCCGTCCGCGTCTGCCTCTTGGTCTTGGGTCTTGCTAATTTTGTTTGTTTTGCTAACAAGCGCAGCCAGCTTGTCTGCCCCGAACCCGTTCGTTCACTCGTTCGTTCTTCCCTCTTCTTACTTCACTTTATTGTACTTATCTTCTGGACCCAGTCCCAGTACCCAGTGCTGGCTGGGCTACCGAAAGTCGCGTGTGAGTCGCGTGGCTTGAATTACAAAATCCACACATAAATCTCATCAAAGTTGGCGGCGCCAACGCCCATTGTGTGTGTGAAAAAAAGACTCGAGGAAAGTGCATAAATACAAAAATTATAGCTGCTGGTGGAGGGGAAAACAACACAAGAAAAGTGACAACAAGTGGATGGCAGCAAAAGTTGAACGAAAGGAAAATGAATTGCGTCTCGCAAATAAACAATTTGTTTGTCGGCTTCTTTGTAGCTTTTAGTTTGCTTTTTTGTCTGCCTTTCTCTGCTGCCCTTGATGTAAGCCAAAGCCTCTTGTAAACCCAACAAAGTGTATTCATTCCGATGAGGCGGTGTCGTCTTTGACTCACTTGGCCAAGGGCCAGAAAAAAAGCTTGGCCAATTTTCGTATTTTTGATTCACATAAATATAGTTTGTAAAATTGCCAAATAAACTTGAAATCTGCACACAGTCGTTGAGGTTGGATGACGTCCATGGTGGATGGATAATTCATAAATTATGTTCAGTGAATGGTGGAATATTATTTGAATTATTCGATATTTAAGCGATTTAAGCAAATATCTAGAGCTATCATGGATAATATCTACAGTAAGATTTATTTATTTAAAATTCTCACAAATATTATTTTCTTGAACGAAAACCCAACATAATTAAGTTATTCTCATTACATTCCTTGCCATGCTTGTTACTCAACTTGAGACCAGTAAATGGGGGCTGAAATAATCATATTTGTGGAGTATGACATCACCCAGGACGACAATGTCGCGCCCAGGAACCTTTCACCCTCCTACGGCAACCGGCAACCCACAACCCACAACAAACAAGCACACACAGAGCTCTCTTAAAAATCGAGCAAATAAAACTTCATCCCCTCGGAATGAAATGACGTCACTTCCTGTCATTAACTCAAAACAACCCCCCAGAACCACCCACACTTCCTACACCCCAAGGATATATTTTTACGAGTCGCGTGGAAGCATTTCCCGGCCGGCAAACTGAAATGTTGGCGCCACTATTCTGATATTCTGTCATTTTGTGGCGCCAAAGGTTCACCAAATTGCATAGCAACACGACGGTAATGAAAATGCCGGCCACAAAAACAAGGAAAAATAAAATAAAATTGATAAAAACGAAATCAACATAGTAGGGACTATAAGGAAAAGACCAATAAAAAGGTGGGCGTGCCACGAGACAGGTATTTCCATAAGGAATCGCGCCTCATTTCACTTGTCCTGAGGGTTGGGATGTCGTTGGTCGTTGAACCCTGCGGGTGACCCCAACACGCGACTTGTGTCGACGTGTGGCAATGGAAAATTCAGAGCCTGCTGCGTGTTTATGGCTAGTTTAGAGCTCCTGGATAATCGATGGAAGGCCCATCGACACACACATGTCCGTCAGTATCGACAGTAACTTAATCTTGATACAAGTACATATTTTGCTGCATTTAATGGGGTTTTAATTGCAATGCCGCCGGTACAGTCTAGTTCCGGTTTGTTTAGCAATTATTGAATGAGTTTTTGAAGGGTTGAACAGGACATAGGGGTTCTACAGGACTACAGTAATTAGAAGGCAATAAATATTACGATTTTCTTGTTATTTATGAGATACATATAACAGCTTTAACAAGATCTTGTAAATAACAAAGTAATATATAGAAACACTCTTCTTGAAGTCATAAAGCCGACTGGGAAATACAAATATGATAATATGGTAAATCCCTACAAGTTACCTTTATATTAGTTTGATTTATAACCAAAAACGAATTTATAGCTTCAGCTTAGGAAAAAACCCCATAAAACGCCCTGTAGCTCAAAAGCTTGTTAAAGCGTGCAATATTTTCCATTACTTTTTAGTTTTTTGCTCTTTGTTCAAACACGTAAACGAAACTTAAAGAAAACTGTTTACTCCGATTGCCAAAAAAAGAATAATAATAATAATAAAGCGAGAAGCCAGAGTTGTTGAGGTCTCAGAGTCTGGGTCTGGTTCAATGACCCATTTATGAAAGTGCTAGATGAACGCCAAACGATCCAATCCTCTCATGTTGGGAATTTCTCTCCGCTGTCGCTCTGTGTTTATTGCTCCCTTTTATTGCTGCTGGCCAGCGTACCATGCCCGAAGGGTAAATCAAAATTTATGCAGTACCCATAGTGCCGCAGATATATGCGAAACATAACGCAGATACAGATACATGTGGAAATAAATGGAACAGTTCAACACAGTATTAAAAGCGCCAGGCAGACTCAACGCTTAAGTGGCTTTTAATTCAATTTCAACCGAAGCAGAAAGCAGAAACAGAAGAGAACGAGGAGATGTACGAAAAAATCCAGTGAAACAAAGGTCATGCTTAATTGAATTAGAGGTGAAGTTATGCGTGGCATGTCAAGACATCTCAGAGATAAAACCAAACAGGAGAGAGAGAGTGACAGCCATTTGCATATCAATTACAAGGCACCTACATGTGTAAACAGTCAACAACTAAATCAGAGATAACTTCTGTTCCATTCAGCTTATCGCAAAAGCCCAACACAAACAAGTCTCGCTCCGTGACATCATGCTGATTATGAAATAATGCATAATGAAGCTATGCTAAAAAAAAAAAAACTGTTGTGATGACAAAAATCTCCGCTTGAGTGCCATTAATACAAATTATTTATCTCCCTTTGATGGTCATGACCTCGATTAGTTCTCAATTAGTTTGGCAAACAATAGGCACAAAAAATAGAGAAAACAACACGGAATACAATTAGATATCGCTCAAGTATGGCGTAAGCAAAAAGTTCAAAGTTGAGCGAGGTGTGGCTTCCTCTCTCTCGGTCTTTTTGCAAGCTTCTCCTTAGCAAACAAGTGTCAATAAAAGCCAAAGAGAGACCTCCTCAATCTCAATCATTGCAAAAACCTTACGCAAATATTTGCCAGCAGATAAAATATATAAAATGTAAATAGAGAGGGGGAACTCGAGGCTTGAGTTGGCTCCGTTTGTGTTGGTTTGCTTAGCACTTGACTTATGGGCGTGTTTCTGCTATATGTCTAAGAGTAGATCCTAAAAAACTCACCTTAAAATTGAATTTGTTGCGTGGTTATAATACTTTTATGATTTGTCTGAAAATGTAATAGAGAAGGTTACAGGTTAGTGAGGAATACATTTATAATTAGAATATTTGTAAGGGGAGAAACCTCACAGAAAAATCTAAAATTTTCTAATAAATCTTTTTATATAGGAAAACTAAATTTCCAGCTTATCAACAAAGCATTATTACCAATTGCAAATTATTTCCATTGAACTAGAATCCAATTTTGCAGTTATATTTATTTGTATTATTTTATTACACATAATAACCTTTGAGTTACAAAAGTTTGACTGCAAACAAGCCTTTTTGCCAAGTAAACATTAAAAATAAATAATCAAAGAGAGAGTAAAGAGGAGTGAGTATTTTCCCTTTTTTCTCAGCAAACAGATTTCCCGTTTTCCAACACACACACACACTAAACAGAGAGTTGTTCAGATGCTGCGTCTGTGCTCTGCCAACGTTGACGCTGCGGTCAGCGCCTCTGCTCGATGATGTCATGCGAATATTTTTAGTTAGCGCGCGTTAAAATATTTTCGTACTACTCGCTATTTTATATTGCGCTTTGCCCAGACACACAAGCTCACAAACACAGGCACACACACACTGAATGGCTCACCGATAGCAGACGCTCCCAGCAAACAAAATAAAATAATTGAGTTATCGAGGGGGAGGCTATTTCAGACTGGAATTCTTCGAGTGAGGAAAATCACTGCCTGTAGACAACAATTATTCGATTTTCTGACAATTTATTACAAGTTGCAAAAAAAAAAAAAGCCATTTGTTGTTGACATTTAAAATCCGCCCATTAAATGATATATTATAATATCCAAGAGTTTCTTGCAGATTAGAGGATTTATTTAAATAGTTAAGACTTAATAAGCAAATTTATCTGCCCGGCCTCTGCCGGCACACCAATGAGGTACAATTTTAATTACTTTAAAGTTATTTTGAAATAAATATTTAAAGTAAGTTAGCTATTTTTCCTCAAATATCCACTTTTTCTATCCAATACTCAAAAGAATTTAACTATTTTTCCTCATACCTACGACTTTGTTCTATCCCTTACTCACAAGTGATTATGATTATGTTTTTCCCTAAACCAATTAATTTTAACGTATTTATTACTGACCTCCTCAGCATTCAAAGTAATTATGATCGAGTTTAGCCTAAACCAATTGGGAACTTTAATGAAGATATTGTTGCTACAAAACTAACAAATATCCATGTTAATTAAATTATAAAATAACACAGAAACTTAATTGTTTAATAACTTATATAAATATAACTTGTTATAAAACTTTACTGCGAAACAAAAATATGTCTAATATGTAAAATGCAATTTAATTTTCTTTGCGAAACGGCTTCCCCGAAACCAGAAAAATTAGCATATAAATTACCGCATTACGAGCTGATAAGCATACCACAATATGCCCAAATATTCACTTAATTTAATTACACCTTTCTATACCGACGCGCTCAGGTGATCCTCACATTATACTTGCCACGCACAATTGCAGTCTGAAATTGGCCAATAAACGCGCTCTAAATGTTTCTGCGTGAAAGCCCAGACACGAAACATTGGTAACGCAATTCAGGCGCTTCTGGTGTTGATTTACAAACCGAGATCGGCGTTGAATAGAAGCTATAAACGATTATGTAAGCCGCCTCTTTCGTGTGCTGCACAATTCGCTTTTTCTCTCCCCCTCGACTATACTTTTTTTTTCCCCTTTCCTTAATATCTTTTTTTGTTTTGCATTATGAATTCATTTATGCAGCAACACGTTTGCGCTTATTGTTGGACGACTGACTCGACTCTGACTCTGAGTCTGGTTGTTGCCGCTATTGTTATATGATGATGATAATGATGATGGCCTTTTTATAGAGCTTTATTGTTGCCCTCTTGTTTGGCAATGTTGCAGTGCAGAGAAGTTGTTTGAAAACCAGATTTTTATTGACATTTGTGCCCGGCAAAGTGGGTTAGCAATTCATTAAAAGGAGGAAATATCAACTGTCAGGCAATTTTATAGTAAAATTCCAGTTGGAAGTAGCTGAGAGTGCATTTCTTTTATTATAGCTTCCATGTTGTAAACATTTCAATGGTTAGAGACGTTCCTATTGGCAATCCAGTTGGAAGTTGGCGGAAGAGCGATTGCAATGCAATTAGATGTACATTATGGTCAGCCACTTGTCACGTTTGAAAGCCACAAAAGCCAATTACATTTAATTCTCTAGTATTTACATTAATTAGAGAAGAAGAAGAGAACATAAAACAACAACTGGCAAGGGAACCATTTCCCACGCCCACACAAACCAGAGAGAACGAAATTAGCCTAAATTCCAATTTAAATTTAGTTCAGTCGGATCAGGCCGCCATAATAACAGGCTTTCAATCACTTTCAGCCGACAGAGAGCGGTATATGGAGCAAGAGAGATGGAGCAAGCAAAAGAAAAACAAAGCCAGAAGACAGAAGAAACAATTCAATTGAAGTTCAAGCGCAGCAGAAGAAATGCCAGCAGGCAATGTTAAAGAAGGCAAGAAATGCAGACACACAGCTCCATCATCGTTGTCTTCCCATCTTTATAGAAATTGTCTACATTTTTCCTTGCCCTCGCTTCCGAACGAACATTTTCGGTATAATTATCCACATTGTCGTCGCGCCTTTTTGCCTCTCATCATCTTCTGCGGGTCTCGGAGCTTTAAAAGCCTGAATGTAACAACACAAAACAGGGACAAACACTGTTGGGACTGCACTTCAAAATATTCCCTTTTTATAAAGCCAAAACAAGTATTTTCAAGAATGAATTTTAAAAGCGGCTTGCAAGAATTTAATAAGTAAATGCTTATGGCATTCTTTGTAAGCTTAGCCTTTATTTATTTATATTATTTATTATTTAGTGATGAATTTTCTAGTAACTATGTATATATTTACACTATTTACGTTTAGCTAAGAAATAAGAGTAGAAAATCAGAGAACATCTATTTAATTTGAAAGCTTTGCCTCTATATTATTTACAAAGGTTTTTTTATAAACTTTTAATTCGGTTTTTATTTAAATTTATTTTTCTATAATATTTTCACAAAGTAAACTCCCTTTGCAGGGTATTCAAGCTTCTGCCTTTTCTTGGCTTGTTTTCTTTTAAGATTTATGTTTTGTAGCAGGAGTTTGTTGTTGTTTTTGTTGGCTGATGCGGCGGCTGCTTCTGCAACTGTACATTTGTTATTGCTGTCTCTCCCTCTTGCCCTCTCGCCCTCGCTTTCTTTCTCTCTCTCGCTCCTTAGCCCCATCTCTCTTGCCGTGTTCTGTGTCTGGTTTATTGTTGTTGTTGCTGTTTTATTGATGAGCTGCAGTTGTTTAGCCAGCAGCAACATCTCTCTTTTTTTTTAATCTCGCTTGTGTCTCTGTTTTGAAGCTTGGCACGTACGCCTCTTTTATCTACCTCTCTGTCTTCCCCCTTTCTGCTTCTCCCAGTCTCTGTCTCTCTTTCTCTGTTGCATCTTCAATGCAATTGGCTTTGGGGCAACAACAGGGTTCACTTCGCTTTATGTTTGGGTTTCTGGGAGCCATCAATTTTAAGCGTTTGCTTTTAGACAAATTTGTTTTTGGTGGCAGCTGGTGTTGCCAGACTGTTTTTGTTATGCTTGAGGGCACATCATTTACTTCAGGCTGAAGTCGTTAAAATTTGTTTATTTGTAAAAGCTGTTTTTATAATACTTTCAGCAATTATATACAAGTTTTCTTTAAGCCGATGCCATTTTCCTTTTAACTATAAAAAAGCTCTTAGACAAACTTGTTTTTGTTGGCAGACAGTAATTCTATAAGTGAATGTAATTTTCCTAATGACCATTAATGAATATAATATGTATTTTTATACAAAACTTTCATTAGGAGGTTAATAAATATCTTCCTTACTTTTTTTATATAAAACCGGTGTTGCCAGACTATTTTGTCAATACTATTTTAGGCTTTTCTCACTCACTAATTCCCGAAATCTATATAAACAAGCTTTTGTATAAATACAAGTATTAAATTTCGTTAAATTCAAATAATTCAAGGTTCCCATTAAAGCCTTAAGTGGATTTTCCAAGAAAACTGCTCATTTATTCGAAGATAGACTTAAGAGAGTGCATTAATCAAAGCAAACGTCACAATTATAAAGCCCCCCAACCATTCATTTTTTTTAAATCAATTAATCACCGGCAAGATGTGACGTCAGTGGGAAATTCGATAAGCACACGCTTGGGTAAACAATTTCCAATTCCCAATCAAGAGTCATTAGGTCTGCTGTTAACCCATCAGAAAATGCATTTGCATTGACGGATTCGGGTGGGAGGAAGGGATACGGGGGACACGCCTCAATAAAAGTTAGAAAGTTGGGATTGAATGCCGGGGTTTTCCTTTCCACTTGAAGTGCATTTCTTATCTTTGCATTCTCGCTTCTAATTTTTTCTTTGTTATTGTTTGTGTGTCACCAAACAACGGGTTTTAGTTTTGTAATTCCGACGCGTTTCAATGCAAACATTTTGTAGGTTAGGTTTTTCAACAATTGTTTACAGTTTTAACTATGCACTTCCTCCCGTTAAAAAGAGAAACACAATCACATATTCTGCCATCTCACTCATTTCATCCGTCACTCTTTCAAATTCGTAGCGGAAAGCGACAATAAACAACGGTTTTTGTCCTGTTTTTGTTGCTGTCGCGCGTACTTTTTTTACCTTTTCAGTGATTTAAATGCAAAGTTTCAATACATGTAGCTACAAATAATGCCTCAACGATTTTCGGAAATTCTCGCAATGCAACTTGCGGTGTGCAACGGAAAGTTTAAAAAAAAAAACTGAATGAACAATTGAAAACCTCAACGAACGCGAGTCACGTCTAATTTGCGAATTGAAAACGGACCAACGGAGCAAGAGGAACAAATGGAATAAGCACGGGGAAGTGATAAGGGGACGAAAAAGAGGGAAGCATAAGCAATGAATTATAAAGCCCACTGTCCATGTGCCCATTTGTGTGTGTATTTCGAATTAGCAACAAAAGCTGGCAAACAAAAAGAGCAAATTTTCTTCTACTTTTTTTTGTGTTTTATAAGCAATGTGTGCGAAATGACGTCATGTGGCACACAAAAGGTAGCTGAAATTTATCAGGCGATGGAAAGAGCACGCGAAATGGAATGCTAGGTTTTGATATGATGAGCAGAAAGTGAACAGGAAATAGTAGAAATCATCACTGAAACGGGTTATGCGAAAAAAATCCTTGTACTCTTTGTAACACTAAATTATTGGGTTGTTGGGTAGACCCACTTTACAGGCACTTGTATCGGAACCGCAATCTAACCAGAAAGCGTAAGAAGAGGCATGCCCTTCCGATAAGATTGTCAGGTAACAGACTACAGGCCAACTTCAATAACTCGAATCACCTTCGTCATTCTGATTCTGATCTCTGATTCAAGTGTTGTCTTTATTTTCTGTTTGTTATTTTTAAAAGTAATGTTAGTCTGTTTTCGGCATAAACGTTTTCTACGAATGTTTTGAAAAATATACAAGCAAGAACTTACTTTTGCAACCATGAAATTGCACCAACAAATCGGCTAAACAAGTTTCCAATATTTACAAATCTGTTTATCACTTGTTGCAGCTTTTCGCCATGTACTTGGCTAAAACCGCGAATGGGTTAGAAGCGCGAAAGAGAGGCAGAGACCAGACCAAGAGACCAGGAAAAGTGGGTCACAACGAAACTTGCCAACAGATGCGCGCCAGCAGGCGATTTATTAGCGACAGCCAAGTGCATTAGACACACTTCCAAGATTCGCAATGGTTGCGAGTATTTGCGAGTGGCAACAAATTGCTGATAAAAGCGGCGACTAAGACCTCAAAACCCGTATGACGTGCAACTGTATTTCTATAATCTGACAAGCGCATAGAAAGTCTCTGGGAGAGAGATAGATGCATGAATCATGTGGAAAGGAAAAGCACACGCACAAGGCACACATACAAATCTCTCACCCACCCAAAAAGAGAGTGGGACAGGGAGAAAGAGAGAAAAAGAAAAATTACTAGAACATCAAGCTCGAAGCAAAACAACAAAGCAAACAACACACTCGCACGCAGTGTTGCGTGTGCTTGACCAAACCCAAAAAACAAAAACAACACTTATTAGAGGAGCACAAAAGATGGCGTCACCGGGCAGCAATTGCCCCTCGTCATAACAGTAAGAGCGCACGGCGGGACATTCAAGATAACTCGACGTAATATCACGTTTTCCTAGCCTAGATTTGACTCAAGGAGTGTTCAAGGCGACCGGACACTTACCGGTATTCTTCGTATTTTTCGTAGTTCGTCGATCCTCCAGTGGCTGGAACGCAGGCACAGGTCACAAATACAACGGTCACACTCACTATACGTTAGAGGGGGAACGCACGCGTTTTATATTTGTACTCTCGCTCTCGCACTTTGGTTTTCGGCTGCTATTTCGTACAAACACTCATATGCCGCAGAGAGACTATCAAAAGGGGGAGGGAGAGGGGAGAGAATTTAATAAAATTAACTTTTTGTAGAATCGAGCAAAATTTCGTTAAAAATTTTTTAGAATGCCGCTTCTTTAGCTTCGCTCCACTTCAGTAAATAACTGTTAATATTTTTCAAAGATGGCGCCGCTGCTAACGGCACTTTACACCGCACCAAAAACGCCAAATTCTCTTTAATGCACCGCACTACGGCAAAGAATTGTGAAAATAGGTATTTAACTAGCATACGAACTTAATTCAAAAGTCTGCGGACCGACGAACAGCGCACGTTGACAAATGGACGAGGAATGAAACGCAAAAGAGAACCGCACTGAGAGCGGGCAAACAGTGTTAGGCAACGCCAAGTGGGTGCAGTCAAAAAACGACTCGGATCAACTCCCGCTTTTGGATTTAAGTCCGATTTAACTTAATTTGGCGAACAATTAAAGAGTTTTACTTTGAGGTGCAAAAAGCTCGGATTGCGCAAAATATATTCAAGAGAGCACGTAAGTCAGAGAGATAAGAGAGGTACATCATCCTGCAACGCCCAAATATTCGTGCGTGTATGTGTGTGAGAGAGAGAGCGGTTGGGAGGAACGAATATTTGGAGCAAAGCGTATGGGAAGAATAGCGGTACAAGACAAGTCCTTTTCGCCGCTCTGACCACAAAAAACGCTTCTTTTGGCGCTCGTTTTGCACTTTTAGGTATTCATCGCACAAAAACCATGTCAATTAAGCCGCACACGTCGATTATGTCATATTATTTATTCACACACAAGCGCCCGCCGCAACATATACACACATTCGTGCGTGTGTATTAACGGCGTCCCATCACCGGCAATGCCGTGAAAAAATCAATGAGTGCTCTGCGAGATCGTTTTCGGTTCTACAAATTGATTTCCTGATATTTAAACTGACTCTATATTTAACCGCCAACTTTTTCGGGTTGTTGGGGCGATAAAAACCACTGCTTACAATTTGTAAATGCTGAATTTCACGGAAATAAAATTCGTTGCGCGCAGTGTTGCCAGATGAAAATTTAGCCTTCCCCTAAAAAATCTCAGAGTCGATATTTCCCCCTAAAAAATCCAGTCTTCCCGCTAAATTTAAAAAAACTTTTAAATTCAAATAATTAAGAGAAGAAATATCTTATTATAACGTGCAAAGCGGTGGAATAACAGGTCCACGTATCTTAAATATTATGGTATTTTATATATTATATATAAAGTTTACATTAATTAAATATAATATAACTACTTATATTATATTATGAATAAAAATTAATTAACTCACTCAGTCGAATTCATGGTTGTTTTTTTCTTAGACTGCCAAAGGCCACTGGTTTTAATCCCTTTATTTAATTACTTTATAAGTTAATTTAAATGAACGTTTGTTCGCGCCAAGTGGAATTTCAGCAATAAAGAGAACAACAACTACATTCTGCGCATTGACTTGACTTTCTGCCAAATTTTTTGAAGAATTTCGAAAAACCCAAGCGATTTCTGTGGTATTTCCTAGGCTTTAATAGTTGTTGTTGTGGTGACATTAAACAGAGGGAATGCAATTATTGAAAATATACAGTTTTATTTAGTTTATTCTTTATTAAAATATATAAAGGGTGGGAGAGCATAAAAATTGGGAGAGGGAGAGGATAAAAATTGAGAGAGCAATAGAACAAGATAGCAGAGAGCATCTCTGAACAAAAACGTAACGATCTACAACGTAAGTGAACAAAAACGTGAAGATTTACGACGTAAGATACTATCGATGGATACTATCGAGCGAGGGACTTCATCAATCGGTTCATAAAATAGTACCGACATTCACTACTTTGTCAAAAAATGGGTATTCACCAAATAAAGTAGTATTTTATTTTATTTTTTATTTTATTTTATATGATGTAAGAGTTGTTTATAAAACTAAAACTAACATTTAGACTTAAGTAGTAGTATTAAACTAAAGGGTATTCTTTAAATACATGTTCGAGTTTTTTTTTTTTGAAAATTTAATATATTAAAAAATTTTCATTTGTAAGTATCCCCTTAGGTCTCACTTAAAATACAGGAGATAGAAAGGGGAATTAAATTAAATTACATTTTAATGAAATTAACTACTATTAGGCTTTGTTAAGTATTTTTTTTTTTTTGAAATATCTTCTTTTGTGAGGGCTCTGCATTTACGATTAAATATATTCGTTTTTTTTACTATATAGATAAACCCTTGATTAAACTAATAACTAAATCAAAAATAAATAAATAAATAATAATAAAAAGTTACAAAACTCTCGGAGTTCAAATCAAACCGTTTGGCACTTTAATCCATAACAATTTTATCTTAAATTTTTTATAAGTGTGCCTACAATAATATCGATATCTTAAAATTTTTTTTTAAATACAAAATATTCATTTAATATCTATGCTACAAAGTCCTTGTTAAGGAGTAACCTTGTGAAATCAGATTTAGTTGATTTCAATTTCACTACGATTTCTGTAGCTCTAAAATATCTAGATAGAAAGAAAGTATCTACAGAATGTATCTACAGCGACAGCACTGATTATTCGATAACTAGTACCGGCAGTCAGGTGTTCGGATCCAGATACAGTTATAAATATTTGTTTAGTGAGTAAATATCTTGCTGTTGTGAAGGTATTAATCCGTCCGCATCGTTCCGCTGCTGTTGTGATTTTCGGGGAGTGAAAGTGCGTGATTCGAATATCGCTCTCTCTGCGACGACAATCAAGGTCCATTAGAAGTAGGAAAATATATATTTTACAAGTGATTTTATTCGATATGCTGGGCATCCGAGTGCCCGTTCGCATACTCGCTAGTCACGGGAGTGAGCCAGGCTTTAAGAATGCATTAATTACCAAACCAGTTTGGGTTTCGCAGTAGAATTACCAATGATTCTATATACTAGGCGGCCAAACAATCATACGTATCTGGCAGATGGGGACCCTAGCATATTTTGCCCCAATTAAAGGCCAATTTACGATACAATGCCCGATATAGTACACAGTAGTTCCGGACTCTCAAGGCCAATGTCACGGCTGGAAATGGGATCTGGGTATGGGAATGTGGCCAAATCTCCCGAATGGCGCACACCCTTTGAGTCACTAGAGATTCTCATGCTTCCGAATGATGTCACACAATGTAGCATATATATGTAGTAAATAAATATATAGCCAGACATAAGCGTATGAATTATATTTGGGTGCGAACTGAGGAATTCTTGGTCTCCAAAGTATAATTTCTGTTGGAATAAACCTAATGCTCGTTGCGTGAATTTAAGTAATTTAATTAGACTCAAGAGTCACGTTGGGAACATTAATACTCGCTTAACCCCATATTTATGCCTCGGGGTGTGTTTTTAATACCTCTGCCATGTCCATAAGTAAATATTGACGATATACTGTTTGGACTTTGCTAACTAGATATCAATATTGGCACAGCAAATGTATATAGATTGGTTTTTAATCTCTATAATTTTAGATACCTGAGCCATGGACGACTTGAAGGGATTCTTGCGGCAGGCGGGTCAGGAGTTCCTGAACGCGGCCGGCGACGCTGCCATGGGAGCTGCCAAGGAAGTCGTGGGATCGGTGATCAATGAGATCTTCATCAAGAAGGAAGCCGACACCAAGAGGGTTCTGCCCAGCATCAAGAACATGCGAGTTGTAAGTAGAACCCAGGGGTTATCATTCGATCTAACTACTATATACAGGGCTAAACAAACATACATTCATTGAGTTCCATATGCATGTTAACCCCATACATTCCACTCAAACATTAGCAACCATTGCAATCCTCAAAGTCTGCTCAAACGTTGTACTATGGGAACGTAAGTACTAGCTCCAGTCATCGTTATGGCATTGACACAATTCCGCCTGAAGGATAATGTGCTGCCAGAGTGTCGTCTTGTGTGTTGTCCTTGTGTTTCCTTTTTTTAATGGCAAAGTGTACAAAGCAAACCTCAAACCTCTTCTAAATCCATTACACAAACAAACTCTGTACATACAGCTATTATAATAAATTACTGACTTATGTGTTCCATAACTAATGCTGAGTTCTGTTTGTAGCTGGGAGAAACGAGCTCGAACCTGGGACCCTACTCCGAAGTGCAGGATTACGAGACTATAAGGAATAGCTGCGTGGCCAGCGGTTCCCTCTTCGAGGATCCCCTTTTTCCGGCCTCGAACGAGTCTTTGCAGTTCTCCCGGCGCCCAGATCGTCACATCGAATGGCTGAGACCTCATGTATGTTGTGGATATTATATATATATTATATTGAATTAATTCTGATTATATTATTTAAGGAAATCGCTGAGAATCCCCAATTCTTTGTGGAGGGCTACTCTCGCTTTGATGTCCAGCAGGGAGAGCTGGGCGATTGCTGGCTCCTGGCTGCCACGGCTAACTTGACCCAGGAATCGAACTTGTTCTTCCGCGTCATTCCCCCAGAACAGAGCTTTGAGGAGAACTACGCGGGCATCTTTCACTTCCGCTTCTGGCAGTATGGTAAGTCTGGATGCCCAAGATTTGTTCTTTATTTAAAGACTTCGTTTCTCATTAAAAGGAAAATGGGTGGATGTCATCGTGGATGACCGCCTGCCCACCTACAATGGCGAACTGATGTACATGCATTCGACAGAGAAGAATGAGTTCTGGAGTGCCCTGTTGGAGAAGGCATATGCGAAGTAAGAGGAAGTCAAAGAAATCGATTTCCTGGCTTTATAAATGTTTAATTTTTACAGACTCCATGGGTCCTATGAGGCTTTGAAGGGCGGCAGCACTTGTGAGGCCATGGAGGATTTCACTGGCGGCGTTAGCGAGTGGTATGACCTGAAAGAAGCCCCGGGCAATCTTTTTACCATCCTCCAAAAGGCCGCTGATCGTAACTCGATGATGGGTTGCTCCATCGAACCGGATCCCAATGTTCTGGAGGCTGAAACTCCTCAGGGTTTGATACGCGGACATGCTTACTCCATTACCAAGGTGGGTAATCCTTAATATTCTCCATGAACTATAACTAATTGGTGTCTGCTTACAGGTCTGCATGATAGACATCGTCACGCCCAATCGCCAAGGAAAAATTCCCATGATTCGAATGCGTAATCCTTGGGGTAATGAGGCCGAGTGGAATGGCCCTTGGAGTGACAGTTCGCCCGAATGGCGTTATATACCCGAAGATCAGAAGAACGAGATTGGACTCACTTTCGATAGGGATGGCGAGTTCTGGATGTCATTCCAGGACTTCCTCAGTCATTTCGATCGAGTGGAGGTGGGAAATGCAACCTCTTAACCATTTTTAACCAGGAATTTACTTAAAAGGAATCTTTTTAGATTTGCAATTTGTCGCCCGATTCTTTGACGGAGGATCAGCAGAATAGCGGCAAGAGGAAGTGGGAAATGTCCATGTACGAGGGCGAGTGGACACCTGGTGTCACGGCCGGTGGTTGCCGCAACTTCCTGGACACTTTCTGGCACAATCCCCAGTACATCATCACGCTGACGGATCCCGACGAGGAAGATGAGGAGGGCCAGTGCACGGTGATTGTGGCTTTGATGCAGAAAAATCGCAGATCCAAGCGCAATATGGGCATGGAGTGCTTGACCATTGGCTTTGCCATCTACAGTCTCAGCGATCGCGAACTGGAGACCCGTCCGCAGGGCCTGAACTTCTTCAGGTACAAGTCCTCGGTGGGACGTTCGCCTCACTTCATCAACACAAGAGAAGTAGGTTTTATATCTCTTTATTTCTCTCTTTCAAAGAAATAACTGATAACCTGCCTTTGCTTACAGGTCTGCGCCCGCTTCAAGTTGCCTCCCGGCCACTACCTGATTGTGCCCTCTACCTTCGATCCCAACGAGGAGGGCGAGTTCATCATTCGAGTATTCTCCGAAACCCAAAATAACATGGAGTACGTAAATGTAGACTATGACCAAAATGAGTTTGTATATTAGACATAATTCGTTCGTTCGGGTTTCAAATACTCAAAAGCTTCTAAAGTGCAATATGTGGGTATGTTACTAAAGCAAATATTTCTAATTCTTAGAGCTAGAAATTGTTGAACTTAATTTGTTTATTTAATCTTTTAGTCTCCAAAAACACATTCCCCCAAGGCTAGGCGACAGAAAAGTGCATGCTCCTGAATATTTTTTATTTTATTTCAAAGCTAACAGTATTTTTCTTAAAGTTTTTGTTTAAACATTTACTTAACTTTCAAGAGGTTATGTCCGTTGTCTGGTTTTAACTTGGCAGAACTGAACTGGAAATGGAAAGTATTAACTTATTCGAATAATGATGCTCACAGCAAAGCTATTTTACATTAATATATATCTCAACAGGTTCTTAAAGGGCGGTTAGAAAATAAATATAGATCAATACCAACTCTCCTTATTTTATCAATCTATCTTAAACCCTTGCTTAAATGTATTTTTCCTTATGTAACTCTAAATATATATAATTCTAAAGTAACAATAAAGGCAATACCCACAACAACGTATTATACTTTGAAAATGGACGTCCTCCCCCACAACTACTTAGTTCATCCGCCAAAACTTTGCTTTAAATATTCATTAAAATCCCTTTGTGTAGTGTCCTTTTAAAGCCATTATAATTATTTAATGGTTTATTAAACAATTCGCACATTATTCATCCATCATTTCGCTTTTCACTTTCCACTTTCATTTAGAGAGAACGATGATCATGTGGGTTACGGCGGCAAGGCCGATACGGTAAGTACATATTGGCCAACAGGATCGTTTAATTATATATTTCCTTTTGAAGATAACACCTGGATTCCCCACACCAAAGCCAATGGATCCGCAGCAGGAGAGCTTAAGACGCCTGTTCAATAGCATAGCCGGCCAGGACATGGAAGTGGATTGGATGGAGTTGAAGCGTATTTTGGATCATTCAATGAGAGATGGTATACCTACACTTACTCCTGGCTAATTATATATTTAATAATTATTATTGTTCCTTACAGATTTGCCAAAACCGGTTGTTTTCAACCGTTTCTCTCCCAACAATGCCTTTGAGACCCAAGCAGCTGGGCCTGGTGAAGATGGTGCCGGCGCCTGTGGTCTGCTGTCCTTGATTTGTGGACCCTTCCTTAAGGGCACGCCCTTCGAGGATCAATTGGGCATGAATGATCAATCCAACAAGAGGCTGATAGGGGACAATCCAGCAGATGGAGGACCAGTGACAGCAAATGGTAAATACACAGAAATTATAAGCAGAAGAAATATTAATAAATAAATTACAGCAATTGTGGATGAAACCCATGGATTTTCCAAGGACGTTTGCCGCTCCATGGTGGCCATGCTGGACGCTGACAAGTCCGGCAAGCTGGGTTTCGAGGAGTTCGAGGTGTTGCTTGCAGAAATTGCCAAATGGAAGGCCATCTTCAAGGTCTACGATACAGAGAACATAGGAAGAATATCAGGATTTCAGCTGCGGGAGGCTCTTAACTCAGCTGGCTATCATCTGAACAACCGCGTCCTCAATGTCTTGGGCCATCGTTATGGTTCGCGAGATGGCAAGATTGCCTTTGATGATTTCATCATGTGCGCCGTTAAGATTAAGACATATATTGGTAAGACAAAATAATATATAAGCTAAGATTTAAGATACTTAAAACGTAAATCTTTTCCCCACAGAAATCTTCAAGGAGCACGACACGGAGAAAAATGAAACGGCCACGTTTACCTTGGAGGAATGGATAGAACGTACAATATATTCTTAAAAACATTTTTCTTGATACTTAAGTTAGCAAATCAACTCGAAACAAACCCACATTTACAAAAGAATCTCCTTGTCCTAAATCTCCCATATTTTTTGCATAACAAAGTACAAAACAAAGAGTACTTCCGTCGTTGTATTTATAAATGCTTTTCGATTTAAGTAATGTTCATCGAATTTAATGACTTGTTGACTCGGCTAAATAATTCAGTTATCCCGTTTAAAAGGATTTATTACATTTAAAATTGTAAAAGGAATTGTAACTTGAGGCAATGTTAACTTATTAAAGGATTCCACACACGAATTTATCTTTTTGGAGTTGTTTAACTTTAAGAGGAGCCTCATTATTACCACTTTTTGTTGTTTTGTATAACAGTTTATACATAAACTCGTACTTGGGAATTTCAGGTGCCAGCCCTGCAACAACTACGCTTAATTTTTCTAAACCACAGAGGGATTCTCCGCTCATGTGTGCCAAAACTAACTTATTAAAGTATTCCACATACTAATTTATCTCTTTGGAGGTTTTTACCTTTGGGGGCAACCTCATCTGTACTACTTTTTGCTGGTTTGTATAACAGTTTGTCTTGGGAACCCCTGCAACAACCACCCTAAATTTTACTAAGCCACAGAGGGATTCTCCTTGTGTCTCGAAACTAACTTATTAAAGGATTCTACATACTGTGGACCTGGTTTTCCTTTAGGAGAAACCTTATCAGCATTACTTTTTGCTGGTTTGTATAACAGTTTGTCCCTAAACTCTTACTTGGGAATGTTATGTGCAATCCCTGCAACAAGTACCCTTAAATTTGGTAGGACAGAGTGGGTTTCTTCTCTTATGTGTGCCTAAATAATATAGTGTCATATATTTAACACACAATAAGTAACAGAAATAGAAAAAACACATGTGTTTGTTTAGTAATTCAATTTATTTGCTGTTTTTGTGATCGAGAGAACCTGGCACCAAATTAATTAGCTCGGGGTAAAGCTTGTGTATTGGTAGAATATATAAATCACAATATAAATGTCTTAAAATACACCCAAAATAGATGATGAATTACAGTTTTTAGTTGCGTTAGATATTTGGGGGTCAAGTTATCTATAAATATTATTACTAGCCAGCTTCTATGTTCATTCCAAAAACGTGTCTTTGCTTCTTAAATTATTTTGACTACATGACGATGTGAGAATGCGGCCGGCCGAGTTGGGGGTCTCGTCAAACTTTGAGTAAGTATCTTGGAAGCTATACATGCTCCGTACGTAGAGATAAGCGAATTATCCGCTGAATAGTTCGACTGATATACATATTTATATATATATATATATTTTAGGTATGTACAATAGTTTAATCTTTAGGTTAATATCTATTCTGCGCAGACACTAGAAGAGTTACGCGTGGCCATGCAAGGCGGACGTATTGCAGTACATGTGTTCACCACCCGGGCTATTCAGAGCCTCCTCGACAATTCGCAGGGGCTCATTCGTGGACCTTGAGGGGTCTTCCAAGCCAAGACTCATGCCTCTCTCGCCGGAGGTTGCATTTTGCAACTGCAACTGGGAGCTGAAGCTTTGATGCAAATCATTGTCGTAGATTCCTGTATTTTGAAGCAGATCCCCAGAGTTGCTTGACTTGAGATGTCCACCAAATTCATTAAAGGTCGTAGTCGTCGTTGTCGAGGTTGACTCAAAGCTGGATGAACTGTTGGTGGTCGAGTCCTTTGTGACCATGGGCGGGGGGAATACATGCTGATAACGCTGGCGTATCGAGTCTACGACATCGAACAGATTCTTGGCGTCCATGGCCAGTACATGGGCAGCAGATAGCATGCTTCTGTAATACATAAAAATACCATTAGTTCAGGGACTCTTTGATCTTTAATTTGGGCAACCTACTTCCTATATTCACAATCCAGGGTAGTGTCGCTGTATTGCTGAGCCAAACGCATGGCTGAGACAAGTTCATGCATATCTTTTGACAGCACTTGATGGGCCATTTGCACTTCCCTAATAAATAAAAATAAATTAAATCAATTAAATCAATTAATTATTAATAATAAATAATAATATAACTCACTTGAGGGCCTGTGCTGGAAACAGCACCGATATCTTATCCACTGACGTGAGCAGGTTTCTCAACTTGACGCCCACATTCTTGACCAGCTCCAAATAGCCTTCGGTATTGGCCTTCTCCACACCTTGTGACAGCACCATTATGGATTTCACCACCAAAGTGGTGGCGCAATAGACTTCATCATCTGCTCGGTTGAGTGGGCGACTGGCAACCGCTGCGCCGCCAAAGTTTCTGGCCTGCTGCTGCTGCTCATCGCTCACAGTGGCCAAGCTAGACAAGTGATCCGCCGAAGAGTTGTTTGGACTTGAGTGAAAGAAGATTGGCATTCGGCGTCATGGGCCTTGAGTTGGAGTTGGAGCAGGAGTCGGGTAAGCTAGAGGGTCCGGCAGACATAAAGTCCAGCTTGAACATTTGCTGCTGATGGTCGTTGAGGGATGCGTGGGGTATGGAGCTGGATCGCCGCCTCTGAAAGAGTAGAAAGAAGTAAGTAAGTAGAAAAAGAGTTAATATATCCTACTTACTTCTTCTTGAATCAACCATTCGCTGTCACTGTTGCTATCCTTCCTCTGTTGTCGCAGCTTTTCACCCAAAACATTGTGTTTGGCCTGAAAATACAAGTGAAAACAGGCTCTAATTAACATTAGTCTCTAAAAAACCTTCAAAATTAAATCAAATATAAAACATAAATCCACTAAAATACATAAAAATATAAAAAACAATAAAAGGGTCAACGAAATGAGGAAAATAATAGGTTGGCTGCTTGTAACGTGTCCAATCAAAGGCCAAACCTGGTTTCCCATGGCCTCGGCCTGCAAGGTGGCCATGCAAGCAGCTCCCTCGGACATGTTGGGTGCCATTGCTACAACATTCTGGCCACCCGAGAGCATCCATTGTCGCTCCCATTCCCGCTGATTTCGCAGGCTTTCCTCATAGTTATGAGGGGATATAATACCCACCAACTCTGTGGGCATATTTGGCGGTATTCCCTGCATAAAGTCCCCTGAAGCTTGAAGGTGGCCAAGCTCTATGGGGGGTGGAAGCATCATATTCATCATCGGAGGTTGCTGCGGCTGCTGCTGCTGCTTGGCAGACACGCAGGTCTTTAGGCCAACGCCACCGAAATCGTAGATCTCCTCGGGCAAAGCATCACATTCCATGGAGGTCTTCATCTGCTGGCGGTAGGCGTGGAAGTACGTGTTCGCTCCATGCTCCTCGAGCGCTCAGCCGTGTTGGTAAAGTGCGGCGGCGGTGGCTTTGTATTGTAGAAAACCAGATTCTGGGCCGACATCAGTGACTGATGACGCTCCAAGCTGCCACCTTTCGAGTGCATGGGCTTGGCCAGCACCGGCTGGTGCCGCTCCAGGCTGCCATACAGGCTATAGCCCGTGGCCGTAACCTTTGACACGGCCGGGTTAGTCATATTATCGGCGCCTTGCATTTGATCCTCGTTGCTGTGGGGCGGTGGGCAAACGACGAAGCTACTCTTTGAGGGCAAACTAGCCGTAAACATGCCTGCCTGATGCGCGTGGGGACTGAGGGGATCAAGGGGGTTAGCTAAAGCGGTTAGGGGATTGGCCATCTGGGACTTTTGCAGCCTCTCGGACTCTGCAATGGGGTCAAGCTTGAGCATATCTGCTGCCGGTAGCTTGGTGGTCTTAAGCGAAACATTCGATTTGCTGTCGTCTAAGCCTACGGCTAGAGTATTAAATACCGAAGCTGGTGTGGTGTAGGCGGCCGGATTGATGCCCCGCTTCTGGTTCTCCATCATCAGCTTGGCCAGCACCGCGGGATTTTGTGCAATAATATAGGTCTGAGGTATCGACGTTGTTTCATCCATTTTTGGCATCAAGCCGGTAAGATCTGCAAGAAATTTGGGTGATAAGTATTATTTGGGACATTATTAATAAGCTGAGATGAGCTTACCAGAATCATGCATCGCTCTGGAGGGCTTCAGTGGCGGAATATCCAATTCATCACTGCCCACCCAGGACATGGTAGCCACTCGCCGGTGCTCTCGCTTTAGAGTCTCCGACGAACTTATGCTGTCTTCTATAAGGATTTCACTAGGAAGGAAAAATTTAGTTAATAACTGGTAAGTCATTGATATTTTCCTTGTACTTACTGCAGGGTCTCCTTGATCCTTTTGAAATTGGGTCTTTTTAAGGGCTCATAAGCCCAGCATTGTGACATCAGCGAGTACAGCCTAGGCGGACAGTTGGGAGGCAAGGGCAGACGTTCTCCATTCTCTAGCTTGGAAATAACATCACTGTTCTTGACACCTTGGAAGGGTTTTACGCCAAGCATAAGGATTTCCCAAATACAGACGCCTGAATGATAGAGTTTAAGGTTGAGAAAATGTCTCAGTAAATCATATTCTTCGTCTAAACTCACCAAACATCCACACATCACTGGCTGTGGTGAATCTTCTAAAGTTTATAGACTCAGGAGACATCCATTTAATGGGTAAAGCCACTGAAAAGTAGATAAAAGTTATAATATATACAAAATTTGACCTAAAATATCAAATCTCTCACCTGTGGGCGTTGAATGGTAATACGACTGATCGGAAACCCAGCGGGACAAGCCAAAATCAGCCAACTGAAACGTTAAAAAAGCAACTTAATACCTTTAAATTAACTAACTAAACCTAGAAAGCACAAACCTTGACACAAGTGGGTGAGCTGACGAGAACATTACGCGCAGCTATGTCTCGGTGTACAAATTTCTTGGACTCCAAGTAACTAAGGGCCGTTGACAGTTGGTAACAATACTTCAGCAGTGTGCCATGACTTAATCTGTATATTAAAACCAATATTTAATATAGCAATCATCACAGGAAGTAAGTCTGCGTCTCACCTTTCGCTATTTGTCTTTAAATAAGCTCGCAGTTCACCCAGCTTGGCCAGCTCCATGACTATCCAAATGGGCATTACGCTGCAAATGCCTATCAAGCGTATAATATGCGGGTGATCGAATTTCTGCATAATATCTGTAAAATAGAACAAGATTATAAATATCTTTATAAATTAAATGAGAAGCTTAAGTTACTCACAAGCTTCCGCCAGAAAGTTCTCCGTTTTCTCAGGATCATCGTTGGCCTTGCATGTCTTAATGGCCACTTGAATGACATCCGGTCTTTGGTCGCTATTACTATCCTTCCCATTGCCCAGCAAGTTCTTCACTTTAGCCGCTGACTTGGGCAGAGTATATGTGCCTACATAGACATCTCCAAACTGTCCCACGCCTATTTTGGCACTCGGCACAATGTGGGCCCGGTCCAATTCGTAGTTTCGAACGGTGGGCGTTGAATAATCGCCCTCGCCCTCCAGCAAACCAATCTCAGCGTAATCGTCTGTCAACATTGGCTTGCCCTGACCCGAGGAAGACGATTTATTCGACTCCAGCAGCGTGGCATCGTTGGGCGATGCTTTGCCGCTATCATCGCTGGAGGCGTTGATCTCACGCTGCCACACCGTAAACTCTAGGTCTTTGGACAGCAATCTGCAATAGCCGTCAATGAGGTCGGCAATGCTCTCAGCAGTCTGAGGAGGAAATATATATTGAGCATTTAAAAACAAGAAACATAAAGCTGATAACTCACATTAATGCCATTGCAGGTTATAACCAAATCCTCAACATTGTTGGAGGCAGAGATTTTGATCTGAGTCTTGATCTTTTGGCAATTGCAATTGACATCGGATTCTGTGGCATTATCGCCAGACTTGGGCAGCTTTTCCTTTGGTAGAGTGCACGTTTTAATAGCAACCACGTCCTTAAACTGGGCCACATTCGTTAAGCTCGCTTGCGGATGAGTTTGGTAAGAGATTCCTGCAAATTACCAAGAAGAATAATGTTTAAATCATGAAATTCTAATTTTTTCTGGGAAAAATCGTATTACCAATGTGGGGACCGACGTGTAGGATTCCAGAAATATTCCATGCCGAGCTCAGGGTTACCGAGAACTGCTCGAAGTTTGTTAAATAAATATTTTTCAAAAGATCGAA
>CM024335.1:16472607-16483607 GCA_014170255.2 Drosophila triauraria | reverse complement strand
CTTCAACCTGCTGCGTAGCTCCCACATGTATTAGAGGCCAATCAAACGGCGAGCCTGGCGCCTGTCAACTCGTTTGGCTAACATGACAGTAAACAAGCCATGCAATTCGTTTTGCCAGCAAAAGCCAAGCAAAGGAAGTAGGAAGTAGAAAGTCAAAGGGGATAAGGCGAAATGCTAAACCATTTTACAGCGCAAATAAACGTGCCTGCTCCTCAAAGAGCCAATGCAAGTAACAGAGTAACAGGCGACATCATTTATCACTCGAGGAACGTCGCATGTCACTGGCATTGTATGTGTTTTGTTATATTGTCTTTCTCAATGGATATAAAACGATTTCTGCACTTCCCCTCATCCTCTGATGTTTTCCTGCCGTGCCTCTAATTGTCTTGGGGGTTTAAACAAAGGAAATTTATGCGTCTGGTCAGATACATCAGCCACCAACCACCGTCGTCGAAACTAACCAAACAAACCGAATCGCTGTCCCCTGGGTGTATTTAATATTATTAAGAGTATAGACAAAAGTTGGAGATAAAACAACCCAGGCCAGAACCCACACCCAAATAAACACGCATATTGTTGCGGTTGTTGAGCTCCCTGGTGCCTGGGATTACACAAAGTGGCTAAATGGCTGATAAAGGCACACGCCGAACCTCGGCTACTAATGAGTATTAATGGCGGGGTTACGAGCGCGGCAGGTATGCCCGATCCCTGCCAGAGCTCAGGGTTTTCCACTCCGCGGAGGGTGACACCATCCGAGGGCCACAGATAGTTGGTTAACAGCGTGAAAAGGGTTGTTGTTCTTGGCGAACCACTCGATTGGGATCTCTGAGGAGAAAGAATACCAGAAAGCGCCGCTGATATATGAGATACAACTGTTTTTGTATATTTTTGTGTTTTCTATAGTTCACATTTGTTCAAGCAAACACAACATGCTGAAAGGGTTGAAGGGTTCCCTTTTTTGTATTCCTATTTGAAAATCATTTTCAAGTACTAAACTTGCTAAATATAGGTAAATATTTTCAAAATAAACAGAAAAAGGGTTATTATGTAGGTTAATATGAGTATGTTTGATGTTTTACCATTTTAAAATATTTTGTTGGATGTTTAATTGATCAATTTTGTCTTAAATATTTATAATTAATGAAATTATAACATCTTTATTTCGTTTTTCTTTTTACTGAGCATCCTTATCAACAAATTGTTGAAAATTGCAGTATTTCTTTAATTTCTTCTTCCATAATCATTATTTATACATTTTTCTTATCATTTTGTTTGTTATATTGTCATTTATAAGAACATTCTAATAAAAATATATGAAATATAGTAAAACCTTATTATTAATGGTGCAATCTAGCTTCTGATAAACTTCCCAAGAATTCCTATTAAAAATTACCAACAAATTATAAATTCTGTTTATATTTCTTTACTGAATTAAGAGAATTAATATTTATATATAATTTAAAGTCCTCGACCTAATTTGATTCAATACCTTTCCAATGCAAAAAGTTGCAATGCTATAAAGAGAACCCCACAAAGTTATCATATTTTTACCACAAGACCCAAAATAGAATTTGGCAAAATAGAAAACCACATGGCCAATGGCATGGCGAATTTCTGGCATCTGTTGCCGCCGGTATTTTAAGCAATATTAAATTTTTATGGTTTTCGCTGCGCGTTGTTTTATTTATGACATTACATACATAATGCAAGCGTAATGGATGCGAGTGTTCATTAAGCACAATGAATGTCGTGCACTCAGACCCAACCCTCGGCCCTCAAGGGGACCCAGAGTGTGTATTCTGTATATGGAAGTGTGTGTGCCACCCTCTTAGGGTTTTGCAGTTTTGCGAAAAATTAAAATTTGCTGCACACATGTAATGAATATTTACAATACACTGCTGCCCTACACCGCCACAAAGGAAAATGAATTCAAAGGGAAAGCGATTCTCGGAACGGGGCCACAAAGGAGAAAAAACCCCTTTTAAGGAAGCGAAGCCCACTCGCTCCTTATGACATAAGGGTGGCCCTGTAAGGTGAAGCCAAATAATTGTCGTATGTTACGATTATGCGTAGTCATATCTGAAATGCAAAATTTGACATCGGAGAGTATGGATTTCCTGGAAAAAGACCGAGAATGAATATGAGTGACAGGCATGCCCATGATCCAATCACTTCTGGTTTAGGCCTTAATTAAATGTGGGTTTTGAGGTTAAATTTAGAATTTGATTTAAAAATTAACTCAGTTAGTAATGCTTTTAATTCTCTGAGGGTGTATTTCTTTGAAAGAAATCTATATTTAATAATTAGATCGTAAATACGCCTCCACAGTCGGCTTAGTTTTATATTCACCTTGAACAGAAAACCTTGATAACAAATTGCATTTCTAGGAATAGAAAAAATCCATTTGCTGGCATATTATTAATGCAGCAATTCCTGTATACAATTCTTTTCATTTTTACCTTAATACGTGGGGGTTTGCGTATGCGTTTGCTCTACCAAAGCTCTCCACTTTGGCCAACTAAGTGTTTTGCCATTAAACATTTACGATGGCACAGTTAGGGCAGCGCACGCGTGACTTGGCCAGCTGTTATGTGTGGAATAAAGATGGTTATTAAAATTAATTAACGCACGGCGATTTGTTGCCCGGCGCCATAAAGCGGAATGAAGTTGTAGTTAAAATTTGAATGCATTGAATTAATCAAAAGCCGGACGCACCGGACGGTGCACGGGAGCCCATCTGCCGGCCGGATGTGGGCACTCGAGCTTGGCCAAAAAGGAGAGAGGAGCCAGGAGGAGTGCAGTTTGTCAGGACTGGAGGACTAGGCCCCGCCCAGGATATCATGCACATTTAAATGCAACTGATTAATCATGGATAAAGTTGTTTTGCTGCCGCTGCTGCTGCTGCTGGTCACGTGACTGCCAACAATTTGACTTCAAACACATTAACAGTTACGGTCCTGCCGGGAGCGGGGGCGTAGATGGTAGGACGTCCCGGGTGGGATTCCTGGGGAGCAAATACGGGCCCTGCACGCAGAGGGTTTGTCACCAGCAACAACTTAACTTGGCTAACTAAAACTTTTCATGCATTGCCGTTGACAGTGCAATAAACATGCCAAAACAAATGCACCAGCGGCCAACACAATGGCAACAACTTATGAAAACAACAGCGTCAACTGACCCGCCCATCCTCCGGCTGGCTTTAAGGGGTGAGTCCTGCCAGCGACCCCTTTCGAAAATAGACACGTAGCTAGTAAAGAATGCAGTCAATGGGAGTTTGGGAGTCGTGAATAGTTTGCCGCCAGCCGCCTCTTTTTTCCAAGAATTTCCAAAGGAAGCGAAATTACTCCGACTGATTTATGAAGTTTGCATTGACATTGGAATTTTACGAGTACAAGCTTTATTTTAGCTTAATTGAAGGTAGCGTGCTTCTAAAGTTAAGGTAACTTCAATATTCTGTGTTCATAGAACTGTCTTATAAAAGGGAAATATAGTTTTAAAGGTAATGAAGAGCACTAAGTTCATTATTTGTAATAATATTTAATTAAAAATGTTCTGTAATTGATGGAAAAATTTAATCCAAAATAAACTCATAAATCATTCTGTTAGCATTTTTAAAGGTGTATTATTTAAATATACATTTTCGCATTTATGTTCTCATTCCGCATGTTCCAATTAGCATTCTTTAAAGGTTTATTATTCAAATATAAAGTTTCGCATTTATGTTCCCATTCCGCTGTTCCAATTTGATGTAAAATAAGAATAATGAAATTGGGATTAAGTTTAAGATGAGACTTTGGTCACTCTGCGATTTACAAACAAGCAAAGAACACCCAAGAGTAAAATATAAAATCAAGCAATTTCAAACTAATCCGACCATAAAACACGATACAAGTACGTAATATTATTTTCAAAATTTCTATTACATTTACATTCCTTTCCTTTCAACTACTTAAAACCGAAAACTTGTATCAATGGCCTTAAAAGTAAGCCCCACCGGAATGTGTAAATTGTATCGCGAAAAAGGAAACCAGGGAAAACTTCAACAAGGAAAGCCGATTTTCGCAACTGCTTTTTAAAGCGCCCACATATCCGCACACAAACATGCTGGATAGATAGGTTCCCGGCGCAAAATAGATCGTGCCGTGCCGCCCATTTGCAATTTCGCTTTTTGAAAACACAAACTGTTTTCGGCTCTCGTCCCTTTTGGCGTGTGTGTGCTTTTTAATTTAATTTTCGTAGGCCGCCGCCGTGCACTGTACTTGAAACCGCTTGCCCAAGCTCGCACATGAATAACGGGGACTCGCACCCAGTAACACACCCACAGTGCCACCCACTTGGGGGCGTCGGCTTACAAAAGCACAGTCGAGAGCCCGAAAGCGAAGTGCCCAAACCACGTGGCGCCCGCTTTCATGCGCTTCGTTTAGCAAAGTGGATGTTAAGTGTAATGCGATTTTTATGTAAATTTTGCCCGAAAAATCGCACTCGCACACAGACTGGCAGAGCAGCCCAGCCAACAGTTTGATGATTTTTCGTTGCCACGGTCACGGCCAGCTTTCGGCCAGACAGACGAGCAGCAGCAACAAATGACTGACTGTCCAGCGTCCATATATCCTGGGTCCACTGGCCCTCTCAATCGAGCAGACAAACAGCAGCCTCCGCTGAATCGCAGACAGACAAGTGGCTATATTCACATACAGCAAGAGTGCTTCCAGCATACGGAGAAAAGGGATTAAGCCCAAACCCTACTTAGGCGCTTTCAGTTATTTGTTAATTCATAAAATGAAAACAAATCTTATTTTAAACCTGGTACTGGTGTTTCTTTCATCAAGTATAATAATGCATATCACATTTAAGTCATACATACAATCCTTAACATGCTTTCACAATAGGTATAACTTAATTATATTTCTCAAATTAATTAGATAGAAAGTGTTCATTAGTTTAAAGACCATCAGTTAAACCGACAACTCTAGGCAGGAGCAACCCCGTCAGAATCGTGGTACTAAATTATAATCACTCAAGTGTCATAATTTTTTAACATCAAGTGGCCTTTTAGTAATGGGTAGAACGTCAGTTCACCACATACTAATGACAATCGTTTGGTCGCAAACGACGGTCTGTACAAGAGCGTGGCGCTAGAAGCGGTTGAGAATTGTACACACACAAAATGAACAAAAGAAATGATAATGCCAGCCCCTTGAATTGCCAGCAGATGGCGCCATGGCGTTCAGAAATGCTCAATAGGGCGCTCATATAATCAAACATTTGAGAGATAATAACAAAAGATCATATTCCCATACCGGAATCGAACCCGGGCCTTCTGGGTGAAAGCCAGATATCCTAGCCACTAGACCATATGGGACACTGGAGAAAGTGTGACAAAACGCTGTTTTGTTACTGGAACATATTAAACTGATAGAAAAATATTAAATATATTAAAAGGCAAGTTAAAATTTAAATTTTAAAATGTTCTAGAAATTTTATATAAATTAGAATTCCTTTGCATTGAGGAAAAAACTAAAATTACTTCCCATACCGGAATCGAACCCGGGCCTTCTGGGTGAAAGCCAGATATCCTAGCCACTAGACCATATGGGATATAACGTAAACGATTCCCAATGTACGTTTTGTTAGCAGGGCAAGAAATTCCAATATATAAGACGAACAATTGCTCTTCAAGCTTTTATATATATCAAGAATATAAGCAAGATATGTTTCAAGCAACAAAATGAAAAAAAAAAGAATTCTTAAACACAAAATCATTTAAAAAAATTCCAACCATTTCCCATACTGGGAATTGAACCCGGGCCTCCCGGGTGAGAGCCGGGTATCCTAACCACTAGACAATATGGGAGGTGATTGCTTGGGTGCTAAAGCGCACTTATGCGACGGAGTCAGTAATACTTCCCATTAGCACATAGCAACTTAACATTTCGTCATTTCGCAATGTCTTAATAAGCTTACCTAAAATAAACATGTGCTCGCTATATATTTCTTTAAGAGCCGATTGTTCAATAATAAATTCTTTAATTCAGTTCAATAAATTCTTTTCGGAGTATGAAAGTCTAACAAAATCCTCTTACAACTCCTAACTAGAGGAATGGTGTTAGTTAAACATTTGTCAGTCAGATAAACACATTATTTTGGGCGACTACATTACTCCGAAAAGAAGAAAAGAAGACCATAGAACTGCTGGTACATTCATAATAACGTTCAATACAAAATTGGGATACAACATGTTCAAGTAAAACACTGAATTTCTATATTTCATTTTTAAACAAGAAAACTGTTTGAGAGAATTTAATAAAACAAATAATAAATAAAAAAAAGAACAGTCTTGTTAAGAGTTTCATACTGAATTGAACCCGGCCTCCCGGGTGAGAGCCGGGTATCCTAACCACTAGACAATATGGGAGGTGACTGCTTGCCGACAAATGTCATTATTCTGTATGCACTTTGAAGTTGGCAAGAAGCTGTTGAAGCAAACAAAGCATGGAGCTGATGTAATACGTTTGGTTATTTGTGAAATGAATAAATGTACCAGCATGTTTGCAGATATGTATATATTTACTTACTTGCTATTAGGACAGTAAGCAAAACTCGCAAGCATTTTAAAACGGGAAAATAATATTACGACACACAAAAACTTCCACATTTTATACCAATAATTTGACTTACAAGCAGAAATTTGATCATTTTATAACAAGCACATCAAATATAAATTTTTTCCTAGATTTATTTGTGCACTTTTGCAATCGAATGACTCATACTATTTTCATTCCAACAGCGATGAATCAGGCCGAGAAATCAGTTTTGCTTCTGTGAATAATGCAATACCCATTCGGTTCACTGCTTGTACTGGTGTTTTGGCAACCAAGAAATCACCTCCCATATTGTCTAGTGGTTAGGATACCCGGCTCTCACCGGGAGGCCCGGGTTCAATTCCTGGTATGGGAAACTCAATTTGAGTTACTTTTTTTTATTCTATGCATTAAAGTATTTTTAAAATATTAAAAACAATTGAAATAAAATTTCAGGGATTTTTATGACGATATAGGTTTAAAAAAAACCAAGTAATAAATGGGAAATTCACTTTTATTTAGTTTTATAATTAGCATTAATAATTCTGTCATGATGGGATATATATATTAAGCATGGTATTATTATGAAGAATTAAATAACATTCGCACCGAGGTGGTCAAAAGTATTTATACAACAATCAACAATTTACACCAGGCGAGGAGACGGTATATGTACATATAAAGGAAGGGCAACTGCTCAGGTAGACATAAATACAACACCCACCATCGCTGCTGTCACAATTCGCTTTAATTTTGTTCTTCATGATCTTCATGTTTCTAACTACTTTTATTTTACCACCTCTGTGTATACATCTGTACTTCGAGTTTCAACTGCGTTTCACTGAAGTACGCTATTCGGCAGCTGACCAAACATCTCCCATATTGTCTAGTGGTTAGGATACCCGGCTCTCACCCGGGAGGCCCGTTCAATTCAGTATGGGAAAGTTGTGTACAGGAGCAACTGAGATACGATTTTTTACCATTTTGGTTTAATAATTTAAGTTACCTTTATTGTGGGGACGTTATTTTTCTTCCAAATTAAAAATTACATATTATTAAAGTGAGCAACTATCAGACCTAATTTAAAAACAAGTAAAAATATTTGACCATTTTCAATTCATAAAATTTACTAAAGAATTTCTTTTCTAATTTTCTATGCTTAACAGATTATATAATTAGTACATATAAAAAGGATTTGATATTTAAATTGTTTAAGTGAAAATAGGAGTTTTACTATTACAAATGAAGAAAATTGCGTATTTTTAAAGATTTTGTGAACGTTTACAATAAAATAAAATATTTATATACTTTGCTTACATTAACGCATGTTCTCAAGATGTACTTAGCTAGCATAATTCAGATTTATAAATAACATGAGTCATATTCTCAACCACACACCATTCAAGATTTCATTTGGTTTTGTGTCGAGTCACAAAACGAATATTTATCCAGCAGTCGACAGTGTCCCATATGGTCTAGTGGCTAGGATATCTGGCTTTCACCAGAAGGCCCGGTTCGATTCCCGGTATGGGAAAATTTTTGCATTGTTTCTTTTAGGATATTTTGCAAGGATTTAAAATACAAATTTAAAATAAAATAATATTTTAAAAACATTTTTTATAGTAGATTATTGAATATTTAAAAGAAACTCAAAAATGTTATAAAAAGAACGAATTACCACCGTACTACATTTACTAGCAGAGCAAGGTTTCGATCCTCGGACCTCTGGGTTATGGGCCCAGCACGCTTCCACTGCGCCACTCTGCTTGGTGATGCAGACCGGAAATAGGTCAACATCCGATAAATATAAAAATTTAACTAATTTAAAAGGTTTGTCTAATAATCCAAAAGAGATGTGCCTTAACTTACTATTTTAATAAGAGTAATTATCAAATAATTTGTCTCTGATTTGCATAGTAACTGGCTTTGATTTCGCTTATCTCAATTGAGCCTTTTGGCTGCGGCGAATTCAACAAGCAGAGTGGCGCAGTGGAAGCGTGCTGGGCCCATAACCCAGAGGTCCGAGGATCGAAACCTTGCTCTGCTAAAGTGTAATTCACAGGGTTGAATCTTTTGCTTTCTTTATTTAGCAATTTGTACATATCTTATTTAACATTAAACAGAATCAGGCATTTTTATTTATTCAACAATTTTAAAGGTGCTGGACTCGCACGGTAACCATTTCAGTTGAAATTCTTGCACAAACACAAGGCGTGTCCTCGACTCTACCTCACGTGGATTATGTATTTACTCGGCTCCGTGGCCACCTTCTCTGTTATCGCGGACTTGCAGCTCGCTCCCACACATCTGCTGAGGCTGTGCATCCATTTTTGCCCACTGGCACAGATATGGCTTTAATAACCACTCACCGAGCGCGACTCTGTTGGTTTTGCCGCCTCTGTTTGCATTGCTAAGAGATGCGATATGGCAGCGAAGCAGGAATACGGTATATACTGGACATTCAAGCATCGGAAATGTTTGCATTGAAGGAGCCAGAGCTTCCATTAAAGATTTTCCAAATAAATATGAAAACTTTGTTCAGTAAATTTGAAAATTGAAAAGGTCCCACTGAAGTGATGAGTAGTTGCCTTCCCCTTATGCCAATCACATTGACATATTTGTCAATAAATGGCAAAAATTTTAATTAATTTTCGCGCCACTTAAAAGCGCGCCGTGGAATTGCACAAAACCAATGGGTATCGGTTGGGGTTGAGTGCTGGTGGCGCTTCCAACCGCAAACACTAAATTGCAAATAAATTTGTTTAAATATGCAATGGCAGGCCAAAGCCAGAGAGAGAGAGAGGAGAGTGCATCAAGTTTTGGACCAACCAAACCCACATAGATACCGATGAATGTTGCCAAAACTGCGCTAGACTGCGACAGTTCCACCTGGCAAAGGCAAAGGAAGGGCCGCTTGGCACAGGTGAAATTGAGCAGGAGTCGGGGCAGGTGGCTGCCGCCTGCTGCACGTGCAGCTGCGACAACGAGACAACAACATGCACATCAAATTTTAATAGCAAAACCCCAAAAGTTTCAAGCCACAAAGTCCATTTCCATGGATTGGCGAGTTCTCCTGCGGTCTGCTCCCGTCCTGTCCCTGGTTGTTGGGTTTTGTGCTTGTTGTTGGTGTGTGCTGGTGGGTGACATGCTTGATGTACGCTTTTGGTTTTGCCCACGAAGATGTTGCATTGACATTGAATATTGATGAAAATAAATCGAATTTCCGTCAGCCCGGCATCCGACGTATTCGATAGATGCCAAAGGGCAACACACAAAATAAAACACAGAAACCGGACACATTTCCTCTAGTCTCCTCGCTGGTCGACGGAATCCCCGGCTTTCCTATTGAGACAGCAAAAGGGTTCCGGCTGAATTGAGTTTGACGCAGTCAGCTGGCGAGTGTTAAAATCCCACGTTGTCAGTGTTCTCGGGGGCCTTTGCGGTTTCTCCGAGTTCCGATTTTACTCCTGTCCGGCTTGCACTTAGGTTGTTAGTAAAATTTATATACTGAAAGTTCAGCAGTTTTACAATTGGGGATTGGTATTAAAGGCTTTAAAATGATTACTCGTCCGAGTTGTAGCGAGTAGCGAGTTGGGGGTTCTGGGTCCTAGATTAAATTAATTTAAAATTAATAAATTCCGGGTTATATTTTATAAGAAAACATTTATAATCAAGTCTGAGCATATTTTCAGCTTTAAAATTTTAATTCGGCTGTTGATCTTCTTAATTTATAATCAAATCGAAAAATTGTCTCTATCAAGACCAATAAAAGTGACGAGTTAAATTAACGTACATTTTTGCATCGGCCTTTGGTAAAGAATTTAACTTTATTCCCATAAAAGCCCCGCAAGCCGATTTCCACAGGTGGAATATCCGTGCGATTTTTATTGTCTGCTTGGGGCGGGCAACCCACAATTAAGACCCCAGTTAACACTTGATTTGTATTTAAAATTATTGACCAATCCATGGGTACTGATTAAGTTTGTGTTTGTGCTTGTCAAACGATTGGCGGCGGCACAGGAGGAAGGGCAACGATTGATTTTGCCGCCACAAGGCAACGGTGGGTATCGGAAATTGCATAAACTGAGCGCGGAGAGAGGGAAGACAGGAAGACACAGAGTGCTGCACATATGAAAATCCAATTTTCCAGTGATTGATCAGAGCGAGGAGGCGGAGCTGCAGAGCTGAAGAGCTGGCCACACAGCACGCACGAGTGAAGTGGGGAAAAGTTTGTTTGGCGGGCGTGTACGCAAAAATAATGTAATTAAAGCAATGTTTGCATAATAAAATTAATATTTGTTGCAGTTTTGTCGCCATTTCAACAGAGCAAAGGCAAGGGTCGCAGGGGAGGACGAAGGAGGGTAATGCATTTAGCTGGCCCTTTCCGGAGTGTTTACCTTGGCAGCGAGGACACGTCGT
>CM024335.1:16149746-16472107 GCA_014170255.2 Drosophila triauraria | reverse complement strand
CAAAAGACGGCAGCGAATTAAATAATAATGCGTTACATCGATGGCCCCAGCTGCCAGCTAGCGAGAGTGTGAGTGAGAGGGGGCAGAGCGAGCAAGCGAGCGAGCGACCACGTCCCAGCTTTTCTTGGCCGATCGGATCGGAAATTTTATTTGATTGGTAAGTATAAGAAGTGGCAGCGCCACCGCCACCGCCAGCAAATCAATACTTTAAGGGGCTGCCATTCCGTTCCGTTCCATTCCGCCTGCTCTCTTTCGTTAGTTTTTCTTGCCCATTCGTTGGCGTTGTCTCTGTGCTCCCACTCTCTCCCCTCTCACTCCCACTCTCTTGTCCGCCAACTGAGAGAGAGCAGAGAGGCGACCAGAGACCAGAGACCACCGCCCCCGCTTCCGCCCCGTGGCGGCCCAACGCAAAATAAACTCTTGTGTGCGTGCTTTGTAACAACGAGTACAATTTTCTGCACATACAAAAAAGAAAGACCGAATAAAGAAATTCACATAAATTTATGGTACAATTGTCGCCCTCTTCCTCACCCACTCTCTTTCTTTCACCGTCTCTGTCGCCATCTCTTCTGCGAGTGCGTGTGTGCAAGTGTGTGTTAAATTTTAAAAAACAGTTGTTTTCACGGAAAGGGAATTTTCGTAGCGTTGCGTCGCGCTGCTGCTCGCGCTTCAGTATTTTTAGACGGCAAGCTCCTTTCGGAAATTATTTATAACCCCCCTCAAAATGTTTCCACGCAACAATTTACGCGATAAACTTTTACAAACTATTCAAAGTATATGCGCAAAACCCACTTATTTTCGTCTGTAAGTTCCGCCTGAGAATCAACTTTTCCCACTTACGTACTACGTATTTGCTTACGTACATACTTGTGAATGTATTTATGAAATATTACTGTGCGTAGGTCGCCCGGAGGGCGTGTGTACGTGTGTGTGCGGCGACCCACAGTTTTTCCTTGCGGAAAAGGCATTAAAAATGCAAGACCCCTTTGAATTCGGGGGCGTGGCACCTCTCCCAATTAATTTGCGATCAATAAAAGCACTTACACATTTCCAACACTCTGCCAAAAACTCTTTCAACCCCCCTGCCCCCTGCCCCCATTTTCTGCCTTTCAAACGAAATGTATTATTCCCAGAAATCTGACAAAGCTCCTCAATGACAAAGGAAACGAAGTTGGGTTAGTTGCTTCGCATTTTCATTAGTTCCCAGAGTTTGATTTGATTTTCGGGTATCAAGTGTTAATTGCAAGCGTGAAATATTAATTAGTGCTGAGTGAAGTTAATAAATCCGCATTAGGTTTAATATAAAGTTTTAGTCAGTAAGTTAAGTAAATGCAATCTAGTTCTTATAAATTGCACTTAAAAGTGAATAAAGATATGAATCACACAACGTCGAAAAGTGCTGGAAATACTAGAAATAATAATGAATCATTAATAAGAAGTAATACTTGGAAAAGGCACTGTCAAACTTTTTTAACTGGTAGCTATAAGAGCTATGATTAACGGAAAATGAATTATTATTGTCAATTATATACTTCAAACACGTTTCCTTGGCTTAATTATATCTTTTGTATACTTGAAGAGCGAAAAAAAATAATAAAATCAACTATAATTGGTTTATTAATATTAATAATAACTTAAACACTTGAAAATATGAGCGAATTTAAGGAGAATTTAGAACGGATTGCCCTGGAGCTTATAGCAAACTTGGTGCGTGGCGACGCAACTCTAAGGGTTCCCCGAAATCCGGCTGCAGTCGTCGCCACCAGGCCTTTCCGAAGGGTTTCCTATAACAATCGCAGAAGCCGGCACAGCTTCTGCCTGCTGGTTTACATGCTGGCCAAGACCCATCGACTGCAGGTGCACGGAGGCAGCTGCACCGTCCGTGGCATCTATTACAGCGATCCGCAGCTGATACGCTCGCAGTCTAAGATTGCTTTGGCTCGGCTGGACGTCTGCCGCATGATAGGAGCTTCCCCCTTGCAGCTGGGAGTTCTCGCCGCCTCCAAAGGTCTGATGGCAGGTGAGTAGCCCAAGTGCATCTCCTGACGCAAGGCTGCTTCTTGATTGCTTATCGATTGGTTCCCCTCGCAGGCAATATCCGGCTGCTAATGGCCAATGGAGATGTTCTGGACTGCAGCTCATACAATGGCGCCATGACGCTGCCCACGGATCCCGAGAAGGTGGACCGCCTCGAAACGCAGGCGGAGCTCGTGGTCGTCGTGGAGAAGGAGTCGATTTTCGAGAGTCTGATATCCAGGAACATCCTTTCTACCTTTGGAGGCAACTTGATTCTCATAACGGGCAAGGGATACCCGGATTGCTGCACCCGGAGGATTGTGCATAGACTGGCGCAGGAGAATCGCTTGCCCGCTTACATTCTCGTGGATGCCGATCCCTTTGGCATCGAGATAATGCATACCTACCGACACGGCTCCAAGGCCATGAGCTTTTCCAGCCATGGACTTGCCACACCTTCGTTGCGTTGGATTGGGCTCCACCCCTCCGAGATTCCGGTGCTGGGCCGCCAAGCGGTTGCCTTGGGCACCGGCGACAACAAAAAAATCAATGACCTCCTCGCTCGCAGCGATTTGGAGCCGGGAGTGCGCCAGGAGCTGCGCATAATGCAGGACGTACAGCTGAAGGCCGAAATTGAGAGTGTCAACGACTTCCTGGCCGACGACTACATACCGAACAAAATCAAACGCAAATTGTATTTGTAGAAGTCGAAGGGATTCCCCTTTTGTTGGCCAAGCGATAACTGAATAATTTGTTACTCTTTAAGTAAAAGTGTTAAGTTAAAAGTATACAATGTATAGACATTTGATAAGAATATCTTGTTAAAGTTAAGAAGGGGTTTCCGTCTGCGTAATCGGTTAATAATGACTGACTGAATAAGTTAATTAAAGTGAAGATCCGTGGATTAAGCTCATATTAAAAAAAAATACAGTCAAACTGATTTAATTCCTCTTGGTTTATGGTGCGAGCTGAATTATTTGTTAAAGAGCTGTTAAGATAGCCAACACGGATGTAGTTTTAGTAATTTAATAGTGGAATATGACAGTCTGTGAACTGAAAGTACCTATTTTGTAAATATTCCAATATTTCTGAAGAAGTATGATTCGTTACTGGAAAGGAAGTATGCTTGAATCAGCATTGGCTACCATGTTATTGCCAAGATATGGCTTAGGTGCTATTCTCAACCAAAGTGCTTGATTCGTTCGATTATACCAGTTTGTGTCTGAATCAGTGGATTGATCTGTGTGGGGCAAAATATGTATGCGTATAAGTGACTTGCTCCAACCAAGTAGACAAAGGTATATTGTGGCTTTAAAAATATTATGGCTTGAGGTCGGCAATCGGAATTGGTTGTTGATAACGCCAATGGTCTGACTAGCACGTGAACAACTTATTTGAAACTCTTACTGATTTTACTCTTTCTTTATTGCAGATGTGAAGGAGCTGCATGCATGGTAGAAACCCACTGGGCATTTGACTTATCTTAAGCGGCGAAAGCGAAACTTGAAAGACTTTGAAAATACTCGAATCTCACGATTGTTGTTGTGGACGCACGGAACCGCACAGAATCTCTATTTGGATAACAATATGTCGACTGCAATGCGTACCACACTGCAGCCAGTTCCTGAAGCCCTGCCAGCGGAGAGCGTGTCGAATGGCACGGCATCCAGCGTTGCAGCACCGGCGACGCCAGCGTCGAGTGCCACAACAGCGGCGCCACCGTTGGCCGCCGTCTCCAGCACAAACACCACCTACGCCACCAACTCGATCAGCACATCATCGCATTCGGTCAAGGATCAGCAGCAGCAGCAGCAGCAACAGCAGCAGCATGATTCTGTCAATGCCAACATTGTGTCACTGCCACCAACGACAACGTCAGCCTCCAACACGACAATGATGCCCATCGTAACGTCCTCGAATTCGGCTAGCAGCAACAGCACTGCTGCCACGCCGACACCAGCCTCGGCGGCGGCGGTGGCAGCAGTGGCAGCGGCAGCGACACCCGGTTCGGGAGCGGGATCAGTGACACCCGCTCCTGTTACGGCGGCATCGGCCAACACCAATCACTCGCACCAGCATAGCCACCAGCACCACCATCATGTGGCCAACAACATGACCACGGACGGTGCCCGTTTGTCGAGCAACAACTCGTCGGCGGTGCCTGGCTCTGCGATCAACCACCACCACCACCATGCACCTGGCAGCGGTGTGGCGCCTGCCGTCAACAAGAACGTGCTTAGCACCCACTCGGCTCACCCCTCCGCGATCAAGCAGCGAACCACGTCCGCCAAGGTGAGTCCCTTATCCATTTGCTAAAAATCCTGTATCTGTCACCCGTCCCCGTCTCTATATATTCGTCTCTCTTGGGAGCCATGTTCGTTATCCTTTTGTTCAGGGTTCTGGGGCTTGGGTTATTATAAACAAATTCCTTGGTATTTTATAAAAATTACTATGTGTATTCAAAAGCTGGAAATATGCTTAACTTTTGGATATTTGTGCTGTTTTAAATTTATATTGCTTAAAGATTTAATACCTAAAGTCCAGAAAATAAAAAAAAGTAAATAATTACTAAATACTTTGCTTTCCTAAATTATCGACGTTACACAATTTATTATATATGGGGAGGGTTTCGAACTTGGCTAGGTAACTTAAAGGTCAACCCCATTTGTCCCTTGTGACGTATCAAACATGTCCCAGTTTCTCGTAGGGAGGCGGTAAAAGTATTTGTACACAAAAAATCATTATCATCATTATGTTTTAATTTTTAAAAATTGTCTGAATTATTTATTCATTTGCGTATGTGTATCATTATTTGTTTCTCATGCTAAAAGGAATCACAACAAATCCCGTATAGATTGACGTATTTCGGAGATAAGATTTGTGTATTCAAAGTCTAATCAGAACCAATGGAATAATATGTATTAATACGTATAAAAGTTCCTTGGAAATGTTAAGATCTTTTATTCTCGAGTGTGTGATTTATATTAACGAAGACTCATCATCATAGTGCCATTCATTAATTCGAAAAGTAAGACTTGTGCTTATGAATCGGATCTGTACTTCTATATATTGCCGTAGGGTGTAATTTCATCAATCGACACTTATTATTCTAGTCACGATCAATAATTGTTTTCATGGACAATTATATGGGATAATATTATCTAATTACTCTATAAATTTGTGGTTAGAATAATAGTTGGCACTAAAGTGTGGGTGGCTTAGCACCGATTTATGTCGTCGTAATATCGCCTGCTAATGGAGGGCAACAAAACTGAGAGTACTTGCTAATTGGTAACCCAAACATGGTCCAGAGAGTATCTTTAAGTGGTGTTGATTCTTCTTCTTTGAGTGAGACTAGTGTGAGTCAACAGAGCCGCTTTGACGTTCATTCATTCAGAAATGCAATTATTGTGTTTAAACCATTTTCGATTCCCCCAACACATCCGCAGCTCCAACTCGCTCTCCAAGTTTCTTTCCTATCTCTCTCGTTCTCTTTGTTGTCTAAGCCAGAGCCGTGGGATCTCTGGCTCTTTCAACACAAGCATATAACTGTTTTGATTTTAAATATTTTTCCAGTGCGTACGTGTGTGCTTTTATCAAACATACACACTTATTTATTATTCTTTGGTAGTTGGCATGGTGTGGGTAAATAAGCTTAACTAGCTGCCTTTGTGGATGTTAGGTGTGGAATCGTGAGAGACTATAGTTGAAAAGGTCTCAACTTTCGGTATTAACTAGTGTATTATCGTTGAAGATCTTCTTGGCTTCAGCTTGGAAAATCCAGAAAAGATTACTCAGGGAGGTTATATTCCTTTTGATATTTAAAGTATCTCTTCTGATGTCTCAAGATTCCTACTTAGAAATCTACTTTCCCGATCTTAGAAGGTACTTCTTGTTGAACCTTTTTGGAGCTTTTATATCTCTTCCATACCTCGAATGATTCTTCTCTTTTTATTATTTTCTTTTCTGGAGAATCTCTTTCCAGAATTGGGAGAATTCTAATTCATTTTTGTTTAAAGAACCCTCCCTCTCTGGCAGCCTCAAATGCTTTTCTCTCTTTCAGGCTCCCAAATATTTCTGCTGAGTTGTTTATCATGTTTTCCTATTGTTTTTGCCATGGATATTTTGTGGACTCTAAGCTCGGCTCGCAGACGAGCTGGCTGGCTCTTCTTCTTCGCTGGAGATCCCTTTGCCAAAGCTCTCTCTTTCAAGTTCTCTTTCTGTTGGAAGTTTCTCAATGTTTGGTGAGCAATGTTCCTACAAGCTTTGCCGTCGATGTGTGGGGGGGGCTCTGTGGCTATGAATCACCTGTAATTACCTGCAGATTGCATTCGCTTCGTAGGGTGTGTCGTTGTTGTCTTGGATAAAAACAGCAACAACAACGACCTTCCCCAGTCGCAGAACTTTGGCGAATATGCCAAGCTCGCTCGCCACCTCCACACGACCACAGCCACACAACATCCACGCACACAGAGGCTCACAGCCACAGTCCACAATGGCAGCCAGCAGCAGCAGCAGCACAGCGATGGTCGAAAGCTTGTTTTAGTATTAAGTTCCACTTCATTCGTGTGGTCACCGTCGCGTTCGCAGCGCCGTTGTTTCTGTTTCGGTTTCGCTTGTCATTATCCGCCGCTCTCCACCGATATCGTCGCCGAATAGAGCTATATTGTAGTTGTATCGTTATCGGGTTTTTGTGTTTTTTTACTTCACTTCCCCCTTTCCAATTTAAAATTTGCCTCGCCCACCACCTATTATCGCACAAGCACAAGGGACGACGACGGAGGTTACGTCAAAACAATACAAAATAACACAAAAAAAGAGCGAAAAATCCAGTGTAAAAATAGTGGAGATTGCAGTAAAAGCACCAAACGCGCAGTTCGCTGTTGTAATCCTAATCCCGATTCCGATTCCGATCCCCGATCCCGAGTTACAACATCCGCGATTAAGAGCGTCACACACTGGCTAATCTGATCTGATCAGCAGGCAGCTGAGAATGAAATCAAGGGCATGAGTACGCAGCTTAAAATAAACCAAATTGACGCGGGGAAAAGGTCACGGGAGCCGCGAATCAGTCACAGTCACAATTTACAGTCACTAAATATGTACAAAGTACACACGCACGTGTGCGGCGGGTTCTATTTTCGAAGTAAATTCGGTTAAATAGTGTTTAATTTATGAAATTTCCAGCGAGAGCTTGGCTTAGGCCAGTGTCTGTGTGTCTGTGTGCGATGAGTGTGTTTGTCTGCTTGTGGTTGCAGTTCCAGTGAAATATATCCGTTTAAGCCAGCACTTCATCTCGCAGAATATACATTGAGAAATGAGCCAATTGCGGGTGATAAGTTAATTTAATTATAAAATACCAGTACGACAACAACAACAACAACAAGTAGTAGTGCAAGCAAAAAGAACGAAAGCGGAATGAAAAGCAAAAAAGAAAGAAAAATGAACAAATTCCTACTCACACACACACGCAAAAGCAACAGACTTTTTGCGGCGGTGTGCGTGTAAGTAACGCTTAAACAACGTAAACGAGGTAACTAGAAGAGAGGCAGAGTCAATGACAGAGAGGGTGAGGGGGCGAGAAGGAATAACAGAAATAGCTTTTGCCCCAACGTGTGGGGCTTCATCGCGTTGTCTCTTTAACGTTGTTGTTGCTGCTGGTCAGCTACTATCTGTATCTGCGTTTTCGCCTTTGCAGCCATCGGGCGTGCCAAGGCTTGCGATCCACGCACGCACACAGGCATAGACTCTCCAGTCAAGCTGGAACGCGTGTGGAACTTATCGCGAGTGTCTCATGTCCACAAAACCACACAGAAAACCCACACAGAGGCAGTTGTGTAAAGTGCGATAACTGATAAGAGAGCGACAAGTGTCTGTTTCTATCTAAAACCACCCACCCACCGACCGACCGAGCGCCGCCGCCATTCACCCCCTTCTCTCCACGCCCCCTGTTAGTCATGTAAGCAACAAGTTTGCAAATCTTCGAGATCTACAAAAAGAGTGGAGAGGGGGAGAATAATGGAAAGATAATCCGCAGTGTATGCACAGAGAAAAAAGAAACGCAGATTTCACTCGAGACTACAAGGAAAAACATCTTAAAATTTCGTAATTCAATGCAAAAGAATGAAAAAAGGACGTTTTTATTCAGAATAAAAAAATAAATATGTTATCGATTGATTTATCTGATCATTATTTATTTGATATACTTTCGTGGTTTTAATTTTTTCAATGTGCTTTTTCTTTTCAAGATCGTAGTGTGACCGAAGTCTCTTGTTTACTTAATCCTAATTTCATTTAATCTCGGCGAAATCTTAACATAAAATGCTAAATGCTTTATAAAATGCTAAATGGCAACACTATGCAAAGTTAGTACTCAGTTAATGCTTACAAATAAAAGAAAACTATGTGAAAACATACAAAGATCTCAATTTTGATATGTAAAACCTTAAAAAAGCAAACAATACAGTTTAAGAAATTAAACTTTTTAAATATCATAATTATTTACAGTGAAGGCACAACTATTTCCATTGCTAACAGCAATATTAATGTTAAATTAATCACAAAGATTATTTTCTAATTAATTTCCGAACTGATTATAAAACTTATCTTTATGAAATCAGTTTTTAGATAAAACAGATCAGATAAGAAATATAAAAATATATAAAGTGGGTTATGCAAACAATACTCGAGTTTTACAAGCAAGATTTCTATATTGGATGAAGAGAAAAGCATTAAAATAATGAATAGCTTAGAGTTTTAATTTAAAAAAGCTTCAGTTTTTGTTTATAAATCAAAATCAACAAAGAATCATAAGTATATGGTGTTTTTCGTGTGTTATCTCGGTAATATACCTCCAAGAAAATATAAAAACTACTCTCAAATATGGCCAAATTCAGCGACTATATTTTCTCTGTGCATTATGAACCAACAAACGAATTGTGTAAAAAATAAAATCCGTGTTGTGTGACTGTGATTGTGACTGTGAGCCAGTGACTTTTACTGCGACTGAGCTGAGTCTTCAATGTTCGCCTCATTGTGCTCTAATAGAATTTAACAAGATGGACTTTTCGGAATAAAAGCGACAAAGCTGCGCCTGAATTGTGATTGAGGCAAGCCTCACACCGACGGACCAAATTTATTCATACTTTTATATGCACACAACCAGCAGCCGCGCTCAGGGCTCTCAATGTTTACTCACGAAAGTCGCGGTGAGAATTGCCAACGCGAGGAACGAGGGAATATGTGTCACAGTCTCGTCGCAACTGGGCCAATAAACCACCGATAGCACACCTGCGAAAACCACCAAGAACGAGAGCTAGGAACGTTGGAAACACCCACCATCAACAGCCACCCACCAGAGTGCCGCATTCACCACCATGGGCCAGACCTCCAGTCACCGCCAGACGCACTCAAGCGGCCACAATAACAACAACAAGGAGGAGCCCCAACTGGCCACCGCCGCACAGTTCGGCAATCGGCGAACCTCCACTCGCAAGTCGACGACTTCGTCTTCGTCGAAGCATTACCCCACGCTGGTGCAGCCATTGCGCAAGGATGAGCTCTCCCTCTTGCGAGACTCGCTTCTGCGCAACGGCAGCATAATGCGCAAGAATCCGGAGCGTCGGCCGGTGACGATCAGCGAGCTGAAGCCGGCGGCTGCCCCAGGTCAGGGGACCAGTGGTAGCGTCTTGCCCACCACTGCCGAGGAAGCAGCGGGAAGCAGCAGCACCAGCACCACTCAGCTGATGGCCTTCCAGCTACGGGTGGATCGTAGTGCCAAGACTGACGACCTGGCCGCCGATTCCTCCTCGGTGGGCGCTCCGACCAAGGAGGGTCGCAACGAGTTCTACATTGTGGGCGATGGGTATCATCGCACAGATCACTGCTATTACCGCGGCCCCAACAGCGATTTCCACAAGTTTCCCTCGGATTCGTTCCACAAAATGTCCGAGGGGTGTTTTGTGCGCATGGCGGACGGTGTATTCCGTCGGCTGGAGGTGCCCACCAAGGCACAGATATCGCGACGATCCTCCAAGGCGGAGGAGATAGGCGACGCCGCTGGCCACGCGAACGGGAGTGCAGCCACGAATGTGAAGAGCCAGCTGATGAGATTTCTCAAGCGCTCCAAGAGCCACACGCCCGCCACGATTGCCAAGCTGCAGCGGGAGAAGGAGGAGGCACGGGCGGAGCGAAAGCAGCGACTCTCAAACGCCATGCGCCAGAAAAACCTGGCAGCCACGAATGCAGCGTCTGCGGCAGGAAACTCATCCTACGGCACAGCCGGAGGTGGCGCTGGTGGCACCGTCAGCAGTAGAAACAACAAGATCGTGGTGACGATGATCGAGAATGGCGGCCTGCCCATTGTGGCCACCAGCAAGGCCGAGAGGCCCAAGGCCAAGGAGACCACATCATCCAGTGAAAAGGCGCGAGCCTCGAGGGTACGTATCAAGGGTCATTGGTGGGAAATAGGGATAAATGGGGACACATACTATAAGGATGAAAGGGAGTATTATCTTTGGGGATAGGCAGGGTTTTATTGAATTCCAAATAGCTGTTGGGGATTGAAGAGCACTTGACCTTGTTGGCTGTGTCGGCGGAGCTCTTGGGCTAGATTTGTTGTGATTTAGCTCCCCTTAAGAGCCATAAAGCTTGTCGCCATTTCATGTACGACCATTGCGAATTTTCTCGTCTCACCACCTTTTCATTCAATCTAATCGTTATCGCTGTTTTGTTGTTGTTTTGCATACCACAAAGTGTCTGTATCTGTTACGGTTTTGGTTTGTGTTCCACAATCGAAAGATTAATTGACATTTCTATTATTTTGATTACGGATTTTGTTCTATTTCAGATTTTTGTTACTCCCCACACATTGATCCTCCATAACCCATACGGAAACTAATGTTCTTTCAGTCTAATAGCAACCCTGCCCTTACAGGACCTTATAATAATGTGATAATTGGTTTAGGGTTTGGATCTAGGTCTAAATCATCGCAGTACAGTCATAATAGTGGTTGACCTCATTACGTTTCCCTGCTGTCACTTGAGGCAGTATCTCTTATGTTTTTGTTTGGACTTGAAAGGCTTGACTGAAATCTCGTTGTCTTGTCTTAATGTAGATTAAGCTGCAAGTTATTCAATTAGCTCAATTAATACGGACATGTCCGAGCGGCTCGCCTAGTGGATACCTCGTACTATACTCAATTGAACCCAACTAGACGTGGCATGTTGAAGACAGAGTGATCCAATAAGCATATTAGACATTTTCTGTTATTTAACAGCCACGGAATAGTTTCCCTGTTTGCCACTTTATTTGTTTACTCATATACGATTATTAGATAATGTGCCTTAGGTCCTGTTGCACCACAGCTTTCTATTTCGGTCTTATTTACGAATTCCATTATATTGCTTCGTATATTCATATGCATACGAAGCTCTGTTCCCTTTTCATCCGGACTTGGAAGTCTGCTACTGAACTAATTGCAAATAAACAAGATAAACGAGGGGTTCTAAATAGAAAAAACCAGTTTCTTATCTGATGACACATCTATTAGGAAGTGAATGCAAATTCTTGCAAACTTTCATAGCCGCCCCAAATATTGTACTTACGATTATTATAGCAATGTCGAGAGTTTTATCGTTTTGGTTTTGCTTAGTGCAAAATACTAAGCTTTCATATTATCATCAATCATTACCCGGATACCAATTTGGTGGAGAGACAATTAAATTCTAAGAAAAACATATAATTCTTTGGTTTTGATAACATATAGTTTTGGAAGACAACGCACAACCCTCAGACTTTTAGGATCTAGTCAATTTTGTGTAGAAGTTTTAACCTAAGTCAGAGATCTCTTGGGAGTTTCTTCTTTTTAAGAAAGATATTTGAAGACCCATTCAAAGTTTAATAGACTTAAGCAAAAGCTAAGCTTGAAAGCGTCTTAATATAATTGTTATGAAGAAGTGCTTGTCATGAATAATTGGAACCTTAATTTTGGATGTGTGTGTAGGTATTTCTCCGTCTGAAACCCCCTAGGTTCTTTTGATGAACTCTGTTCTTGGTAGATAACTAAAGTGCCCGGTTCTATAGCGTAGGAGCACTCGTTGAGTTCTTACTTTGTCTACGGTTATTTCCTTTCTGATTTTGAGAGATAACCGAAGTATCTGATCGCTTTAATAGACTTCAAAGAGGGGAAGAGAAGGAACTCAATTAGCGATTTCTGTGGGCTGATTTCTTAAGCTTCAAAACTCTATAAGCTTTACTGTATAGAAAAGAGTTTTCCTTCTAGAATCAGATAATCGTTTTAATTAAACTTGATAGTTAACATAATTTGCAAAGTTAGGAATGAAATATCGTGTGGTTCTTAGGTTCCCCTCTAGGTTCCTGTAAGGAACTCTTCCCTAAAGTGCCTAGTCGCTCTATAAGCAGGAAACAAGCTCCTGATATAACCAGGATATATACTATGCATATTCCAAAGGGGAACTTTTGGTCTAAAAACACGTTCTACGTGTTTTTCCTTTCCTGATTTTTAGAGATAACAAAACCGATGAGTCCGATCGCTGTACTATAGACTCTATAGAGAGGAAGAAGCGCTTTGCGTAACCCAGGGAACCCGTATATTGCGCACATGCGCACTCCGCTAATCTCCGGCAGCAAACACTGTTAACACAGTTCCTTCTCAGCGTTACGCTCAGGTGATATCAGTGGAAGGCACACACACACCAGCACACCTCCGCGTTCGTAAATCAGCGCTCCAAATGGGGCAGCTCTTTGTGGGAGAATAGATGCACAGATACTCGGCTCTGTAGTGGTGCTCCACACTGGTGGGGAGAGAGAGAGAGAGATCTGCCCACTGATCGTGTGAGTCTATGTGTGTATTAAGGCCGACGGCTCAGTTACCGCCGCTGCCGCAGTCGCGGTCGCAGTCGACGCCAACGTCACCGATTCCGTGCTTTGGAGTACTCGCTCGCTCCCGCTCTCCGGCACTCCAGTTCCAGTTGCTGAGTTGCTGAGTGCTGAGTTGCTTCTGCTTCTGCTGCTGACGCCGCTGCTGGTGCTGGTGCTAGTGCTGCTCTGGTGTGGCCAAGTGGCTCTTTGGCTGCTGAGCTGTTGCTTTCTGCCGTATATTTTGTGTCTTCTGTGTGTTTTCCGTGTGTGTTGTTGTTTCCCTTCGCCGAAGGCGGTTATTCGAACGTCGGTTTACGTCAGAGTTACAGAGCAGAAGGAGGAGCAGGCTATAATTCGATACAGCGAGTGCGAAAAGTTGCGAAAGCCGCGTGCCTCCGATAAGATAAGCGCGGCTAAAGAACTCCAGCCAACCAACCGAGCGAGCGACTGACGAAGCGAACCTTTAATAATCGGGATTTGCGCGAAAAGTGATTTTTTTTTATTGTCAAAGTCAAAATGAAAAAGCAAAAGCTAAACCCATACACTTAGGCACAAAATATATATAACCTAACTGTTTTTCAGCAGTGAAAAAGTCGGCTCAATTGTCTAAAAGTAGTTCATTTGCTTTCGTGTGTGTCTGTGTTTGTGTGTGAGAAACCAGCTGTGGCTGTGTGTGTGCGTGTGCATTGGAGCTTTTCGCTTTGCTCACTGAACCAGCGACGACGAAAAAACAGAAAGAAAAAAAAAAACGTTTAAAACTAACGAACGTACATATTTCCAGATACTTGTGTAGATCTCCGCCACAGTGTAACTATTTAGACAGTAATTAAAGCAACAAAGGAAAATAGCGAAAAGGCAAATGAATCATAAAAACGAAAAAAGAGCTTGGCAGCTTGCTATGGGAAGTGGTCAGGGGGGTGAAGCAAGAAAAGCGTGACACACGAGTGCGGGGGGAGCAAGAGAGCGAGCGACCGAGAGCATCTCAGCTGGGCTTGTGCAACAGCAGCAGAAGCAGAGAGCGAGAGAAAACAAACACACTTACCTTTACCTCGCACAGGTGTGTGCGTGTAGGTGCCCGACTCTCTCGCTCTCTTGCTCGCCCTCCTCCTCCTTCTGCTTCTCCTCCTCCACACCTCTCTGCCCGTTTTGGGGAGTGTGTAGGTATAGCTCTCCCTCTCGCTCCCGCACGTCGCTGTGTGTTTATTTCAGTGTCACCGGGGAGACAGATTAGCTCTTGTCCGCCTGTTGTCGTAAATATAACGCACACACGCGCACATACAACATACATAAATACATATATAAAAATGGAAGTTGCTGCTGCCCGTGCTGGCTGTGTATTTAATTCATTTTCGAGGTTTTAATGCGCAACAACTGCGACTAGGCGACAAAAAAAAATTATATATAAAAAAACAAACAAAGCTCCGCTGAGAATTTAGAAAGCCAAATGTAAACACACATGCAGCAGTGTGTGTGTAGGTGTAGGTGTGTTGCATTGTACTTCCGAGAACTAAAAAACCCAAAAATCGAGCACAGTTGCAAAGCGAAATCTCAAGCTGCCACACTCACACTCTCACACACAAGTCCATTCAATAATTTTTCCCAAACTAAACTTACAGTGTAAGAACAATAAAACGAAAGCAAAAAGCGCAAAGAGAAAGAAATAAAAAGAAAAAGTTGCGATCTCTCCGAGCAACAAGTACTGGTGCACCAATACAAATACACGCGCGCGCGACGAAGATAGTGCCACGACAAAAGAGAAAGAAAACAGAAAAGGAGCAGCAGCTAAGATAGAGAGAAACCAAAGCCGAAAGCGAGACGGAGAGGAGCGCAATGGAGGCCACCGGCAGCACCACGACACCGGACTTGAATCGCGGTGACACCACCAGGAAGAGTGTCCGCCTGTATGCCGCCCGCAAGGGGGCGGCACCGGCGCCGCCCAAGCTAAGCGTTGCCACCTCCTCCAGTTCCGCCAACAACCAAAACATCAGTAACAACAACACCAACAGCAGCAGCGACAACTTGCCAGAAACGGAAGTGGAGCGAACATATCTTGCCACCAAGGATCTCGGATCCCTCGCCATCGTCGACGACGAGAGCGTTGTGGAGCTGCGCCGACGCGAAGTGAAGGCTGCTCCACTGCCCCGCATAGCGGTGTCCGCCCTTCCCACGCTTCAGCCCCTTCCCCAGCCCAGAGCCCTGGAGCGCCAACAGAAGTTGCCGGCGCCACGTAACCTCCTCTCCACCGAGGACGATGCCGGCGTGTCCTTCGCCCTCGGCTCCATCGAGAAGCACATCCACAATGTGGAGGAGAGCTTCAAGCAACAGCAGCAGCAGCAGCAGTCCCAATCCTCGATGGACGTCATGAAATGGAGATAAAGCGCAAGCAGAGCAAGCGATACGGCGAAACGGAGAACCTGCTGCGGCCGGGCATCAGTGACATGTCCTCGGAGAACGACTTCCAGTATCTGGGCGGGCGCAGAGCCGGAGAACTGGACGACAGCAACGAGCTGATGCTCTCGGAATTCCAGCGGGGCAGCGACGGCCGCAATTCGATTGGTGCCTACTCCAAGAACTCGGCGGCAGCTTCCAGCGGATCGAGTGCCGTGAAGGCAAAGCTAGCCCGTACCGCCTCCGACACGAAAAACAATGATACCGTGCTGGCCATGCGTGCCACTCTCAAGCAGAAGCAGCATCTGCAGGACGAGAAGCAGCCGGCTGTGTGGCGGCCAGCCGGCACAGCCCCCACTCCGGCGGCCAGAAGTTCCTTCTCCCCATCCAGTTCAACCAACGCATCCGGTTCGACCAGTCGCGGGGGCAGTAGCAGCAGCGTGGTGGACGGAGTGGCACCATCCAAGGTGACGGCCACCACCATTTCGGCTGCTAAGCGACGGGAGGAGAATTTGCGGCAATTTGAAGCTTTACTGGCACAAAAGTCCTCCCACCGTCAGGCGTCCTCGGGAGGAGGAGCAGGAACCGCTAGCAGTGCTGCCAGCTCCAAGCGCCGTTCGGAGAGACCAATTGTGGCGCCCATACCGCCGTATAATTCAACCAAGACGGAGCCTGTGGCAACCAGCAGCTCAGTCAGAGCTAGTGCGGATCCCAGATCCACTGCGACGCATGGTTCGGGTTCGGGGTCAGGGGCTGCTGTCCCGCCGGTGAGCAGCCACCATCGTAGTAGCCACGCTCCCAGTGTGGTGACGAACCGCAGCAATGTATACAGCAACCATGTTGCACAGGTAAACTTGAAGCCTCTAGGGAGGAAAGTGTATTATTAATATTTATATGACGCAACTCTGCGGGGTCCAAATTCTTGTTCACATAAATTAATTTGTTTGAAAGTGGTTTAAACTCAACAATATTTATAAGTAATAACGGAATACATAAAAGGGGAGCCCAGTATTATCCCACACTTCTTCGATTAGGACCTTTCTTGGGGGAAAACCAGGCCCTTCTACACCCTCCACAAATTAAATGTACTTAAGCCCTAATTATGGTATTTTCCGCAGGGTTCGCCTAACATGCAGATGCGGAGTAGCGCTCCTATGCGATGGCGTGCTACGGAGGAGCACATTGGCAAATACAAACTCATCAAGACGATTGGCAAGGGCAACTTTGCCAAGGTGAAACTGGCTAAGCACCTGCCCACCGGCAAGGAGGTGGCCATCAAGATAATTGACAAGACCCAACTCAATCCTGGGTCACTACAGAAACTCTTCAGAGAGGTATGTGTTTTATTTATTTAATGATTTTCGATTTGCTGTAAGACTAACCCTACTTGCCGCCCCTTACAGGTTAGGATAATGAAGATGCTGGATCACCCCAACATAGTTAAATTGTTCCAAGTAATAGAAACGGAGAAGACGCTGTATCTGATCATGGAGTATGCGTCGGGTGGCGAAGTTTTTGACTATCTGGTTCTACACGGACGCATGAAGGAGAAGGAGGCACGCGTTAAGTTTCGACAAATTGTCTCAGCTGTGCAATACTGTCATCAAAAGAGAATAATACACAGGTATTGTAGAGTAATTAATTAATTATAGATTTGTTTCTAATCATTCCATTTGCCTCCTCTAATAACAGGGACTTAAAAGCTGAAAACCTTTTGCTGGACAGCGAACTAAACATCAAAATCGCAGACTTTGGCTTTTCGAACGAGTTCACGCCCGGCTCCAAGCTGGACACGTTCTGTGGCAGTCCACCGTACGCAGCGCCAGAACTGTTTCAGGGAAAGAAGTACGATGGACCCGAGGTTGATGTGTGGTCGCTGGGTGTTATCCTGTATACGTTAGTGAGCGGTTCCCTGCCCTTTGACGGCTCCACACTGAGGGAGCTGCGCGAGCGTGTGCTCAGAGGCAAATATAGGTGAGTTGCCCGATAACTTCTGATTCATCAGCAATAATAACATTTTATATTTTTGCAGAATCCCCTTCTATATGTCGACTGACTGCGAAAACTTGCTCCGAAAGTTCTTAGTACTGAATCCCGCAAAGCGTGCTAGTCTGGAAACAATCATGGGCGACAAGTGGATGAACATGGGGTTTGAGGAGGACGAACTCAAGCCCTACATTGAGCCCAAGGCCGATTTAGCCGATCCCAAGCGGATAGGTAAGACGGGTACTGTATACAAAATTCATTACTAATATTATTAACCGAATTGTGTGTGGAATGGAGTGTTCTGCCTGCCAATTGCCTTTAATTTTCTATATTATCTCTTGTATTTTTGCTATGTAATATTACTAATATTTTTGTGTCAACTCTGTTGTTTGTTGTTTTAGTTTTGTAGTTAATTGCTGTTGTTCTCTCTCTCCCGGGACTCTCCCGCCGCCGTGTTTTTTGTTATCCTTTTAAATATATGTATATGCCATGTCATGGTTTTTCGTTTTGTAAATTCTCACACATAGCTGCGGGGTCACAAACCGGTGTCAAGAATTCGCTCTCGATTCGGCGTAGTGCATACAACTTGATGTTGATGGTGAATTTTCTGATCGACGAGCGGAAGGGGCCAAGGCCACCACAGCCTATGCCAGCCAAAATGTATGCAATCATCCCGTGAATGTAGAGCATTCTGCGCAGAGGGCATTCCGCATTAACCCCCAATTCCTCTCTGTTCTATTTCTCACTTTCTGTGTCCGCAAAACAATCAGAATGTCCTGGAAGAGGCGTCGTCGTCGTCGCCAGCTCAAGAGAACGGATAAAACACATTTAAAATCTTGTACAGCCAGCCAAAAGGGAAAATCTAAATTTATTTTACTTTTCTTTGGTTTTTCTGTGTGTTAATCGTTGTGGCCATTGTAAAAAGCTGTCTGTATGTGCACCACACGATGATTAATAAGAGAAATAAACAGAGTTCTCTGAAATATGCTCGCTCGACGCGGTTTCATTCAAAAATAGGCTAAAAATTGCACCCGGTTTGGGTCCTGCAACGGCGATGTTAAGTTTTCATTTCGCTAGCTGCATGACCATCCTTAAGACAATAAATCTTTCCTAGTTTTGTTCAGTTGAAGGCGAAGAAAGTACACACAATTCCGGCTACTCCAAGTATCGGCCAAAAACATAATATAAAACATATCTGTAATGAATATTTGCATGCGCTATCTAAATGTACTAAATTATCTCGGAGTATGTCCTGAAACCCACCTTCAAACCACTCACACCCAATCTGTTTTGTTATTTCCGCATCGCGATGCTCAGAAGCTCTAGTCGCGATGGGCTACAATCGGCAGGATATCGAGGCTTCGCTCTCGCAGGTGCGCTACGACGACGTGTTTGCCACGTACTTGCTGCTGGGACGCAAGAGCACGGACGTAAGTACAAAGAAAGCGGAATCGATCCAGGTCGTGTGTGTGCTAAAGAAGAGTCTTTCTCCTGCAGCCGGAAAGTGACGGATCGCGGTCTGGCTCGTCGCTCTCACTGCGCAACATCTCGGGCAACGATGCGGGCGCCAACGCAGGCAGTGCGAGTGTGCAGAGTCCCACGCATCGGGGTGTCCACCGGAGCATATCGGCGTCCAGCACGAAGCCCAGTCGCCGAGCCTCGTCCGGTGCGGAAACATTGCGTAAGTCCCACTTTTGGGGCTAACGATCTATACTTTATTTTGTACCGTAGAAGCTCTCTTCAAGTCTAACTCAATTTCATATTCTTCCACATTTTCAAGTTTAATTAATATTTTGAGAAAAACTAACCAAGTGAATGTTCAGGAAATAACGCTGTAAACTTTGCCAAGACATTACTCATTCTGATTTATATTGACTTACTGACAGCTCAATTAGTACGATTCTCTTTCAAACATCGTTGTAATCTGTGATAATGTGCTCTTAACCTGCTCGTTTGTATAAAAACTGTCTTCTAAGAACGAAAGTCAAGCAATGTGGATAAAATGATGAATAAAAGGAGCTTTTACGGTTGCTTAATGCCATCTAGTATCTTTTACTAATCAATATGTCTAATTACAGGAGTTGGACCCACAAATGCCACAGCAACTGTGGCTGCGACGGCGGCGGCTGGCGGCGGGGTGGGTTCTGTAAATCCAAGCAATAACTACAATGCTGCAGGATCAGCGGCGGATCGAGCGTCAGTGTAAGTGGAAAAAAATCGTTTACAAAAATAGGTTTTAATTTATATTTATTTTATTTTTAGTGGCAGCAACTTTAAGCGTCAGAACACCATCGATTCGGCCACGATTAAAGAGAATACAGCGCGACTTGCCGCACAAAATCAGAGACCCGCTTCGGCCACCCAAAAGATGCTCACCACGGCAGACACAAGTAAGCTCCAAACGGATCAGAAAATTCAGTAGAACCTAGCTAACTTTGATCCCCTTCCTTATCTGCAGCACTGAACAGTCCCGCCAAGCCGCGAACGGCAACGAAGTACGACCCGACGAACGGCAATCGCACAGTTAGCGGCACCAGTGGCATCATTCCACGCCGCTCCACCACGCTGTATGAAAAGACTTCGTCGACGGAGAAAACCAATGTTATTCCTGCAGAGACAAAGTACGTGAGAGTTGAGCTGAGCGCCTCCTCGTTACCCTTATATGTAGTCATAGTTTATATACGGAAACCCCGGTTATTGTTTGCATCACATTACCCCGTTTTGGCAGAGGCTTATTTAGTTGTTCAGTCAGCCTAGCCTAGCCTGTGGCCTTATCGTTTTACTTTGCCTTTGGTTTGCACTCGAATCGGAGGTTAGCAGCAGCTCACACTACTCCCATCACTAAAGAGATGTAGCGAGGAGATCGTCTAGAGGTTCCCCGGGAATACAAAACGACATTATATTGTATATATATGAACATAGTTAGTCACGCACAGTTCAGTTCTCTTTTTGGTTGCCGTGTGCTGATTGGCACATTCGAAAAATTACCTTTAGTTACTTCCACATTCGTTTCATTTCGGTTCTAAAAAACTCTTAACCAATATAAAACCAAAGACAATGCCATATTTACCAATTTTTCGGCCTAAAACCCTGAAACATGCACATTTCCAGCAGCGGATCGGCAGCTCCCGCTGGCAAGGGTCATACCAAAAGCGCGTCTGTATCGAGTCCTCGCCCCTCAGCGGACGGATGCGTCTCGGTCTCGAATGACCCGCTCGGAACGAGGTATACACTTGAGTAATTTAACCAAAAACGCAAAACCAAACTAAACAAACAAAATTCTATTACTTTTGATTACTGGATTGATTTAAAGTTCCACTGCTTTCGTTTCCGTTTCTTATCTCTTATGATTTTTAACGATTGGCTGGCATTTTTATTTGTTTTTGGGCGAATTATTGTGCATTTCGGCGGCAATCATTTCAACCAATCATCCCCATGAATCATTAACTCAAGTATCCATCAGTCACAAAGAACTCATACACCATTCATACCTAAGACATTTTACCTTCGATGTGTTCCTTTTGATAATTCGTATGTTTAGAAATTCAACTCTGATGTAGTGAATCTTAGATATTTGGTGTTTTTATGACTATTTAAGGCAGATTGGTTTTATTTTCATTTAAAAACATTTATAATGGCTAGAAATTATAGCAATCTCTTAGAATAAGCATTCAAAAAATGGATAGCATAGACTAATCAATCTTATTTCAAATCCTTATTAATATTAATTTATAAACTTGCAGAAAATTGAATTTTTCTAAATTCTGTAGAGTTTTTCTCTTGGCTGTGCGTGATATTAACAGCTTGGCTAATTGGTTAGACCTTTTCAGAGTAGGATATAATCAGCATTGGTTAGGTAATCAATATTAAGTCTTATTCCGGATGGAGTCCAGCCAAAGACCAATATAATCACTAAGATGCCGAACGGCCATACATTTGATTTGCATAATGCAAGCTGTTTTTCAGCTGGCTCTCTCTCTCTTCGCTCGCCCAAAGTTGAGAGCGTAAAAATCTTAGCGCTCTTTCTCTCTGTCTTTTTAAACAAAATTCCAAGAGAGTCTGGAGCCAGCACGAAAAATTGGATTGCAAAATTATCGTATGGCGTTACTCATCTTGAAGATTCTAATGTCCTTTGGACCAGCTATATATACTTACTTCAGTATCTATAAGAACTCATTAGGTATATCTCGATTGAATTTGTTTACTGTTCTACTCTACTCTTAGTTTTACAGTGTTGTTGTTGGCTTTTCCTAGTTTCGTTCTATTCGTATATTCGTTTTTTGTATATTTATCTATATATATATTTATCCAAGATGTATTCCTAACGACCTAACAACAATTTGATCAATTGAATAATGTAAATTTCTTATCTTTTCATGTTTTTTACAATATTTGAACATTGTCTGTTTACAAAAAAAAAAAACAAATTTCGATATAACTACTACTACACTACCACATATGTACATCCATATTCTTTGTGGCGTTCTATATATCCGCAACTACAAATAACACCACCACCACCAACCACCTACGATATCTGACAAATCTGCAACAACCAACCTCCTTCGTCTTCCTATCGACGCTCGCTCAATTATTGTACTACTCTACTATTACTACCCTTTCGATCGTAATCGTAATCGCAAATTGAAAACCTGAACAATAATCCAACAAACTATATTGAATCGACAAACCACCCGACAATCCGATTTGAAAATGCAAAATGCAAAAACTAAATGAATGTGGTTTGAAACGAATTCAATTTGGATTCAAACGAATCGAACAAATTTGGTGAGTGAAAATGCAATATATTACGTTAAGAGATATTTATTGTGCCTCATTACACCAAGGGTCGTGGGCGTGTCCAATAATAACAGTAAATCAATAATTGCGAATGCAACTATTGCTAGATTCCCATCACCTTGATGGTTGCTGTACTTATAGCTCATTTCGTATTTTTTCACGTAATTTTTGGGTGTTGTTGAGTAAGCGAACACGACCCTTTCCATATACAGATATATATATTGCTTAAGTATGTACTACTACAACTAGCCTACGGTTTGGGTTTAATTTTCCTTATTTGGTTCGCCTATTTTTGCATATATTTTGTAATTCATTTGAATTAAATTCAATTGGCGCGATGCCAAGATATTGTTGTACGCTCGAGTTAGTTTTCGAGTACGGGATTAACACATCCTACGAGTGAATAGTTTTTTATTTCGTATTCTCATTCGGAAGAGTCCAGTTACGCTTAATTAAGCGATACAAAAATATATAAGAACTCTCATCATTTTGTTTACTTTCCTTCATGCATGCATGTCTCCGTCTCTGTCAGTAAAACTATATATTGACTCCATCGCCAGTAAAATTGAATTTTCTCCATAATAATTGTGTGTGTTTCCTTTACTTTCACTAATGTGTTAAATGCCTACCTAATTTTACGAAATTCTATTCGATATAGTTTGTTTCTGTGCCGCTGTTGTAACTTTTGTACCTCTCTGAACATGATTACCATTTGCTCTCCAATGTACGACTAACATGCATAACACTTTCAATGATAATACCTCCTGCTCTCTTTCCCACGATCATCGGGTATCGTAATGAAATGAGTTTGCTCCATTTTATGTGACCAACTCGCACGCATGCACAAAAGACCAATATAATCACTAAGATGCCTAGCGGCCATACATTTGCTTTGCAATATGCAAGCCATTTTTCTGCAAGCGACAAAATTGAACCGTACAAGGGAGTGGCTGGCTCTAGAGCGCTCTCCGAACGGCCATACATTTGCTTTGCAATATGCAAGCCGTTTTTTTGCAAGCTACACATTTTTTTTAAGTGCAAAAATTGTATCGTTTTACTCATCTTGCTGTTATATTGGTCTTTGCATGAACCATCTCTCACATAGAACGCTTTCATGTAGACCGACGGATCGAACCTTCTGTTGTTTTCTGCTGAGCTTTCCAATTACAAAATATATATAATCGAACTATACATTCTTGCATATGTTCTCATGTTCATAAAATCCAACCAAAAAGAGTTGAAAGTTTGTCGTATCCGATTTTATTTATAAGAAAACGTATTTATAAGTGCTTGTCTTTTTAAGAAAATTTACATGATCTATTTTTATTTTTTCTTTTCATTTTGTTTATGTCTGCGACGTGATCGATAAAAAAAAACAATATATACAAACAAAACCATAAACCCTTGGTTACCGTCATCAATTTGTCACATCAATCGAACAAACAAAATGCTTGATTCGCTGCTCTGACCATCTACACACCCGCCTGCCGCCATTCTGCATAAAACCCAAACAAAATCAACCCAAACCGATCTTGAAAATGAATTACGAAATATGAACACACAATTATCCACCAATTGGCAATGACGCAACATATGGGTAACACAAATTGAAACTCCGAATACCGAAAAACCAACCAATTCAATTTAATTCGATTTGATAATGATGACCCAACGCCACTGCCATTACTCATCCTATTCACCTCAACATTACAACACCATCATCATTATCATGTGACGAACGTTCGAACGATTACACCGAAACTAAATACAAAACAAAATCAATCAAACAATTATTTAATGGAAAAACAAACAAACAAAACCAAACCAAACAAACTTATATACTGATAAAAACATATTCGTTTCCCGAAATGCGATTCATTGGATTTGAATGTACTCTCTCTCTCTCTATCTCCGACGAACTGATTCGATACTGATTCGATTCGATTTCCATTCCATACGTATGTGTGTATATGTATTGTTCTTGTACATATATAGTCTGTTCGATCGACTTAGAATGGCATCGGCTGTTAAATCAAGCAGACACTTTCCAAGGAATGTTCCATCACGTTCAACCTTTCACTCTGGTGAGTTTTCTGTTCACTTATTTTTATTAGTTTTAATAATAATAATTTAATTTTATCCACACCAACCCACAACCCACAACCCACCCAACCAACTAAAAAAAACCCCACCAAAACCAGCCCGAAACTAGGCTAAAGTCATTCATAAATGTTAGATGTTACCGCGTTATCGAGTGTGTTTTTCTTTATTTTATATTTTCAATAACTTGGAAAGAACCCCCTCTTCATGCTGCATCCGATAATAGATACCCCAAAAACCCAACAATTGTGTCCCGCCGCACTGCACCCTTCTCCCGCCATCCATATTGCATACCAAATCGCGCCTCAATTATGATTTTTACCTTGTCAAGCGACTAGTTTCCTAATCCGTTGAATCAACTCGATCGATCCATTTAGCTGAATGTTACTTTCTGTTGTCGTACATCGCATCGCTTATGATTTCCGCGATCTAATGCTGCACCCTCTCCATGCACGTTTGTCTAAGTGGTCACGTAATACCCGTGTACTTCGATCCGATCCCCAATGTTCTGCCTGTAAATATGTCTATGTATGTTTTGGAAATACGGATGGAAAACTATTCATAGCGATCTAAATTGCTCAACGATACAAAACTGACACATTTGTCTGTCCACATTCAGCTATCGCGATTTTACTAAAAAAAAATACAGAAACAACAGAACGTTAAGCGCAAAAGCATTGCGTGTGCCCATTGGTGGACAAAGTGTAATGTGATTTCCAGTGGTAGAACCTATAACCCGTAGAGTATGTGGCTATTTATAGAGTATTGCCACGTTTATGTGCTGTGAGGCTGTGTAATTAATTACAGTTTTACTAGGTCAATTCGTACATTAGGTAAAATAAAGTGGTTTCATGGAAACTATAGAAATGACAAACATATTGATGCCTACTTTTTGGCGTTGCATACTGCAAATATTAGAGAGCGAGCTTTAAAATCTCTCCTTTTCTTGCAGTATCCGATAGAATTGTAATTAAAGAATAGTAAGAGCTACAGTCAAGTGTGTTCGCCTTTGCTTTAAAAATAATGTTATTGCGAACTTTTCGAAATGCTTCTAAGATCGACTGTAAAAATAAATGTTCTTAGATTAAAAACGAATTAATAAAACAAAAAACATTTAAAAATTAAAAAAAATATACGTTTTGAATAGTCAAGATCAAAACCATGGTTCGATATTTCACTTATCATCTGAGGTGAGTTCAAACGAGATGGATATAAAAGTTGCAGCTGTATTTTTATCATCGGATTGTACTCAAGTTTTAGAGAATATTAGCACAAATGTTTTTATTACATATATATTTACTTTTTACCGATCAAGACTTTTTTAATCATTTTTGAGGACAATAGTAAGCGTTGTTATTAATATTCTTGCAAGAGCCTACGGACGCTGTGAACAGACGGACAAACGGACATATAAATCGACAAATTTATAAACAGATCTCTATGTGCAACCTAAAGCTTTCTGTGAAACCATTGATTATAACCAAGTTCCTTCCATGATTTTGAAACTATCGTCGATATAGTTTATCATCTTTGTAATCAGCAGGCATATAGACGTGGATAGATATCACATTGCACTTTGCGCCTCACAATGGCGCTCTATTTACGAAACTCTTAAAGTATTTAATTAATATATGTGCTCTAGTCTTAAATGATAAAAAGATAGATAGATTGTGTGTTTGTGTACACGTCACCAAGAGCTGCATTTAGGCAATTTCGATGCTAACTACGATATTATTACCCTTCTTAGGTCAAACCAGAGCACGAAACAACACAGCGTTGGAATACTCGGGCACAAGCGGTGCCTCCGGCGACTCCTCGCATCCGGGTCGCATGAGCTTCTTCTCCAAACTCTCCTCACGTTTTAGCAAACGGTAAGTAGTCTCAGCCAAATGTCACAAAGTGCCAAATTCATTTCTTCAGTTAATGGAATATTACAAGAAAAGCAAAAGCAAATGCAAACTGCAATTCGATTCGTTATTTTTGCGTTTATTTATTTTCTTCCTTACACCATTTTGTTTCTTTTAAATTTTTATTTGAATATTTTCCGTTTCTTTTGATTTGATTTTCGTTTATGTTTGATTTTACTCGTTTATCACATTTTATGTTTCATAGTTTTGTTTTCATTTTACCGCATATCTGCCGCACATACATACACGTATGTATTGTATGCTCATGTGTTATGTTTTTGTACCAAGTTGTCTGCAGAATGTCCGTAAAAAATCACTCAAGCCAGCTCCAAGTTATCGCTACAAAGCGCATTACAAAGCCATGCCCATCGATGCACATAATTAAATGTAAACAAAGCTATAAGAAATAAAATAAAAACAGCCGTTGGATATGCAGAGTTTTCAAATTCTAAAAAACTTCAAATAGAGACTCCCAGGTCCAGGTAGATCTTTGAGCTTAGTTCTGAGGCGGAAGGATAGCGAACAGACACCTGATCAGATAAAGGAGGAAAACCCAGAATATAGATATAAATGGGAGGAAATATAATAGAATATATGTATGGCATAGCAACACAAGTCTGACGACATAAACTCGCCAGTACAAAGTCCAATCGAGATTATGTCACTTTTGTTGTGCGGCTTTATGACTTTTTAAAACAACACAAACTCTCGTAAAATTATGTTGTTTTAAAGCGTCATAAACTCGCTGACGGCGGGTGTATGTCGTTTTTAAAATGTCAGTAAAACGACATAAACTCGCTCAAAATTATGTCGCTTAAAAATTTACGAGATTATGACGGCGGACTTAAAGAAAAAGGACATAAACTCGATCGAAATTGTGTCGTTTTAGAATTGGCTAGTTTATGACGCGGCCTTATGTCGTTACCCCAGAGATATATTGGCACACATGTTGCACTGCTAAATCATGATAAATTCGGTTAATAATATACTTAATGCAAGGCACTAAAAGCTGGTTAAATAATGAAATGTAAAAAGCTATAATTACAAAGTTCTTTTCAATACTGAATCGCACTGTAGTTGGTTGGCTCTGTAAAGGGAGCTCAACATATATTTATGCACTATAGTTTTGTGTGCGATGTCGTGACTTACATGCAATAACAAAACGTTTCTTTGGTCCATCACCCTCTCACCAGTATTACGTTTGTTTAAACAATGGAACTCTGCACTATGTTAACCATGGATTTATTGAGAGCCAGAGACATTGAGAGAGAGAGGCAGATGTGAAGAAGATTTATAAAGAGGAATAAATATAAATAACTATGCTATGCCACTGAACTGAACAGGCTAATATGCGTTGCTATTAACCCCATGTATAGTCCCCGCAGAAATCGCAGAAATTAAAAGGCAAAAAAGCAGCACCTGCATTCGATTGCATGACGGATAACTAAGAAAAATGTAATTGGGCGTGATTTTATGATTATTATTGGGTTATCTCTTCTTTATTTAACTGCAAACAATAAATGAGTTCATCATTACGAAGTTGTTACTTATATATCTTCCACTAATGATATGCACATGTTTTGTATATGGAATTACTTTTCTGTTCTTTTCTGTTTTTGTTTCTTTATCCTCGTTTTTTGAACTGAAAGACTTTCAGAAGGCAAAAGAAAGTATGTACTCTCTGTGTATATACCACTAAACATACCACATACCTAACACGAACTCACCCAGAGGACCTTTTGCTTAAGAACGGACTCGAACGGGCATATGCACCAGCCACCACTCATCGGTCCGATGCACTTACTACTCTTGCCCCACAAATTGTGGTTGGGTTGGGTGGCTTGCATATGCCGGTTCGGTTCGGGTTTAGTTTAGATGCTCGCTCGCATTGCTAAAACATACCGTATACCAATATTTAGTTAGCATACAAACCATACTGCATACTGCATACTGCATACATATGTACATTGTGTAAATGCCAAAAATATATTCCGACTGTGGCGCTCTCAGCCTGTAGAAACAATGAAAAAATAAATATAAAATACAAATGGCTATTCGGTCGGGTTGATAACAAGTTGTTGTTGATTGAATTGAAAAGTGTCAGTGTCTAAATTAATATAAACGAAAATAACACGGAACTCTCTAACCACCTCTAATCGCAAGCAACATTCTCTCGCCTTCCAAATCCGACTCTGATTCAGGTGCAAAATTAATGTTTATATAAGTCAGCAAATCATTGAAAATCGATCCATTTTAATTATGTAAAAAAATGTCAAATTATGTAAATTTTGTAAATTTTACATTTTACATGTAGAATTTTACATTTTCATATAAATCGACCGATCCCTTCTATGGCAGCTATATGATATAGTTGTCCGATCTTAATGAAATTAAAACCGTAATTCTAGAACTATAAAAACGACTATATCTCGAAATTTATAGAAATTCGTTGAAAAACAGAGAAATTAAAAATTTTTGTACATTAATTTCGCCATCATTCCTATGGCAGCTATATAGTGGTCCGATTTCGGCCGTTCCGACATATATACTGCGTGCTAAAGAAATAAGACTATGCTTAAAATTTCAGCCCGATAGCTCAAAAACTGAGAGACTAGTTCGCGTAGAAACCGACAGACAGACAGACAGACAGACAGACGGACAGACAGACGGACAGACAGACGGACAGACAGACAGACGGACATGGCTAGATCGACTCGGCTGGTGATGCTGATCAAGAATATATATACTTTATGGGGTCTGAGATGCCTCCTTCACTGCGTTGCAAATATCATGCAGGGTATAATAAAGAAAATAAAAATACGATACATACATACTGTGACTACGTGAATCCGTAATCTGAGATTGGCCAAGAAACCAACCAAAAAAATATGGGCCAACGTCTGTCTCGCTTCCTCTCTACGCTCTCAAATCTCCGTCACACCTTTAGTTCGTTTTATTCCTTGATTGATATTGATATTGATTGATTTTGTTGACAAATACTCTCGTACATATATTATATATATACAAATATTATGTAGTTTTCTCTCTTCTAATCCTGTATATCCACGTTTGCTTTGTACAACTCTGTATGTACTTCCATTATTATATATTATCACCACACGCTAGGAAGGCTCTTTTGTTCTTGTCTCTCTTTCATTTATTCAAAAAAAAAAAACAAATAAATTAATGCTGATTGGATAAGAAAATCAAAAAGAAGAATATGTTGTATCAGTTTGAAGAACAATTGCGTTTACTTTTCTTTTTCTATGAAGAAACATGAAAAATGATGATGATGTGAAAGTCGAAACTCGAAACTCGAAACTCGAAACTCTTACCACCATTATTCCGTTTTATTCTTATCTGTCTTCTTTGGTTTCATTTCTGGTATTTGTTTTTCACCCATTATTAATATTTTTTCCAGCCGTGAATAATTTGTTTAAAATTTTTTCTTTAATTTTAGGCCAAACCAGTAATTAACAAAACAAGCATTAACTACTTCTTGTTAATAGTTCTAAAACTGAAACTGAAACTGAAACTGAAACAAACGATTCCCCTAGAGTAAACGCGCGTGACGGAGAGAGGTTCAGATATGAACAGAGACAGAGAGACACACACAGATATGAGATCGATATGGTTTACCGATCCGATCGATATCGCTTTCGATACTCCGATACTCGGTATCGGTACCGATCACGATCCTGATCCCGATCCCGATACCGAACCCGAACCCGATTTCGATTTTCGATTCGAACCCCTTCAAATGAACACCGACAACGTTGAGTTCCGTTGCGTTAATTGAAATTTCACAAATGCGCCTATGTTTTATTACAATTATTAACTAATTATACATTATAAATTTATATAAATTAAAGATACATATACATATATATATATATTTAAAAGTAAAGCAACAAACAGAAATTACGAAACCTTTGTTTTCATTGTTTGTAAAACGATAAGAGAGGAAAGCGAAGCGATCGACGACCAGCAAATGGCAATATAAAATATAGAATTATATAAAAACGAAACGCAATAATCAGAACGAAATCCCGACCACAATTGCTGTGTCACTGTCACGATTATGGATTACAATTACTACTAAATATTACACCTACGAGTACTACCTAAATATATATAAATATATATATATATATTTATGTTAAATGCGTATCGCAACTATAGTTAATGAATAAAACTGCAAAGTAAAAACCTAACTTAAGCCTAACTCAACTAAAAACCGATCTAAAGTGTAAAGTGTAAAGTGGTGTTTTTGCCTACATCATTTAGTGAACACACACCACACACACAATATGAGAACACCAAAAGAAGTTGCTAATTTTGTAACGATGATCTTGAATTTTATTTAGCGATCTTTGTATTTATATGTGTATGTATGTATCGTATGTATGGATCTGTCTTTGTACTCTCCGATATGAGCTTGACTATATTTTTTTTTTGTAAATTGTATCCGTGGATCATACAATCAGACAACCAACCAATCAATCAATCAATCAAATCAACCAACCAAGCAACCAACAAACCAACCAAGCAGCCAGCCAGCCAGCCAACTAACGAACTTGCAAATCATAAAAATCACAACCACAACCACTGTGCGCAGATGCTGAAGCCAGACGAGCAGCGAGCGTGTACCTAGTATCTAAGTATCTAAGCATATACCACGTAGTCACTAAACAAAACAAAAAAAAAACCATTATTAAACTTAAATCCAAGGAATATAACAATGTATTACCACTATAGTGCATGTGACCATTTTATTTGTACAGCTGATGTATCTATAGAGATCGTGTTATCATCGGCCGCCGCCTTCAGTGGCTCGATCAGTAGTTATCTATACATATTAAGTTTCAAAGAAATAACGCATAAATATAAAACAATTGATAATTTAATAAAACCAATAATAATAAATGATGTGAAACATTTGTGAGCAAATGAAAACCCAAATCCCAACGTGCATTTCAATTTTATTTACAAATATTTATAAATTGCCTAAGAGTTCTGGGAGTCTCAAATAGTTTGAATATTAGAAATGTATCCAAAAGAAAGTATTTCTTTGGGTTAGAAATGTATTCGTATAGACAAGTTCCTTAAATTAGGAGAATTAAAAGGATGGAGATACTAACTAAATTCTTGAATGCTGGGTTAACTCAAAGTATAGGATTTGTTAGCCTTTTTTTTTAAATTAAAGCGGAGCTCGTAGACAACTGTTGACAGTTTTTTCTTAGCCGTCTATGTTCGAACATTTTGACAATAAAATCCTTTTTTGCCTTTTCCCTAGAATTCTTTCTCGTTATTTGGTCTTCGTTTGAATGTTCTCAGTTAAACTTATCTTGATATCAACTTATGAAGAGCGACTTGGTTGAGCGCTTGCACTTTATGAGCAAATACTAAAATATGTTCAGCTTAAAAGACCTTTAATTGATTTATTTTTAACGATGCTATAATCTTAACATTTAAAACATTCTCATCCATTTTGCAAGTTTAACAAAACGGAGTTTAACTTTTATACGCTTTGTCTCAAAATTAGAAAATTAGCGAGTCTAGTATAGATTTAATACTTAATAATACCAAATGTATACTCAGTATTATAGTTTTAATACTTTATAGTTTCATTTGTGTACTTTTTAGTATTATTTTTATACAAAGATACATCGAAATTTCAATAACATCGTGATTGCTGGAATGAAGTGCTTTTTTGTAGTCGCGTTAGTGATTTTGTTCAAGAATTGAAGCACATTAGTATAATTTTTGTACTTTTGTAGTATCAAAATAATAAGCATCTTAATAAGAAACGTTTAATACTTAAGAGTATAGAATACATAAAACAATAGAATAGTTTCAATGAGATTTTTTTTTGGGTATAGCACACAAACGTTTACAGTAAATATCCTTAACAAATTGGAGAGTATATAAAATTAATTATTGAGAAAAGACTCCAGAGATCATAATTTTCAGAACAAACAAAGAAGTCTACTGTTATTTGCGAGCTCTGATTGTAATATATCATGATTAGAAATTGAAAAGTCTGCATAATCAGTAAAGTGTTTTGAGCATAATAATGAAAAAAGATTATAAAATCAAAACCAGTTATTTGCAAATAAATAAGAACTAAACATGAAAATTGTAAAAGTGTAAATAGGAAAGCTCGCTGGACTCTTAATTATAAAATGCTTATAAATATATTTTCAGCCAAACAACCACGGAAGAGCCGGCAAAGCCTCGAGTATTGCGTTTTACATGGTCCATGAAGACCACTTCGCCGCTGATGCCCGAACAGATAATGCAAAAGATACGGGAAGTGTTGGACCAAAACAACTGCGACTATGAGCAGCGGGAGCGGTTAGTAACCTAAGTATAATTAATGATTTATTTATATTTTTCTTAAACCATCCCCACTTAGCTTTGTCCTGTGGTGCGTCCATGGTGATCCCAATACCGACTCTCTGGTGCAATGGGAAATTGAGGTGTGCAAGCTGCCACGCCTGTCCCTGAATGGAGTTCGATTCAAGAGAATTTCTGGTCACTAAATCGAAGTTTATTCAATAAAATACGTTATAATAATAATGATATTTCTCAGGCACCAGCATTGGCTTCAAGAACATTGCGTCTCGCATTGCTTTTGACCTCCGGCTGTGACTTAACCAAACTAACAACGAGGGGAATGCTGCCGCCGCCGCCGACGCCACCTCCACAACCGCCAACTGTCGAAGATCCAGCAACGACAGCACCTCCCGCCTGTCGGAGCTCTCGCTGCTGTGTCGCTCGTTAACCAGCCAGCAGGGGGGCTCGCAGAGGCGCAAGAAGAGCAGGCTGTCCACCGGCGGCAGCGAAGATCAAAAGAAATCCAACTCGTTGCTATCGGCATTTCAAATGTATTCACCATTCAGTTCCAAGGAGAACTTGCAGTCCAGTGAGGAGGTGCAAGACCTGCAGGTGATTGACACCCAGCCGGGTCACTCGATCGATGTACCCCTGTACTCAGGTGACTTTAATCCCATTAATCCGATTCTGGAAGAAGATGCCGCTGAGATAGCGGAGAGCAAGAAAAGTGAGAAAGGTGGAGATGGTGGAGCCACCAGTGGACACAAGAGCAAGGGCGATGGCGGCGGCAATCGTTTGAAGCGAAACATCAAGCACACCGGGAGTTTGATTGTGCGTAAGTTGACCTCGGCCAGGCAGGGCGACACGGACAAGAAGGGAGGAGCAGGTGCCAGTGGAAAGAAGGAAAAGGAGCAGCAGGAAGCGGCAGGCACGGACAAGGAGAAACCAAACAGCAGCAAGCCGGAGGGCAAAGTTGCCATGCTACGCACCACAACCCTCTAATGCAATGGAGCATGGCCGCGTGGCATGGAAATCGAGTTAATTTGTGGGACTGCAGTGATGGATCCCTGCTGGAATCTCAAGCATAATGAATGTTAGCATCTCTCTCTCTCTCTCTGTAGATGGAACGTATTGAATATATATAAAACTACACACATAACAATCAAGCGCAGACAAACTCCAAACTCCTCCTCTATCTATCCACACTCTGACATGCATTAGCACCCACATAGATACGCACATATTTACATACGTTAATTAATAGGGAACTAGTTAAAGGGCCAGCAATAGCGAGAGCTGAAGGCAATATGAATAATAGAAGAGTAACAGACAGATAAACACTCAACACTCAATAAAACAATAACAATAAATAAATATTAACAGGAAACCAATCAACGCTCTATAAACTGCATTTATGTGCCGATATATCCAGTAAACAACTTTGCTTGGCAAACAAACAAAACGATCAAAGAACTCACAATATACAACATAGATATCCAAACTCGGGTTGTTTCATTTTAAAGCATATTTTTCAAGATTGCCAGATTGAATGTTGTAAGCAGGCACGAGGTATGTTTAATATAAAATATATATTCATGATTGTATCACAAATCGGATAGCCAAAGTTCATCTTCTACTGAATGGGAAGGTGTTGTTGAAACCCAAGACACCAACACACCATAAACACCAACACCAACCATCTATTGTAATTATTAGGCTCGTGCTCGAATACGTATGTAGTTGGTATACCATTGGTACTTATATACCGATAGATTTCGTTTAGCTTCCCTCGATTTGAACCGTTCATAGAACACACACCACACAGAGACAGCAAGTGTATGTATATTACTCTGTTAAGGTTTACTAAATATTAAAAAAAACAAGAACAATTTCGCAGATGCAGAGACAAGCAATTGTGGCCCATTGTTACCTAGTTTCCACTAAGTTCAACTTAGCCCCCCTGAGAAAAAAAAGACGAGCCGTTCTACACAGAGTTGTTGAATGATTTTGAAGCAGTTTTTTACGAAGCAGAAGTAAATGGGTAGCTCGCATCGATCTCAAGTGAGATGTAGAAAAAAAGACGACCATTTATCTAAGTTGTGGAGGCTCAAAAGTAGAAAACAGTCTATATAGATACCAAAACATATATACATATAGTTGCACATCAAGTTGTCTTCATCCTGATTGTGACGCATTTCTGTGTAATTCTTATGTAACCCTCGAGAAGAGCATGCATCGTTTTATATATACATATTTGTTGTTAAATGACAGCTAATTGAAACTTATTAATAATTACTAGACTAGGCAGAACAGGACACGCATAAGCCACACATAAGTATATAATACATGCATAATAAATATATATATAAAGCTTATTGAAATATATATGTACGCCGAAAGATATCCTCAAGTAGAGCGCTGAAACCCCTTTCCCCTTGCTAAAACTTCACGTCCTTTATGTTTTTCTGTTGTTGTCGGCCAGTAAAATGGGTCCAGATCCACATTGCACAATATACGATAGTTGTATTTCTCATTTCCGGTATTTATTTCCCTTTTTCCAACGGTTAAGTTGATGTAAAACAAAAGCGAATGATTAATTGATTGATTGATAACACCATTAAATCAGAAGAAATAAAGATAAAGCCGATTTTAGAATTTACGAATAATCATGTTGTAAGAATATCTGATATACATACATACATAGATGTTTTAATTAATAAATACAAAATGGCATAACTATAATTAGTGTCCGTCTCTTGCGTACGAGTAATTTCAGTGACTGCCATGGTAAGTCTTTTGGTTAGAGTGCGGCATGTGCGATGCGAGAAATTGCGACCTGCTTGGAGTGGGTGTGGGTGCGGGTGCGGATGTGCTGGAAGTTCTCAGAGCTCGTCATCCAGGTTGAACTCTTCCGGTGGAAAATCGCCAACCGTCACGGATAGTGGCGACACAAAGCCGCCGTAATTGGGGGCGCAGCTGAAGTACGCTTTGCCAGCGACACTGTAAGAGAGTAAATAAATATTTTAGATGGGGTTTGGTACTGTCTTTAATGCCTATTTGAGTTTAAATAAGTTAATAAATAAATGAGTTAAGAAAAAGTAACAAATCTTTATAGGTTTGGGTCACTTACTTATCAGTTGGGTTCATAAAAGCTTGGAAAAAGTTCTACTATTTCTTTTTTGAGTATTTGTTAAGGATTTTAAACTACTTTTGATGTTTGTGTCTAAGAAAAATTACTAAGAAAAAGTACTTTGTCCCACGTCATATTCTGTTTTAATTATTACTATCTGACTCACTTTTCGGTTTTAATTTGTTTGTAGTTAAGCCTAGGATAGCGTTGATAATTTAAATAAAAGAAGCTGCTTGCTATAAATCAAAATTTTGATTTTTAAGGAACATCTTTTAATTATTATTTTAAAATCTAAAATCTGAAATTAAAACGTGAATTGAAGTTTAATCCTTAATTTCTAAATAGGCGCGTAGTAAGCTTACAAAAACAAAGCTTTTGAGAATTTATTTGGTAGAAAAAACGGGCACTCTGGTTTCCTAAAACGGAACCTAAAGATCGTTAAGGAGGTGCTAAGGTTAACAAACACTGAACACACAGCTTTTCTTTTGCTTTGTTCGCTTATCAAGGACTCCCTGAACTTAAAACTCGGTGGCCGACCCCAATAATTAGTGAGTTAGCTATTTAGTTAGTCACTTACCATCCATTGTTCTTGCCCAGCGGCTCGTCGTATTCTATTCCAATGAAGTGTCCATTCTTCCCCTCCAGCTGGCCATTGTATCTGATCGTTCCACGACGTGTGGGATTGCCTGGTACGGTGACCTAAATGAAAACTTGTTACTTTTGGTTACTTTACAACATTATGCTCGCTCGGACACCTCGCATCTGGCGCCAATGACGCACAGTTCCGCCCGTTTCTGGATCTCCTCCGCCTGGAGGCGTTTCTTCTCCTCCGCCTGTTGCAGCTCCTCCTCGTTGTACTTGCCCAGGCGATTCTGCTTGAGATAATTCCGAACTGAATCGGTCCGCTGGTCGTACTGGTCCGTGCTCAGTTCGAACTTCTCGACGGTTCCGGTGTCGTAGCTGAAGGTCGCGAAGCTGTCGATGACGTGCAGGCGAAGGCCATCGCTGTTGGCATAGTAACCTAGCTTGGCGTCGTCGTTGTCCAGCGTGGACAAGCATGTGTCACCCTTGTAGACCTCCACTTTCATGGTGCCGGCGGAGCCGCCCGTCAATATCTCCAGCTTGCTCTGGAGGAATATGTTTTTAAATGCTACAATCATAAAGTAAACAGTGTAATTCACAAACCTTTAGCTGAGCCACTGTTAGATCCTTGGCAAACTTCACCTGGAAGGCCACAGCGTCATTGTGCGAATTCGTCACATTTGCTACGATGAAATCGGATTTGCCTGGCGCAGTTATCAGGGCCATCTTGCGATTCTTTGGAAGACCTAGGGATGGTTTGGAAGGAGGGCTTAATAAATTTGACCAGTTTAAACCGGGTGTTACAATTGCAAGGCTATATTGATCGGGGAAAATTCTGACTAACCCGAGTCGTCAGCAGTGTTGACAATTTAGCTATTTTTCCACTAGATTAAGCTTTTTAGCGGTATAAATACAAAACAGCGGCTAGCGATTTTATATCTATTTTCAAGCAAAATTAGCATACATTTATTAAGTTATATTGAAAATATTTCAATACTCAAACGTCGTCCCTATTTAAAGGTAAGTTTAGGTTAAACTTGGAAACAAAAAGCTTATTCAAATATTGGTAACCAATCGAAACCGCCGGAAAATTGCAGTGTGCTCGCCATATTTTACGTTCATAATGCTAAAATTCGCTAGGTTATTTTCTTCTCCACGGCAGAAGGTCACACTTAAGCTCAGCAATTCAGTTCAATTCAAAATCATTCAAAAACTTGCATCAACAACATTAACAAAAATGTACAGCCAATAAAATAATACTTTTCAAACAACTTACATTTAAAAAGAACCTGTTAGTTTTTAAAGAAAATTTTAAAAAAATTCAAAGGGGTTTCCTACAGTTTTCATATAGCTAACCACTTTTTGTTTTTTTTTTATAAATGAACGACATCTTAACAACTTTAATTAAGTTATTCTTATAGATAAGATAATTAGAATAATCTAGAAGCTCTTGATTTCAGATTATTTTGAACTTCAGGACGTCACCCCTACATCTGGAAAACTAAATTCAAGATCGACCTAATTTTGGCGTTTTCTTTAATAAGTTTACGAACGAACTTTAAAGAAAAGAGAATAATTTTTATGAAGATCAGTGCTATGGAAACAATATAATATTGCAATCCTTTTGTTACTAAACGAATTCTTTCTTCTATAACAGTATTATCTCCAACAGAACGTAGAATGTTTTCCAAGTACATAAAATAAGCTGCGGATCAAGAGGTAGTAATATTATCCTAATATACTCTTACAGTAATACACCTATTATAACAGTATAACACCCGTAGCTAATCTTGTCCTTTCCACTATCATATTTATTTCTCATGAATAAATAAATAAATTAAAAAACCATCTCATCCGTGTTATTCAAGTGTATTTAGTGCCTTGCAACTTATGTATATAAATCTATTTTTTGGTGTTGTGTGATGTGATGTGCAGTCTATTCGTTTGCTTCAGTCCTTTGATGATTCGATCCTAAGAGGCGGCTAGGATGTAAGGCCTTATGTCCTCCACATCCAGAAGCTGCTCTGGAGCCACCTGCTCGCCGCACATGGGACACTCGCCGTTCTCCGACAGAATGCTGTAATTGAGCGGAAGGGAAGCTGTAAGTAAATGTTGAATTTTAATAATAGTAATAATCCTTCTTACTTCTCCATCTCGGCGCGAAAGCAGAGAAAATCGCACTGCGGACAGGAGGTCATGAGCTGCTTGATGATGTGCTGGCCCGTGGCGATGCAGATGGGCAGCGTGGTCTTGCAGCTGTAGCATGTGACCTCCATGTTGGCCAGGTTGGAATCGCAGATGGGACACTCCATGGTCTCGTCGTCGATCTCATCCCTTAGTTGCTTGATGCCCTTGGGAGCCTTGCGTACAATTGACTCAATCTTCTTCGAATAGCGGGAGTCCAGCTGGTTCCGGTAGTCTGGACGCATCAGCGTGGATGCGTAGGTGAACGCCGACTTCTTGAGACCAGCTCGATGACACTCGATCACAGTAGAAGTAAGGATGGGAATGATATCTGCAGGTTGACCGTAAAGTTACCATAAGATACGACTTCAAAGGTATAAAACTTACGCTCTGGAAACTGTGAGATGCATGCGGCAACCTGGACGAGCAGCTTGGCAGCCAGCAGATGGTTTCCCAGCTTAACGTGAATCCTCACCAAGGTGTAGCGATGCAGCAAGATGAACTGGTGGCGCATCTCGGCCGTTACCGAGAGATTGTTGCGGCGCAGCTCCTGGTACATGGAGTACAGCAGGTCCCTGGCTGATTTGTAGTTGCCAGCGATCTGCTCCTGGTTGGCTATAATGACAGCCGTCTTGGCCGCATCCTTGTAGTGCTTCCTCGCCATATACAGACGGAATAGATACCGCGGATCCTTGGGCACACCATCCACCTCGCCCAGCAGAAACTCTATGAGCTGAGAGGCCAGTTGCTCGTTGTTCGAGGTGGCCACGCAATCAATGGCCAGCGAGAGGGACACCTGCTCCTCGTTGTTAAAGGCCGAGGCCTTCAGCAGGAACCTCAGGGCCTTGGTAAACTCCCTGGCCAGAAAGTAATACTTTCCCGCCAGCAGTGTGTACTTTTCACCCTCGAAGTAGTGGGCCAGCGCCAGATAGTCGGAGGACTTGGCGTTCTCATAACGCTCCAGCAGCTCGCCATGTCGGCGTAGCTTGTTGTGCCGCTGGGCGAGGGCGAAGGCCTCCTCCACGCAGCCGCAGATGACGAGGAACTGCAGAGCTTGCTCCACGTCGCCGATCTTTTGGTAGAACTTGGCCAGCAGCTTGGCCGAGTCCATGGAGCGGGATTCGAGTACAATCTCAGAGGCTGAGTGCGGATCGCAGAGGTGATCAAGGTAGATACGGACACAGGCATCAAGATCTCCAGCCACGCGATAGCTTCGTATGGCCTCCTCGAAGTGCCCGTCGTTCTCCTTGGCCCTGGCATAGGCCGCATGCAGTTTGGTGCTCTTCACCTTGGGCAGCACATTGTTGGCTTTGTTCCACATCTTCAGGGCAATGTAGTGGCCACAGGCTTCATCGTGATAGCCACCGCGCTCGTACAGACCCGCAGCCTCGGTTAGGTGCCCAACGGTGGCCAACAACTCAGCGCAGTCGAAGAGCAGCTGCTTGTCCTCAAGCTCCACGGCATATTGGATCTTTAAAGAGCAGTTTTTGGATAATTGGTAATGGGTTTCTCGTTTAGTTATTGACTCACCCCACGTCTGAAGTCTCCCGCTCTTATAGAGGTCCTGGCTATGCCCATTTTGCAGAGACGCACATGCTCCTCGAACTCGGGGGAGCTCTCCATTGTGGCTGCCTGCTCAGTGTCCTTGCTGTTGATCAGATCCTCCTTGTAGCCCTTCTCGTAGTGATACAGGGCATCGGCATAGTTGCCACTGAAAAGTAGCAGAGTTAGAGTTTGGGATCCGGTATAAAACAGTGCTTTGATTCGCCTACGTGAACTCCAATTGCTGGGCGTATTCCCTGGCTATGAAGGGCACTTCCTGCGGATCGTGCTTGTGCGCCAGCAGTAGCGCCTGATCCCACTGCAGCAGGTCACGAGACAGCTCTAGGGCAGCTCTGGTATAAACTCCTTTAAGCATGTGCTCCTTGGCCTGTTCGTACTGAGCCAAAAGCATGCAGCAGCAGCCAATGAGCATGTCCAGATCCTCGACGTAGCGCAGCTCCGACAAGGCATTGACCAGAGCAGCATCACCCAACTGGCGGTAGGCGCGAATTGCTATAGAAATTTGAAATAATTGGGGAACGAATCTCAAGTTAAGAGTAATTAAAATCTCACCAATATCCGGCTCCAAATCCGCAATGGCCTGCTCCCCAAACTCCCGCCAGCCGCTGGTCAAGTTCATCTGCTTGCACAGCTTGTAGGCTTCATCATAGTTCCTTAGTCGCAGGAGCACCTGCAGATTCGCTGACTGGCTGTTGCTGGGATTCACAACATGGGTGCTGAGGGATTGGGTGGCATACTGCCCCCCATCCACGTGCAGCGCCATTTCCCCGCCACACAGCAGTAGAGGAACTGTCCCGGATTCAGCTTGGACTCGCCCACCTTCAAGGTGTGTGTTCCCTGCACCGAGTGACGCACAAAGACATGGGTGTTAACGATCCTGGCATCGTAGCTGATGAAGATGTTAGGCTGCGTGAGATCCCACAGACAGCCGAGGCACTGCTTGGGCATCTCGGGAATGAGCAGGGCCTCCTCGACGGCGGGCAGGAACACATAACCCTGGGCATGCTCGTCGATGAAGATGGTCTTGGTGCCTTCGATGTCCATAAAGAGCTGCCGGATGCCCATGCTGTGACGATAGATCGTGCAGCTGTCCCACTTTTCCAGGGAGTAAAAGACCAGGTGACCAATCTGAAAATTTAAAGAGAAAAATTAAGGATCTGAATACTTTTCCAGATGCAAAACCGAACGACTCACATCGGTGGCAAATATGAGCATCTCCTGGCTGAGGGCGAAGCATGTGATCACCGCATCGCTAGGCATGTTGGGCAGTGCCGTGGGAAACACCGCCTGCAGCTTGTCCTTGCAATTCGGATTGTCGGCGGTAATGGCCTGCAGGATCAGCTGGGGCGGGCACAGGGCGGCACAGTAGTCCGCATTCAGCCTCATGCCCTCAATGGTTCTCGGGAAATCTCTTTCACTCAGCGGTCGAGGCTCATCGCCCAGACTCTTGCCCAGATCGTAGAACCAGACGTGCTTGTCGATCCCTGCGGCAAAGTTATAAGGACCCACGGCCATAAAGGTGGGCTCTCCCTCCAGCGGCAGGCGGAAGGGCAGCGACTTCGACTTGTCCGGCGCGTACACATAGATGGACACCTCGGCCAGGCTGCTGAGCAGCACAATCCGAGGAGCGGACACGGCGAACAGGTGCGGCAGCTTGGTCACATAGATGTACACAGTGCCACTGTTTGTGGTCACCGCCAGGAGCTGGCCATCGGGTGACCAGTCGATCATTTGAACGCCAGCATGATCGGGCACTGTGATGATGCGCTCTGTCTCCTGGAGGTTCGTGATCGAGTGAATCTTGATGCTGCTTGAAAAATGAACATATAATATCTATTGGCCTTTTCCTTAAATTATTATTTATATAGAAAGCATAAATATTAATGAACAATACTAATATTTTAGCCAAGAAGATCAATGAGAAACTGAGTGAGTATTAATCATGATATAATTATAAAATGTAGTCTTCTCGAGAGAGCTATTTTTGACAGTGTTTGCCCTTTCTAGCATGTCTCTCTGAGAACAGGGATAGTAAAAGCTGAGAAGGCCTTTCCAGTATTGGGGCACTTACCACATGCGTTGCACTATAATTCCCAAAGAGTTCTGGCTGTCAACTAGTGGTAACCGTGCAGAATACTGACAAGGGGCACCTCTCTTCTTCCTCCCCTCCACTTCCTCTTCTCATTTCTCATTGAAACTGCAAACTGCAGTGTTTTCTCTTTCTAGCATGTTTTTCTGAGAGCTTAGAACAATTTTTTGTCCCCGTGAAAGCGATGGGACTACCTTATATTATTGTATCATGCACAAAAGAACAAGAACGAACTTCTTAACTCACTCACTGATGGTGACAACCCTACAAACTGTCAAATGTCAGCTTAATCCTGTTTTGGTTCTTCAGGAATACAAAGCCACGTAAAATATCTTCCCGAGTCCCTGCCTCACCTGTCATCACCGCAAGAAGCCACAATATCCAAGGTTGGGCAGTAGGCCAAACCCGTTAGCGTGTCCTTGTGGTTCTTCACCTGCCACAGCTCCTGGCCCACGTCCTTGGGATGCGTGGAGATGGCCACCACATGGCCATTGGAGAAGCCAAGTAAAATGTAACCATCGCCAAACCATTTGTGCTGCATCAGCGACCCGTAGCGACTCTGGAAACCCAGCTCCGTGGGATTCTCCGGCTCCGGAAGGTAGTAGAGGAACAGTGTTCGCTTGCCAATGATCATGCTGATGGCATTGTCGCCGGCAATGCGGTCGTCGTTGGCCATTTCGGCGAAGTACATGTCGGTGGGGGCGTCGCGGAGCTGAACCACCCGCACCGTGTCCCCATCCTCGTTGCTCAGCGAGAAGCTCTTGTCCTCCGATCCGAGGGCGAGCAGGTTTTGGGCGGACCAGGCGCCGCAAGTGATGCGCTTGCTATGCTTGCCCAGCACCGGCGTGGGTCGCTTGCCGCTGCGGTGGTTGTAGATCGCCAGGTTGCCACGACCCGTGCCCACGGCCAGGAGTTGCTGCTGCTTGGACCAAAGGATGCAGGTGAGTGGATCCCGCAGGCCGGTCTCCACGCTGACCTTCTCTTGGGTGGCGTAGTCCCACAGCGTGATGTTCGGCGAGCCGCTGGTAATGATGCCCAGCAGGTCGCCCTCCTGGTCCCACGCGAATCCCGAACAGAGCCTAGATCAGAAGAGGGACATTTATCAATAAAGGACCCGTTTCTGGATCGATTTCACCTTACCCTGCCAGGATGATGCGCTGCACCAGCTGCCCCTGGCGGTTGTACAGAGCCACGGATCCATCGGTACCCGTGGTGGCCAGCAGAGCCTTCTGCCAAATGAAGTAGACGTCGCCGATTCCGTGCGGTTCGTCATATTTGTACAAAATCTTCTCAAAGGACATTTTTTAGACTTCAGGATTGAGTTATTTCTACCTTTCTACAAAATACATTCTGCGATCTACAATTTTCCGGCTTTTGTTTACGAGTTTTCCGTTTCCATGGCAGCGGTGACCACCACTACAGGTACACCAGGTGCAGGTGTATGTGTGTGCTTTTATTGGCACCTGTTGATTCCTGCACATAAAGGCCGGTTTCCCGCTTTAAAGATAATTAAAAATGTGATTGTTTTTTTAAGTTTTAGTTTTTATTATGATTTGTTGATAAAGTTTTATTCCAAATTAATCAAGATTGAAATAAAATGTTATTTTTAAATTATTTCGCCCACATATTTGGAGGTTAACCAACACTGTGGACAGCTGTTTCTTAAGCAGTGACGTCAGTGCTATTTTCACATCTCTAAGCCAGCTGTTTGTGCGTAAATTTGCAATAAATTCACAATTTAATCAATATCTCCATAAATATTGAATAAATCTTGTCTTGAGTCTGCCTAAAGCCCGCCTAAAAAATGTTGGATGACTTGCCGGACCATTTTGACCTGGTGGTCATAGGCACAGGTAAAGGGCACCTCATATAATAATAACAATAACAATCTGGCCGATGACTCATGCGAGGGACGCCCTTTTCAGGCTTCGTCGAGTCCTGCATCGCCGCTGCGGCCAGCAGAGTGGGAAAGTCTGTGCTCCATATCGACAACAATGAGTACTACGGCGATGTGTGGGCCTCCTTCTCCATTAAAGACCTGTGTGAGCGCCTTAACAAGGAGTACGGATCCCACTCAACGTTGCGAAATGGCACCTACACCTGGCACACCACGGGGGAGGGCCCGGGAACGACTGCCCTGGTAGACCCAGGGGCAGAGATTTGGAACCGTGAAAATATACTGAAGGAATCGCGTCGCTTTAGCCTGGACCTCTGCCCACGCATCCTGTACGCGTCCGGAGAGCTGGTGCAGCTGCTCATCAAGTCGAACATCTGCCGCTACGCCGAGTTTCGGGCCGTCGACCACGTGTGCATGCGGCATAATGGTGAGATCGTGTCTGTGCCCTGCTCCCGCAGCGATGTCTTCAACACGAAGACGCTGACCATTGTGGAGAAGCGGCTGCTGATGAAGTTTCTCACCGCCTGCAACGACTACGGCGCGGATAAGTGCAATGAGGATTCGCTGGCCTTCCGCGGCCGCACCTTCCTGGAGTACCTGCAGGCGCAGCGGGTGACCGAGAAGATCTCTTCGTGCGTCATGCAGGCGATAGCCATGTGTGGCCCCAACACCAGCTTCGAGGAGGGCATGAAGCGCACTCAGCGATTTCTGGGCAGCCTCGGCCGCTACGGCAACACACCCTTCCTGTTTCCCATGTACGGCTGCGGGGAGCTGCCGCAGTGCTTTTGCCGATTGTGCGCCGTCTATGGTGGCATCTACTGCCTGCAGCGAAAGGTGGAAGACATTGGCTTGGATGAGAAATCAAAGGAATTTGTGCTTTACAGTGGAGAGAAAAATGTGCGTGCCACAAATGTGGTCTCTGGTTCAGGTTGTCCTCCCGTTTCCAGGGGCACCGAGATGAAACCGCACATATCACGTGGCCTGTTTGTGTCCGCCAGTCCCTTGGGCAATCAGGAGTTGAATAAGGGCGGAGGTGGTGTGAATTTCCTGCGATTACTGGACGCAGACGGAGTACGAGAGGCTATCTTAATACAGCTGGCACATTACACGGGAGCCTGCCCCAACGGATTGTGTGAGTATTCATGCTTTCCTGTAATTAATTTCCTTTTTTATTAATGGTTCCATCCGCAGACATCTTCCACCTGACTACGCCCGCCATTAGCGAGGATCCTGCCTCCGATCTAGCTGTCTTTGCCAGCCAACTCTTCGAACAATCCGACGCACAAATCCTGTTTAGCTCCTATTTCACCATTGCCTGTCAGTCCAGTAGAAGCACCGCTGCCGAGCACATTTACTACACGGATGGGCCAACCTACGAGCTGGACTACGATGCAGCCATAGCGAATGCCCGTGCAATATTTGGGAAACTCTACCCTGAGGCTGACTTCCTGCCGCGTGCCCCGGATCCGGATGAGATTGTCGTGGATGGAGAGGACCCCAGTGCCTTGAACGAGCACAGTTTGCCCGAGGACTTGCGGGCACAACTGCAGAGCATACAGCAGGCCACTCAGGAAATGGATATACAAGATTAGATATGTTGGAGAAGGTACTGCTTAAGTCGCGATTAATCATAAGTCGAAAGTTTCTGATAGGTTAAACGAAATTTTAATCGATTTTGTATACAATTTTTGCTTCATATATTCCTATATATTTATTATGTAAATTATTAATAATTGCTAAAAGTACTAGGTATATATATAAATGTTTATATGTGAGTGCTTCTGTGCATTTTGCTTTGAGAAATATATGTATACTTTCGAAAAATATGCATTCCAATGCGTATAAAATTGTTTCTTTCTATTATCCTTGTTTTATATAATTATTGCTTGACGACGGGTTACTGTTTTGAGCTCGCACGAGGACGACAAAACCAAGGGTAATCGAAGAGATTATTACAGTTAATAGTTAACGAGGGAAGAACGAATAATTGTAGTCTTATAAATTAGGATAAGGCTTGGCAGCTTAAAGAGTAACCCAAACACACAGATTTTATTCGAAAAGATCAAGGGAAACATACGAAACCAAACTAAAATGTAATGAAAACAAAACATAGAACAAACAGAACAAATGTAAGAGATTCGTGCTGGAAGGTTCTGCTCCTCTGACCACATATTTCATTCCTGTTTTCACTGCATTTTACAATAAAGCTTTTGTGTTCTCATTTCTTGTGATTAAAGGTTTTTTGAGGTCTCTCCTTTACGTTGAATTCACGCCAAATACGGGGAGTAGCTTGATCATACAGAAAATGTATGGAAGCGAATTCAACCTAAAGCAAAGAACCCTTTTGTGAGTTGAAATTGAATTTTTTCAGTTGCCTTGCAAAATTGTGAGTTGCGTTTGCGTTGCTATTCCTATATCTTAATCAGATTATTATTGATATTCTGCTGGCGTTTGCGCTTCGCGTTCATGGCGTCCACAATGGGTTGCCGCTTGGCATTGTATTTCTTGTTCAGCTGCTCGATCTCCAGCTCCATCTCGTGATCGATGTTGCACAGCCGCTGATTCAGATCGTCGAAGGTGAGGAACTTGAGGAACTCAAATTCGCCCTCCACATACGCGTGCGACTGCGTGTGCATGTGTTGGTTCTGATATGCGGGCGGCGGCTGAGCCGGTGCCGCTGCCGTTGCCGGTATTCCCTGCTGGCCCAATGGCCCGGCATTGCTGAGCAGCAGATTCTGCTGATTGTTGAGCGCAATGAGCTGTTCGTTCATCAGCGGATAGGCCATGAGAACCTGCTGCTGCTGCTGGTGCTGCTGCAGCCCATACTGATTGATGGCGGAGATCTGCTGGAACTGCATTTCCATGTTGTGTTCCCAGTTGTTCACATCGTTCGCCCCGCTGGCCAGGTGCTGTTCCTCCTGGTCCTGCTGCAGCTGCTGCTGTTGTTGCTGCTGCTGCTGCTGCTCTGCTGCCGCCGGAGAGTACTCGGTGGCCATTGATTTGTCATCGCCGCGAGCATCGCCCGCATTCTTACGTTCAAAGTGTTCCAGGAACTGCGGTCGGTAGCGGTTGCGCGGCTTCTGGTCGTCGTTGCGTTTGGCCGTTGTGGAGTCGTCCGAGTCCGAGTTGATGACCATGGTGCCTGAATAATAATATTATTCAACTTCTTAACCAGATCTTGGTCTGGATACTTACCCAAATTGGACTCTAGTTCCACCATGGTGCCGCTATCCACAGCTGGTACGTCCAGGGGAGATGCCGCTGAGGCGGTCGCTGCTCCGGCTGCCGTGGGACCCGCTCCCTTGGCCAAATTCCTCAGGCCGCCCGGTCCCAGCGTGCCCTCGTCTATGTCCTGCTCCGCATGTGCTATCATGGTGGCATCCGATGCCGAGCTCTGCTGGTAGTCGCCGAACTTCTCCGGCACTAGAGTTCCCGGGTCCTCGATGAACACGTTGTCCAGTATGTTCTGCAGCATTCCGTTCTCCTGCGTGGCCAGACTCTTGGCCTGGCTGGCGGCCAGGACGCCGCCGACGCTTCGGTTTGCCCGCTGCTGCTCGCGGATGGCACAGGTCTCTTCCAGCATCGGTTTCAGGATGGATCGGTGCTTGGCGTTCCGTATGAACTCGTGCTCCAGCAGCTCCGTGGCCGTGGCCCGATCGTCAGGCTCCTTGACCAGGCACTTGCTCACAAAGTCAATGAACTCGGTGCTCCAGCGGTCGGGCTCACGGAACGAGGGCGGCGGCTTCTGGGGGATCATGAAGATGGCCCGCATGGGATGGATATCGCCGTAGGGCGGCTTGCCCTCGGCCATTTCCAGGGCTGTGATGCCCAGCGACCAGATGTCGGCCACACAGTCGTAGCCGATCTCCTCGATCACCTCGGGCGCCATCCAGAAGGGCGTGCCAATGACCGTGTTCCGCTTGGCCATCGTGTCGGTCAGCTGGCCGGCCACACCGAAGTCGGCCAGCTTGGCGTAGCCCTCGGTGTTGAGCAGGATGTTGGCCGCCTTGATGTCGCGATGGATCTTGCGGCGCAGATGCAGGTAGACCAGGCCCTCGAGCGTGTCCGAGAGGATGGTGGCGATCTCGTCCTCCGTGAGCGTCTTCTTCCGCAGCCGCATGATGTCCGAGACGCTGCCGGCGCCGCAGTACTCCATGCAGATCCACAGGTCATATTGCTTGAAGTAGGAGCCGTAGTAGCGAACGACGTACGGAGAGTCGCACTGTTGCATAATGGATATCTCCTTGATGATCTCGTGCAGGTCGGACTCGACCGGCACCAGCTTGATGGCCACGATGGAGCTGCTCTCCTTGTGCAGTGCCTTGTACACCGAACCGTAGCTGCCCTCGCCCAGCTTGTACATGATGTCGAAGACCTTCTCCGGCGGCTGCAGCAGCGACTCCTCCGACAGCTTTTTTAGCTCCCCGTTGGAGCTGGAAGACATGTTACCCGCCATCGTTCTGCCCTCCCGTCGCGGCCACACACAGACTCGAGCACTTTTATCGAAAAGCGTTCAAATTTAGCACGAAAACACAAAGATAATTGTCAATTTACAGCGACATTTTCTCACACTCATTGGTTCTTTATTCCCTTCCCGTGCAGTGTTGGCTAGAATGCCAGAACTGCGCCGCCGCGCTTTCCAACACACCTCCCGCACAGACAGGTGCAGTGTTGCCAGATGGAGTTACTGTTCTGATGCAAAATGTAAACAAAGCGCCAGTGTTGGACAGAGCGCTTGGAAACTTGTCGATTAATGGAGGGGCGGGATTTTAAAGTTTATCATTTAAAATATTTATCTAGATTTTCATTTATGAGATAGGACACTTTGTACCTCTCATATGTAAAACATATTGTTAAGTCCCAATTTATCACTGCATGAGCATTCTTCTAATTTTAGACTGCGAGTTATTTTACAGCAAGGCTACTACTGATAACAAGCCAGCTATGGTAGACTTTATAAAACGTAAACCTTGCTTGGAGAGTTTATATATACATTTAGAGATAAATAAAAATGGCAATATATAAGTACATATGTTTGTTTATTCTTGTTCGTCTTCATATATTTGTCCGCCAATCCCTAAATTCTATTTTTAAGCTTTTTGAACGTATATTTTGTACTTATTAATTATACCCTTGCAGAGGGTATTATAATTTTGCCATGATATTTGCAACGCAGTGAAGGAGGCATCTCAGACCCCATAAGGTATATATATTCTTGATCAGCATCACCAGCCGAGTCGATCCAGCCATGTCCGTCTGTCTGTCTGTCCGTCTGTCTGTCCGTCTGTCTGTCCGTCTGTCGGTTTCTACGCGAACTAGTCTCTCAGTTTTTGAGCTATCGGGCAGAAATTTTCAGCATAGTCTTATTTCTTTAGCACGCAGTATATATGTCGGAACGGCCGAAATCTGACTACTATATCCTATAGCTGCCATAGGAATGATGGCGAAATTAATGAAAAAAAAATTTTTAACTTCTCTGTTTTTCAACGAATTTCTATAAATTTCGAGATTTAGTTGTCTTTTATAGTTCTAGAATTACGGTTTTAATTTCATTAAGATCGGACAATTATATCATATAGCTGCCATAGAAGGGATCGGTCGATTTATATGAAAATGTAAAATTCTACATGTAAAATGTAAAATTTACAAAATTTACATAATTTGACATTTTTTTTTTACATTACCAAAATGAATCGATTTTCAATGATCCAATTGCAGACTGCAAGGGTATACAAACTTCGGTTTACCGAAGTTAGCTTTTTTTTATACCCTTGCAGAGGGTATTATAATTTTGCCATGATATTTGCAACGCAGTGAAGGAGGCATCTCAGACCCCATAAGGTATATATATTCTTGATCAGCATCACCAGCCGAGTCGATCCAGCCATGTCCGTCTGTCTGTCTGTCCGTCTGTCGGTTTCTACGCGAACTAGTCTCTCAGTTTTTGAGCTATCGGGCAGAAATTTTCAGCATAGTCTTATTTCTTTAGCACGCAGTATATATGTCGGAACGGCCGAAATCGGACTACTATATCCTATAGCTGCCATAGGAATGATGGCGAAATTAATGAAAAAAATTTTAACTTCTCTGTTTTTCAACGAATTTCTATAAATTTCGAGATTTAGTTGTCTTTTATAGTTCTAGAATTACGGTTTTAATTTCATTAAGATCGGACAATTATATCATATAGCTGCCATAGAAGGGATCGGTCGATTTATATGAAAATGTAAAATTCTACATGTAAAATGTAAAATTTACAAAATTTACATAATTTGACATTTTTTTTTACATGGATCGATATTTAATGATTCAATTGCAGACTGCAAGGGTATACAAACTTCGGTTTACCGAAGTTAGCTTTCTTTCTCGTTTTTTAATTTTTTCGGCATGATGTCTGTGCAGAGTCTGAAGTTCAGACTTCGAACGTCTGTCATAATTTGCTATAATTTGAATTTCAAAGTTATTTTCATATATTGACGCCTTAAAGAATCGCTCAAGTTATATTTTAAGGGTTTTAAGTGACTTATCGCCCGCATAAGAGCAACATTATCTTTAACTGCATTTATTAATTATTTTAAATTTTTCAATTAAATTAATGGTTCCTTTTGCAAAGCACAATATATCTGTAAGATTCGCTGTTACAAGCCTTATTGTTGGACTTATTTGCAAAATAATTTAGGTCAGAAAAACAATTACAGATTAAACTCAGGGGTAATTATATTATTTCCGCATTATTTATTGAAATTTTACCAGATGCTAGTAAACAATAAATATATGCAAATCGATTTTCACAATGATCAGCAATTTAACAACGGCACTTGAATAAGTAATCTTGATAAGAACATATAATACTTACATTGTAATGGTTAACGCATGGTAACAGTTTACATGTTGGCTTTTGTCTCTATGGAAAAAGTTGTACATCAAATATAAAAGAAAGAAAATATAAAGAAGGTAACATGGTATGATTGTATGATTTTAACTAAATCTATAAAGTACTGCTCACCTCTTTGAATGCTTTGCCAACTTCTGGTAACAATCTGTTCCTTTCTGCCACTGGTAAAATCGGAAATATTTTTAAATAAAATATACATATCTCCCTGCGTTGCATTAGCAACTCTTACCCTTGTCTTATAGTATTCATAGGTTAGATTCCATAAGAGATACAAGTACGAGTAAAAATATATTATTATGCTGAATCTATTACTTACAAGCATTGACGTGATCTAACCCCAAGTCAGAAGTCAGAAAGATTGACAAGTGCCACATCAATTTGTCAATAGTAATCTACGTTTTCCAGGAACTTTGATCCGTCCAGCTCCGATGGGGTCGCTGACCAGAAACGCTTGATGAAATCAAAATGTATTTGCTGGGCGAGATTATGAGCTGTTAGGTAGACAGACAGGCAATCCATAATCCAATTAAGGTGGGTGGAGTAACCTCAACAAAAACCTCAACATAACCGGCGCCTTTGGGCTAACCAGCCTGCGGCTTGCGTGGAAGTTGGGAAGTTGTAAACCTTAATATGTCACCGCAGGGCGGGCGGAGTGGCGAGACTGGAAAAGCCCGACTCGGAGCCCGTGGAGGCGGCATTTGCATTAGCCGTTGGCTTATCGGTCACTAAGCCGCCGGGCGCCCTAGCAACGCGCTCCATAGAAACGACACACGACACCCAACAGTGCCAACACCAACCAGAAGGAGCCAGGCTAGAAAATTCCTGAGCTCGGCAGTTCGCTGTTTACACTACGTGGCTGCACATCGCGCTGCTCTCACCGATGGCTCAGACGGCACGCACCGCCACGGGAAGGCGTCCGACGCACGATTACCATGGCACCGCCATCTCGCTGAAGCACCGCTCCAAGTCCGCCAATCCGGCCCAGCTGCGTCCGCTGAGCGGCATCCACGGGGCGGCCGTCTCCTCCCGGCCCCGCTACGTGCCGCCCTTCTCCATTCAGTCGCAGCAGAAGAACACCGTTGTCATCGACGGGCCCATTCACGAGTCGGCTCCCAAGACGGCCAGCGCCAGGGGCCGGGTACCCAACCCGAAAAGTGCGTTCTTGTGCTTGTCACCCACCTAGTTTGTTGTTTGTTTTCCTAATGATTTCCTTTTATTTTTTGTATACTGATTTCCAGGCCTGCGACGCCATCAAAAGTCCATGTCCACCTTCAATTTGGGTTTGGGCCTGAATGGCTGTGCGCTGGGCGGGGCTAATGACCCGGGACGCGGCACGCTCTTCCGCATGTACTTTGATCGGGGGGACCTGCCCATTAAGATGGAGTATCTGTGCGGAGGCGATAAGATCGGCTGGACGGTAAGAGACACTATTAAAATTGTTAAGGTTCATTTGGGAACCTCTTCTTGATAGAACCTTTATACCTTAAATCTATCCGAACTGAGAGGTATTTAGTGACTAGCCTTTTTCTCCCCATCTTGTTCTTTGAAAAATAAGGTTTCCCCCAAAATTTCTATTATGTCTCAACTGATTTTTAATAAGAAAACATTTTTATTACGCTTACAAATCGAAATCCTTTCTAAGAAGATTTATAAAGTCAGATTCTCAGCTTAATTTTAAACCAGAAAATATGAGGGTTTATTTGGGACCTCTAGAAAGAATCTTTGTACCGCAACTCTATCAGAACTAGGAGGTGTTTGGTGACTAGCCTTTTTCTCCATATCTTGGTCTTTAAAAAATAGGGATTCCCCGCAATTTCTATGGAATTTCAACGGAGCAGAGTACGATGCAGGAAAACCTGAATCCCTCGCTTACCACATGCTGAATTGGGAATGCATTCCTGAGGTCATACAAATTCCACACATAAATCGTTCATCAAAAGAAGCAAAGTCTGAATGGGTGATTTTTTAAAGGAAGACATATTTCTTACGCTTATATATAGGAATTGTGTCTGAGAAGATTATTAGGTGAGATTCTTAAAAAACTAGACAGTTTCCTTAGCTTAAACCAAAATAAAAGCGGGGTTCTTTTGCATAAAAATAGGAACTATTTCTGCAGACGATTATTAAAGTCAGATTCCTGGAGAACTGGACAGTTTTCTCAGCATGAACCTAAGTGAAAGCATTAGGGACTTCAATTTATATTCCACTAGAACTCAAAACACGAATAATAAAGAAGCGTTTAAAACTTTAAGTCTTAAACTCCGGAAATCATTTAATTCTGTGATCAATTTTTTTCTAAGCTCAATCGGAATTGAGTACTGGCATTTCTCATCATATTAATTCTTTATTAGAGGAGGTTTCCCGGAAATTTCGATCCTTTTTTCACTGATTTTTAAAAAGACAACATTTTTCTTAAGCTAAAAAATCTAAATTCTTTCTAAGAATATTTTAAAAGTTAGATTCTTGCCAAAACTATACAGTTTCTTCACCTTTAACCTAAGTAAATAAGTTAGGAACTTCGAGTACGATTCTACAAGAACTCAAAACACGAATAAATGACTAACTTTTTTGACTTAAAGACCTAAGCCTCTAAAATCATGTAAGCAATGTTACACCCATAATTCTGTATAATATTTTCGCAACTAGAACTTTCCAATGCAAGCCAATGGAAATCAAAGCCAATTTAAGGACTGTCACTAAAAGGGGGTAACCTTACTCCTCAGTGACCTATTGGCGGCAGCCGTATTTGAGTTGGGCTCGAATTTCGTACACCTGCGTGATCAATTATTTCAAGTGTTGCAGCTAAAGGCAAAAACGAGTAAATAATATGCCATTGTCTATTTCCGGAGTCAGTGGAGCAGCGGTGACGGGCGAGCAAATTCCGATTCCGGCCGGAATGCGACTGCTGACATTCAAAACGTCGCACCGTCCAACTGCCAGTCAGTGTTTCAGTCTTGCAGCTGCAAGTTTTGGGGGCGTGGGTCGTCCCACACCCACCAGGTGTGTGTGTGACCCTTTTGCTGGTTCAATGTCACAGGTCTTGGGTGCCACATGTGCGGCGAATGGCGAATGGGTAATGGCGAAAGCCTTTCCAGCGGTGCGTTTGTTTATCTAGCCCGAAACGCCGCCGTGACAGTTCGTGTGCATACGGGTGATGTGTGAGTGACACTACCTCATTTGCGTCACTGGGTCGAAGGTCGAAGTCGGGGAAACCCCCCTATGTGTGAAGTTTACGCAGCAGCGATGCCAGAGATGGCGCCAAAGCTGAGCTGTGGCCACCCAAGTTCTCCATCCCCTTGACCGCGAATGAATGGGGTATTAATTCCACAAAGTGTCGGGGTTTGCATAAAGGTTTGTATTACACTGGTCGACAAGAAAAATGCCGGCGAATAAAAGCCATTGATTCTGATAGATCTGAACCGGTACATTACCAGTCCGAAACTGAAAAGTTTCCATCACCCACCAATCTTGAGAAAATCGCGGTCAAAGTAGCATGCACTGCTTGAATCGGCACTTTTAAGGCTTAATAACTCCCAAACCTTAAGTTGCCCAGAGCGGGTATTCATCTTAAAAGAGCTTTGGCCTTTGTACTTCAATATTAAACAATATCCAATGGGAGACCTCTCGTTCTTTAGTTATAATGCATTTTACAAACTTAAATTTGTCACAAATTTTTGCTATGTTGTAGCCCTGAAACTTAACAAATCTGGTGAGAGTCTTGGCTTTGGTTAGAAACATTGGTTTGGGATTATAATTTAAGTACACCAAACCAAACGTTTTATGGGCTGACAACACATCCTCTGGACATTTTGATTATAATATTTATATACAAAGTTGAATCTGTTCTTAATGTATTCAATTTAATAACAATTAATTTTTGGAAAGTTCGAAGAAACATCAATGTTCCGAACCCAAAGCAGTCTCTAACAAAATGTTCGAAATATCAGGGCTACAACATAGCAAAAATTTGTGACAAATTTAAGTTTGTAAAATGCATTATAACTAAAGAACGAGAGGTCTCCCATTGGATATTATTGTTTAATATTGAAGTACAAAGGCCAAAGCTCTTTTTAAGCTGAATACCAGCTCTGGGCAACGTAAGGTTTGGGAGTTATTAAGCCTTGAAAAGTGCCGATTCAAACAGTGCAGGGTACTTTGACCGCGATTTTCTCAAAATTGGTGGGTGATGGAAACTTTTCAGTTTCGGACTAGTAACGTACCGGTTCAGATCTATCAGAATCAATGGCTTTTATTCGCCGGCAAAAAAAAATGGCCGATTTTTGTCGACCTGTGTTATATATGATCGTATTCCTACACCTAGAATAATTGAGAACGATTTTTTTCAAGAGCATTTCTTCTCACTTTACCTCAAAGACGCTTGAAATATTGACAAAATTGATTCAGACATTGTTTTTTCACTTTGAAGTCGAAAAGAAGTTACTCTTAGTTTTGTGCTTTTAGAGATGGGACCTGAGGTGGCAACAAGGGAGACAGAAAAATTAAGTGACCTCCGCTCTCTTGGTACTCTGGAACTTTTTAGATTCGGCCTCTGCCGCACATAATGTTTTCGACGGCATTCTTTAATTTACCTTGAGTGGACTAAGTGAGAAATAAGGCCTCAGCAATACCTTTATTTATTTAATAAATAATAGCAAGCTTTCGACTAATAAATAATACTTTGCAATTTAACTTTATATACGTGTTAAATACATGTAACATAACAAGTTACAGAATAAGTGTTAAATTTGGTCTGTGTTTCCCAAATTAAAAAAAATGGTTTATATGACCTCATATTCAAGTAAATTTTTAACATTGAGAATTCTTTCTTATAACTTTCGAATCTTCTCTTTAAATAAAGAATACTCATTCTCTAAAACTGTTATACATATGAGAATTCTTGTTCTCCTTTCTCGTATCTTTTCCAATACCAATACCAAAATCGAGAACGATGAATGATTTCCGTCAGTGTAGGATGTAGGACATTTATTCCCAAGAAGGACTGATTAAAAGCTATTCCAGAAGAGATTCCTATCAAAAACGCTTATTTACCTTGAAGATGTTAACCATTGTATGACTTTCTTTAATGTCACAGGTTAGAAGTAAGGAAACCTTTCTAATGATTTGTTTATTAGGTAAAGCGACAGCTGCATTTGTTGTTAGTCATGTCGAATAAGTCGGAATATGTGTTGATTTAAAAATGTAAAAAATTGTTGCAAATAATTTGTTTAATGAATGTGTATTAATTTATATGTCATTTGTAAAATATTGTATATTTTGTAATAATAGAAAAATTAACGATTCTTTAAAAGTTTTTCTTTACAAAAATTTAAAAATCTTAAAATTGTTTGAAATTTATTCTTTAAAGTAAATAGTTTTATTTTCTTTAAATCTATTGTAACGAAATGAAAATTGAGGACCTTCTTATACTTTAACTTTTTAGATTTATGACGCAATGTTTCTCATTTAAAAAGAGTAGATGGACAGAAAGACAGCTCTACGACGACATTCTTTGAGAGAGATTAGAGTCACATATTCATTGTCAAAATCGGTCATCAATTTAATTATATTTAATAAAATTTAAGTTAAAATAAGTTTAAATTAGGACTGTTTTAATCAAAAATTTTTATAGAATTTCAAGTAAATTTTAATTTATGCAAACGATGTTTTAAAAGAGAACTATTTTAGAATACTTTACAAAATTTTCTAAATATATTGTTATTTTTTAATACAATACCAAAATCACATAGAATTATTTTAAAGATTTAACATTTATTACAATAATGATATAAATAACAGAAAATTTATAAACAACCGCTTTTTTGTTAAAGTTTAAAATACATCCCCTCTGAGGGCACTTTCTAATCTACCTTAGTATATTATATCATGGACTAGACTAGATTCACCAAATGACGCATTTCCAAAAGTAAGCCTGTTCCACGTGAGCTCTCTGATCACCTGAGCTACAAATGTAATGAGTTGCAAGCATTCAGACAATCTGGATTGACCGCATTTCCACCAAGAATACTCGTAGATTAGACTTATACTAGGCAGAGGCATAGGTACAGGTACCTCTATTCCACGTTGTTCGCTTTCTGTTCTAAAAATTTCCATTGACAACGTAAACAAACAAAGAGCATCTTAATGGGAATCAGCAGGGGCCTAACCGGCATAGCGTGCAGGCGTACACTTGCCAAACTTGCACCACCGCCGGCACACGAACCAATTCCAAACTCCGAACTTGGAGCGCTCTATTCACTCCTTCTCCTATTACTCCTTCTTACCCCTACTGCAGGTGGACATTGACAAGCTGGACTACAGCCTCTATCTGCCGCTCTTCTTCGATGGCCTGGCGGAGACGAAGCATCCGTACAAGACGTACGCCCGCCAGGGTGTCACGGACCTTCTGCTGGCCGGGGGCGAGAGGATACACCCGGTGATACCGCAATTAATATTGCCGCTAAAGAGTGAGTACCAGGAGTTCGGCTGGCACGCAAATGCCTCGAACTTTTTGGGTCTAATTTGCACCTTGCGAATCCAACTTCGAGTCCCATGAATCCGCCCCCATTTCAGACGCATTGAGCACACGAAACTTGGAGGTAATGTGCACGACATTGAAGATAATTCAACAGCTGGTCATGTCCTCGGATTTGGTGGGTCCTGCCCTGGTGCCCTTCTACAGACAGTTGCTGCCCATGTTCAATGCCTTCAAGGTGAAAAACTGTAGGTATTTTCTTATTAACTCTTTAAAGGATAACTCTAGATTTAATTCCAAAGTGAACTGCGGCGATGAGATTGATTATGCGCAGAAGAACAACCTGAACTTGGGCGACCTTATAGATGAGACCTTGCAGGTCTTGGAGCTGCATGGCGGCGAAGATGCCTTTATCAACATCAAGTATATGGTGCCGACCTACGAGTCCTGCTATCTAAACTAAAACTAAGCTAAAGCTAAACTAAGCTAAACTAAGCTTCGTGGTCTTGTCAATTTACATACAACATCATAAGTATTTATTGAAATTTACAAAATTACAGAGGATTAAATTGATATTTGTTACAAACTCTGCTTCGAGTTTTATGAGATTATAGTTGAGTATATGTGTGTATATAATATATGTGGCCAGCATCCTTTCTAACGAAGGATGCTGGCGGGTTGGGGGCACGACAGCTGGACCTGGAGGAAGCCATCGTGCCACCTTTTAGGTCTTCACTTGGTGGGGGCGTACTCGTTCTTCTTCACATTGTGCGGCGAATAGCGATTGTACAAGCCCCAGATGGAGTTCATCAGCTTGTCATTGTACTTGTTCGGCGAGTACTCGCGTTCTGAGGAAAGGCGATTGATGAGTCGGGGATGCAGTGACCCTCGGGATCGATTACTTACGGGTTAGGGTATTGGCGTTGTCAAGGGAACCCTTATCGGCGGCAGCGGACCTCAGACGGGCGACGATCAGCTCGCGCTCGTTGAATTGCTCGCGGAGCTTGCAGGCGGCGAATGCACCTTGTGGAATGGCGGCCATCTTAGCAGCTAAAAGGATATATAGGATTCAATTAGTCACCCAGAATGGAGGATAGTGAAGGGTATACTACTCACCGGCTGTGGAAATAGTACTCAAAAAGGAAAAGACTTTAAAGTTTCTGAGAAAGCTCAGCTTGTTCCAGCACTCGGCAAGGTGCTGATCGATGTTGTTGATGATTTTTTCGCTCTGCTCCAGCAGCATTCAAAGTCCGGGAATTCGGGGGATTTGGGGGTTTAGTGGGAGTATTTCGCCGTGATGGAAATGCTTCCCAGTATGCTTTAGCTTTTTGTTTTTTTTAAGCTAAGTTAAGCCAATTGATTGGTTCGAGATTCTTAGAGATTGTGGTCACTGGAAGAGGCATTTAATGCCTATTGATTCTGCACGGCTTGGCTCTATGATCTTAGACGTTTGGCGGCACTCGGAGAGAGAGGATAAACACTCGGCACATGGGTTCTAAACTGAACTGAAGCTCCCGAAGGGGATAGCTGGCATTTTATAGAGCGCGTGCTCGGATCGGGGCATTGGGGCGATAAGCGGGGGACAGGAGATCAGGCTGCCTTGATAGCGCGATTATGGAGCCGGCAATGGAGCGCCATTTTGTGCCACTTATCAGCTGCTCAGGCCGTTGTTTTGTTTCGAGGCCCATTAATACCGAGCTCTCTGGAAAGGGGATGCAGCTTCGAGAGGTGTCAGCGAGCGACGTGCCGGGAAGCAGATGCTCCTGATATACATACTTCCTTGGCAATCAAAGCCCTCGATCTCTAGACGATTTTCGCTGGGCCCAGCAGAGATTAAGGGTTCGTATTCCCATCTCAGTTGACCATGTACTCGAATAGGTTTGGTTATCTGCTCAGGCTATATATATATTATTTTTTAAACATTCGCAACTAGTAGAAACCGGCTCATCGCACACTCCAGCATATTCGTATAGTCATGGAGCGAGCATTCGAGATTATATTAAAAACTGACCTAAGCGCCTGTTGTTTATTTGAATTTTAAATTAATGTTTGTTTATAATTGTTCTTCCAAGAAAGGGTAGACAGTAGACAGCGTAGGTGCTTTTGCACCTTTGATTAAAGTAATTAGTCATGATTGGGGAATTTTCAATATTTTCATTGGAGGTAAACAATAATATTTGATAAGCTAGCAAGGTGTTTATTCAAAGTAAGCTTAATGGAGGGATTAGAAAACTGCACTTGAGTGTACACGTTTGTGTATTGTTTTTTACCAAATGGTTATTTATTATTTATTTTTAGAGGGGTTGTTTAATGTTGATCCTTTTAAGAGTTTTCCTTTTAATTTCAGGGGCCTAAAAATTACCTTTTTGGCGGGACAGGAACATTTTTAGAGCCCCGAGTCTCTGGAGCTGCCCTGTACTCGCACACGACATATGTAGCTTACTTCTTGATCTTTAATATCTTTTTGTCAAGAACAAGAAGCAGGTTTGAATATTCAAATGTTTAAGAAGGGGGCAACTTCATCATCATTACTATAAAATTCAGTTTGCCGCTGGAACCCGTTGGGAGTTTTAGTGTAACACTTCAGGTAAGGTAAGGTAGGTGCGCTAATGTAGCCTCTTGAGTGCCTTCGATTATTATTTTTTTTTAGGTAAACTAACAAATTAGAAAGAAGTTAAAGCTAATTGAAACCAAAATATATTTGGTATAAAAAATATACGTTAGAAGAAAATTATGTACTCTTACTCGGTATAAAACAAAAATTATAATATTAATTTTTGTTTCAGTCCCTATTGAATCTTAGATCCTGAAATACAATCGATTTTCACATGTTTAGGAATGAGGCAACTTCATAATCATCACTTTAATATTACATTTGCAGCTGGAACCCTTTGGAAATTTTAGTGTAACACTGAAAGCAAGTGCGCTAATGTTGCAAAGGCCTCTTGTGTGCCTTGGATTTTGATTTGTTTTCCAGGTAAACCAACAAATTATAAAGAAGTTAAAGCAAACTGGAACCAAAATAGATTTTAAATATAAAATGTATGTTTTATAAGAAAATTATGTACTCTAACTCGGTATAAAATAATAATTATAATAATATTTTTGTTTCATGCCTTAGATCTTAGATCGTGAATTACAATTAATTTTCTATGCCTTTCCTAACCAAGTTTTGAAAGATAAGACATGTTAATCTCTAAATTTAGACTATACTCTATAACTATAGCTATTTGAAAATATGTAATTTCTCGGAATAAAATATAGAAATCCTCGCAAAAATAAAATTACCCTCAAAACCTTATATTATTGCAACACCCTGTACTTGCCACCGTAACGAACTTAATACACCGATTAAATATATTGCAAAAAGAAACAATCGGAAGAAAACAAAGAGATGCCAACTACTTAGTGTAACCAGTAAATAGGTGGGTGATCCGATGGGGATCATGGGGATGACCCTCGTAAAACGCTCTCAATAATACGATTATAAATACATCGCTTAATCCAGTGACGCGCAATGTGTTTACTACAAAAAAAAAGTAATCTTTGCACAATGCCGGGAGCCAGTCACAGTGCTGATAGCATTAGCGCTGCAGATAGTGCCCTCTGACTCCGTGAAGTATGTAGGTACAATATTCTCACAGTATTCACACAGTTTCAAACACACATTTTAATTTTGGAACTATGAAAAAAGTCCAAAAAAGAGGCCCGAAATTAATTTGTGCAGATAATGAGCCACGAGCGTCTCGGAGATCACGTAGAGCCGTTGCTTTTTATTCTCTTTCGCCGATTAAAGCCTTGGCGTGTGTGAAGATAATGAAGATCCTCGATGATTTTTCCTCTTTTTGCAGTGGCCTCTGCGGCAAAGTTCAATAATCCGTCAATGACTCTTGCAAAAATCTGACGTAACAATGTCAGGCATTAAAACAATTTACTTATCAGTCGCAGACACTTTTGCGGCAAACGTCTCTGGTTTGAATTTCAGAGGGCGCCAAACTGTCTGGCTGATTTTACAACACTGTTTGCGTCAGCACTGTTTCTCACCAGGTGGCAACTCTTATCATAGACATTGAAGCCACCCATTCGAGACGCACGGCGTTGCTAAAATTAACAATTGCTCGTTAAAAGCAAGAAAAGAAAAACTCGGGAAATTGTTAATTAAAAGCGTGACCCACATCGGAACACTCAGCCGCCGGACGACGCCATGACGTGGAAGAAGCAGCTGGCCATACTGGCCAAGCCCTACTACTGGGTGAACATCCTGCTGGCCGTTTCCTATCTTCTGGCCAAGAAGACCCCTTTGATCTGCACCCGCCTGTTCAGCCTGACCGAGTCGGACGAGGTGTGCGACTTGGACAGCCGCGAAGTGGAAATCCTGTTCTTCCTGATAATCGTGGTGATGATCCGGTCACGCAAAACAGGCGCCGTCACCATGATCAACTACCTGTCGTCGTCCTTCCTCTACACCAAGGTCGCCAACGCCATCCTGTGGGCTTATGCTGACTTCCGCTTCGGCCTTGGCTTCCTGCTGGTCTGCGTGCTCGTGGGCATGGTGCTGCCAGAACCCTCGTACCGCGGTCCCGAACACATCACCTATTTCCGGAACTCGCAGGTATTCGAGGAGGAGCTGACCCGCGACAAGCGCACCAGCTGGCTGATCTGCTTCTACACGGTTTGGAACCCCAGCTGCGTGAACTTTGCACCCGTCTTCGCTGAGCTCTCGGCGGAGTACAACACGGACCACCTCAAGTTCGGCAAGATTGACATCGGACGGTTCCCTGACGTGGCGCAAAAGTACCGCATTTCGGACAGCAGCTTCTCGCGTCAGCTGCCCACCGTAGTGCTGTTCCAGCAGGGCAAGGAGACGGACCGGCGGCCCTGCGTGGACAACAAGGGCAAGGTGCAAAAGTTCTTCTTCTCCAGCGACAATGTGCGCGCCACCTTCGGACTGAACCAGCTGTACAAGGAGGCTGTGGAGCGGCTGCCCGCTGCGCCCAAGGAGTCCAAGAAGGCTCAGTAGAGGCCACTACGTCATCTCATTTCTGCGTGCACGTGCTAATATCTGTTATTTGTCTAGTTTTTAGTTTATTTTAACTTATTGAGTCGGTTGGAGGTCGCTGCCACCGTCGGAGACACGTACAATTGCACTAATAATTGCAACGTGCACTCATCGCGTTGCCATTGTATAAATTATTTATGTAGCTTTGCATTTGCATATTTAATTTGTAGCTAATCATGAGGTTACCAAATATATTTTAACTGAATGTGGAATGAGTTAACGAAGCGAGAGTTTGTATTATTTAGACTGTCTAAGCGCGAACTATTTTATTCAATTAGCGGAACTCAAACGATCATTTCCGTTGCTTGTTTGAAAGGCAAAGCGTGAGACGTTAAGATGAACTGGAAAAGCCTCAATTGGAGGCATAAAGAATGAGACTAGGTAGAAATGGAGCTATAAATTAATTAGAAAGTTAGGTTGTCTCATTAAAATACTTGGAAATAAGAACTTTTAAGAATAAGCTACCTGAACAGAGCCCTCCTTAGAGAAAACATTCCACCTTTATGAAATTTGCCACATGAATGAAAAAAGCAGTAAAAGACAAGAAATTTAAAACAGAATTCTATAAATATATATTTTAATAATTTTGTTGATAGTTTTAACCAGCCAACAAAGGATATTATAGGTAGAAATTAACCCATAAATAAATTATAACGTTATGTTGTCGCATTAAAACACTTGGAAATAAGAACTTTTACGAATTAGCAACTAAAACAGGGACCTCCTAACAGAAAACATTCCACCTTTTTGAAAAGTTGACAAAGTTTATTAATATTTCCAGCAAATACAAATATAGAGTTTATTTTTGCCTACTTATTTATCTAAAACAATGTCTTGAAAATCGCTAATATCACACAAATATATGTACATATGTACTTTAGTTTTCAAATATGTATTTATTTATTCTTCACTGTAGCCATAAAATAATTGATTTTTTATGGCTCAAAACTTTCGTTTTCTTTAGTTCCATAAAATAATCGTTTTTTATGGCTCTAAACTGTATTCTTAGTTAGTTTTCACTGTATCCATAAAATTATAGATTTGTTTATGGTTCGAACCTAAGGAACAAAGGTTGTGGCACCGGCTAACTCCTGTTAAATTGAAAATCTTCTAAATAAACTTTACCCTCCTCCGCCTTGCCTTTTAAATTGGGATACCACGAGGTGAAACCTCTCGAACCCTCTATTGTTTATAAAAAATAAAATGTAAATATAAAATGTAAAGGGGCCAAGCCGTCGTTACTGCAAATGTGTTAAGCGAAATTGTATAACAATGGAAATGGCCCAACAAAACGTTTCCGGCGTGTTGCGCTCCGCTCCGCTCAGACATCGGCCGTATAGACAGGCCATAACATATAGATATAGAGGACGAACGCACCCGGCCAGACGCAAATCCCTTTTATCCATTCAATATGCCCACACAGACAGGCACACAAAGCGATTCCTTCAAATATAAATGCATAAATACAGGCGAATGCACACCACCCACTGGCGGGCCGCACATGGGACGCCAGGCTTTTGCGGTTAATATTTGTATTTTTACTTTATTTTCAATGAAACGGCATGGAAATGGCCATTGTATTGTTACTCGTATTGCGTATGGTAAATAATACGATTGTCTCACATGAGCCTGGGCCATTTTATATGCGAAAAAGTTAAATTCTCAAAGGGGGAACCTAAGAGGAAAGAGAAAAGATTCCAGCCGAATTGGAGCAATTATAGCAGCGGCTGTTCCGGCGTTTAATCAAGGCTCCTGCTCTTGGTCCTGCTCCTGCTGCTATCAGCTGTCGCGGCCAGCAGTCGGGGTCCTCCTGCCCGCAACGAGTACGACCACCACCAGGCGCTGTCACCCGCTCCTCAAGGCCAAAATCCAATAAGCACTTTGCTCCCAGCGACAACAAAACGCATTGTCGTCGCTATTTTCACGTTGAGTTCCCTCATTGCTGGCGGCTGCTCCTCCACCAAACCAGTGCCGGCCACATTCAATTGATTTTGAGTGATTTTTTGGCCGATACCGTGGCCTTCAAGCGCATCAGGGAGAGTATCTAATAGGTTCCTTTTCGCGAAAGTTCTCCTAGATAACGTCAATGAGGGTATAGATAAGTAAAGAACGATAAAGGTTTATTTTCGTAAATTTCTTTTGAGTTTAAAATTATGTTTAAGGGTTTATTGTTCGATAAACCACTAAAGTTTAATATTCCAATATGGTTTTACACAAATATAGTCTTTAAAAAAATTCCTAGAAAATATATAAAATTTCTGTGAGGTCAGGTCATCTCTTAGTAAATGGAGCGGTTTATCTTTCTTAATTCCTTAAGTAAATATGTGTATGTTACCTATTATATAATATTTAATTTATCCTAGAACCTAGCCTCCTCTAGGGTACTCAGAATCCCAGAATCTATTGATGTTTAATGTTACGTCGGGCTTGGCTTTCGGGTGCGCCCGTATTTTTTATTGCGTTTTTATGTCAACACCAGCTGGCAGCGTCTTAATATCGTTCGGTCGAGCTGCCTGGCCTGGTCCTGGAGTGGGTTTTTGTGTATTTCTGTCAATTGCTCACAATTAAATTAAAATTCAAGTCAATGCCAGTTGCCGTTGAGTTCGCAAACCGAAGCCGCAAGGCAAAGGTAGGACAATTGGAGCCCGGGCACACAGGTGTATTCCTTTATTATTTAACGTGTGGTATTTCACAAAGCGATTAAGTAAATCAATTTATCAATTTCGTTTAAGATTACTACAAAGAACGTAATTTAATAACGTTTACTGGTGTTCCTTTCTGATGTATAGCCTGAGGGAGATATTTATTGGCATGATAATTTGAGGCTTTAAGTTTTTAAAGCACTTAAGGGGAGATTGTGGCCTCAGGGTAAGAATTAAAGAAGAGCACTGTGATAGTTTTTAAGAGTTTACAAATTCGTTAACCTGGGGATTAAATACATAACACCTTAAATATATTGTATCAATTAAAATGTTTATTACTATTATTACAGAAAGAAGACGCAGGCTTACAAAACTTAGATCTACCAGAAACGCAGAGTCATTAATATTTATTTTGTATTGTTAGAATTATACGTTTTATAATAAATATATCTTTTCTTTAACTCCATTTATTATTTTATATTTTTTATTATTTATATAATGTATTAAATAGGAGAGATTTCATGGATGATTTCATGCTTCCTGCACTCTGATGTTCTTAAAACCTATTTTAAGAATAGATCGTAGATCACTGATTAGGGTTGATGCGTCCTATAGGATTTTTCGTTCATAGAATAATCCAATTTAATAATTATTTTGATTTGTATAATAAAATAAAAACAAAACTTTTTCACAATTTTTTTAATTATTTTTAAAACCAGAAAAAAGTTATTTTTGATTTTTTTAATAAAATATAATTAAAATGTTTTATTTTTATTTTGTATATATTTTTAAGAGTTTTAGTTGGTTAAATTATATTAGATAAAAAAAAATAATCTTATTTCTTATCATAAATATGTTTATTGCTTTAAACTCATCACTACTCTATGTGTTTCAGAATTTCCTCGTTTCCCATTTAAAATGAATCCCGCAGACAAAAATAGCTTAAAGTAATATGTATAATAAAAGAGTAAAAATAAAAAAAAATAGATCCTTCTCCGTGACAATGCATATTGCAGCATTGCCGTGACCAGGATTCGAACCTGGGTTACCACGGCCACAACGTGGGGTCCTAACCACTAGACGATCACGGCTACGAAGGCACATGAATCAGCGACCGCGAATCGCCAACAGAAGCAGCTCGCTGGCTATAGCTAGGCAGCGGTCGGATTTGCCTGCACTTCTTGCTCTTTAACAACTCGTTTTCTGGAGCAACTACCTCTAATCACCGCAGCAGCAACAACAAACGGTGAAAGTACGAAGCTTTCAAAGCAACCAACCAAAGCCACAGACAAACCGACGAACCGACAGACCGACAGCCGATAAACAAGATTTTGGTTCATAAATTAATTTGAATTTGCCAAGCCAGCAGAAGTGGAAGTGGAAGTGGGTTGGTGGGGCGGCAACTGGGCGTGGATTCGTTCTGCTATCAGCATCGGACTTGCTGTTCTCAGGGTCGAAATACTATATATTTTGGGGGGCCGGCCCAGGTCGGTGGTTGCGAAAGCAAAAAGTTCCAAAAATAAGACCATGAATACATTTAGAACAATGCGACACCGAAGAAATGGATTTATTTTAATTTCTTTTACATATTTTATGGCAAATAGCAAGGAATTTAAAAATATTTATTTACTCGGAAGGAATACAGAAATTTGTTAAAGAAGTGAATGTATTCCAATGGGATTTGTTTATGAAATTTAACTCAGTTCTGTGAAGTTGATGGTTTTTTTTAAATATTATGTTTTAAATTTGGATTTATATATAGAAAAGTATACAATAAAAGTGGTTTCTCTTTTTTCTATTATTTATTATAAGTCCAAAATTATTTTGTAGTATTTTTTAAAGTATAAACTCTTAATTTTTGCATAAATCAATAAATAAATGGATCTCAATAGGATTTTGTTAAAGAATTAAACGTATTTCTCTGAAGCTGTTGTTTTTTTAAATAGTATGTATTAAATATTGATTTAAAACCAACAAAGTATACATTTAAAAAGGGTTTCTCACATTTCTTTGTTTTCTTAGATTTTAAATTATTGTCTATTATTTCACCAAGTTCGTTAAATTCCAAATTGTTAATTTTTTTTTTTTAATTTTCACTTCCAATAGAGAGTACTTTTATTTAAATATATATGTATATATGTATATATGTATATATATATATATGTATATGTATGTATATATGTATGTACATCCTTTATAAAATATTAATAAATCATCAAATAAAACGCATAATTAAACTTACCATGTAATAAAGATCAAAGAATTCAAAAATATTTTTTAATCAGCAGGATTAAACAAATTTGTAAAAGAAGTAAAAGAATTTCAATGGGATTTGGTTATGGAATTAAGCTCATAGCTCTGTAGATGCTGTTTTCATTGTTGCAGCTTTATAACTAAGAAGGCAAGGAGAGATTTTCTAATTTTCTTTATTTTCCTAAAGATTCCAAATTATGTTATATTATTTTTGCAAGTATAAATAGCTCCTATTTTGTACAAATCAAAATACCTAAGTGTCCGAGCCTTATCATCAATCTCAAAGATAAGGCTGTTCTTAACAATCCGACATATTTTATAATATTCGCTTCCATTAAAGAGTACTTTTTCTATAAATATACTTAATTAAATATAAATAATTTAGCCAATAAAACTCATGATTGAATTTACCATTATTTTTTTTAACCTTTAATGATAACTTTACCATACTCACTGGGTGAAGTGTACAAAAATTGAAGCCCCTTTCATAGTCATAAAAGTTTTGCCAAATGGATTTATTTATTCACCTGGGATTAATATTTTATTGGCTCGCTTGCGGTTCAATTAATAAATATAAAAGGGCAGCCTTTCGCTATCCCCACACGTATCCTTGACATCCGCTGAACTTTTCGCTATTCCTGCCACAATCCCGAACAGGTTTCGATTGCCAGCAACCAAAACTCACCAACCATAACTTGTACAATCCAGTTTGATTTAATTTTGCGCTTAACGATTCTGTAATTACCCATAAGTGCAATATTATTTAAATGGCACTTTTGCTTTTTATTGTGGCCCATTTGCAAACAGGCCGTGTTTGCGAGGGTGGAAACTGGAAATCGTCGTTGTCGTTTTGTAGCCGCGAAGCCCTAAAAAATTGAAAAGTGTTTACATGAAAGCTGCACACACTCACACACACTCGACAGCCATGAAGTCCTCGCGGGGATTTTTTTGTGTGTGACTTCTGTGGCCTGTTTTTTGAATATGGGTTCGCGCTGGACGCTTTTTGTGAACGGTGAAAGTGCCCGCGCTCCAATAACCACGCAAAGGTTTTGGGAAATGGCGCATCGGACCGCGTAACAAAGTCCGTTCCGTATTTGTGGAAATATTTTTTGACAAGTGGCATATGGCTTTACATGTTCCAAGAGTGAGGGTTCCATGGCCAATCTCGGCGATAATCGGCAGGTCACAAAAACGTGCCATTAAGCGACAGATCTTTGAACTTTTGCCTTCGAAACAAACCGGATTTTCTATACTAAATAAATCGCCATTGTCGCCAACCAGTCTGCCAGGTTCAGGGTCAGTTTTTGCGTGCAATATCGATGGAGTGTCCTGCCTATAAAAGGTGTCCAGTAGCACGATAGCTCTAATAGTCCGCCGCAAAATGCTGGTCGACACGGAACTAGCCAATGGCACCCTCCATTCGCCGTACAGCTTTGACATCCCCCACGCCTTCATCTTCAACGACACCCTGCATCCGGGGGCCATCTACGGCGGACCCTACCTGGAGATAGTCAAGCACTTCGCGAAGGCTCACCACTACCGGCTGGAACTGGATCCCGTCGAGAGCCTGCCCAAGAACTCGGCAGTGGAGGAGCTTATAGCCGCCGGCATCTACAACCTCTCGCTCCACGGGGTAACCATACGTCCCGACAAGATCGGCGCTTTCTCCGCCCTGACCCGGCACAGCTATCCCCTGGAGCTGATGACCAACTGTGTGATTGTGCCACTCGCCCCCGAGCTGCCCAAGTGGATGTACATGGTCTGGCCGCTAGGCAGGTACATCTGGACGAGCCTCTTCCTGGGCACCTTCTACGTGGCCCTCCTGCTGCGCTACGTCCACTGGCGGGAGCCGGGGAGCGCCACGCAGTCCTACTCCCGGAACGTGCTCCAGGCCATGGCCCTTCTCATGTTTAGCCCCAATATGAACATGTCGGTGAAGCTGAAGCACGCCACGCTGCGCGTGAACGTCTTTTACACGCTGCTCTTCCTCCTGGGCTTCATCCTGACCAACTACCACAGCAGCCACATGACGGCCTTCGACATGAAGCCGGTGTTCACCCGCCCCATCGACACCTGGGCGGATCTGATCCACTCGAAGCTGCGCATCATCATCCCGGAGACGCTGCTGGAGGAGCTGCGCTGGCTGCCGGTGGTGGACACCACCCCGCTGGATCCGCAGTTTGACCCACGCAGCTGACAGGACTACCAGGCCCTGCTGGCAAGTCCCTCTCGCTCCTACGCCTATGTGGTCACCCAGGACGCCTGGCTGTTCTTCAACCGGCAGCAGCGCGTGCTCATCCAGCCCTACTTCCGCCTGACCAAGGTGTGCTTTGGAGGCCTGTTCAACGCCCTGCCGATGGGAATCAATGCCAGCTTTGCCGAGCCCCTGGACAGCTTCATCCTGAATGTGTGGCAGGCGGGTTTGTGGAATTACTGGGAGGAGGTGGCCTTCCGCTATGCCAAGCGAGCTGGCTACGCCAAGGTGTTCCTGGACACGTATCCCATAGAGCCGCTGAATTTGGAGTTCTTTACCACCGCCTGGATAGTTTTGGTGGTGGGAATACCCCTCAGCACGTTGGTCTATGGCCTGGAGGTGTATATTCATCGGCGCAGGGAAAGACGAGTGCCATATGACCGCTTAGAGTGGGAAAATCAGATTTAGCACTTTGGGAGAATTTTGCTGTTGAAATCCATAAAAGAATTAAATAAAATGTTTATTTACAAAGCTCGAAGTGAGAATAAAAGCTGGTTTCTGTCCTCATAGATATCTGTCCGGAAAAGATAATTAACACATAAGCTTATCGTAAAGCTAACTGGTTTTCTGCCCTCCTTAAAATTATCTGAACGTGAAAGAATAACATATTGCTGTTAACTACGCTATTAACTATCGATTATGTCTGTAAAAAGAACGCAACTGTGCTGTAAAGCGCAAATACAACTTAAAACTGCAGTACATCTCTTCTTCACCTGATTATGGTTATCTTTAGCGAGGCGGAAAAGATTTTACATTAAGTCTGGGTCTCGGTTAAAGTTAGCTCTCACATTTACACGATAGAGAACCATATTTTCTTAGCCGAACTTTATCAGTCCGTGAAGTTTTCACACAAAGGTGATAAACCCTTAGTTTCTCATATAGTTTTTTAGTTTTCTATTTTTTATTTTCTTCAAAGAGGTAATGCCTGTTACATTAAGTTATTCTAACTGAAATATCACGCTTCACGCTTTATTTACCAAAATGAGACACGGATTAATTGTCAGGGGATTCCTTAACAAAAAAGCTCCAAAGGGATGTCAATATTTCTAAAGGCACAAGGGGCTTCAGTATGCAAGACATACTTCAGTCAAAGTAAAGTAATGTAGGCCCAATTCCATGCATAACATTCCCAAAAAGTATGTTTTAATTGGTGCTGTGGGAGAAAAGGCTCAAGCGTTCCCACAGGACCAATTACCCCGACCCCAGAAAAGAGTTACCAATCGGGGCAAACAACTTAACCTGCTTAACCTGCTTAAGTCTCGTCAATTAATTCGTGGAGCTTCTTGGGCCCAGTCATGCGGTCTCCGCCACTGATGTGCCTCTTGCTGCTGGTGACATGCCAACCGAACCAAGGATGGAACATGCAGTACCTCCTCAATCTGTTGACTCCGTTTGGCCGCATGGACGTGTTCCAGGAAATCGTGTGGTTTGTCAGCCCGCATCAGCGCCCGGAGCAGGTTGACGAGTTCATAAGGCGCATCGACGAGGCCTTTGGGAAAACTGCCACCCAGACGGTGGTGAATAACAACACGGAAATGCGAATGATTCACTCATCGGCCCGAAGGAACCACATGAGCCTGGTGTTCACCACAGGCGCCGATGATCCCATCATGAAGGTGCTCAGCAAGGTTCTCCTAGGGCGACACTTTTACTTTACAATGATGATGTACGTGGAAAGAGTGGGCGACATGCAGCCCATCGAGGAGTTGCTGCACTTCGCCTACAACCAGCAGTTCTTCAACTCGATGGTCTACTTTGAGTCGGAAAAGGGCATCAATCAGCTCTTCGGCGTAAACAAGTTTCCCACCAAGGAGTTCGAGAACCGCACGGATTTCATCGTTTACATGAACAAAATGTACAAGAAGATCCTGACTGCCCGCTCGGATGTGGAGGGCTTCCGGTTTGCCACGCCCCTGCGTCAGGACCTGCCGCACCTTTTTAAGTCGCGAGGCCGCTACGATGGGAGTACCTATAGGATCTTGGAGACCTTTGTCCAGTTCATCAACGGCAGCTTTGCGGAGCTCTCAATGCCTCTGGATGCCCTCGGGGGCAAGGCGATCAATATGAAGCAGAGCCTGCAGTTGGTCCGCGAGCGCAAGATGGAGTTCTGCGCCCATGCCTACGCCCTGTTCATGCCCGACGACGAGCTGGAGAAGACCTACCCCCTGCTGGTCGTCCAGTGGTGCCTGATGGTTCCCCTCTACAACAGTGTCTCCACGTACTTGTATCCGCTGCAGCCCTTCGCCTGGAACGTGTGGTTTTGCGCGCTGGGAGCTCTGTTCGCCTTGGTACTCCTGGAGCTGCTTTGGCTCAGGATGTTTGGGAATTGGTCCCGCTATCATGGTACAGTTTTGGACTCCTTTTGCTATATCATTAATGTGCCCACTGAGGGTCAGGTGCAGCAGCCCTGCCTTCTTCGATTTATTCTCCTTGGCTCGGTCTTCTTTCATGGCTTCTTCCTGTCCGCCTACTACACCTCGAATCTGGGCAGCATTCTGACTGTGAACCTCTTCCACGCCCAGATCAACACCATGGAGGATATAGTGAGTGCCCAGCTGCCCGTCATGATCATTGATTACGAGATGGAGTTCTTGCTGAATCTGAATAAGGAGCTGCCGGAGGAGTTCCTCAAGCTGCTGCGTCCCGTGGACTCGGGCATTTTGCGGTTCATCAGACCAGATTCAACAGCTCCTTTGCCTATTTTGTTACCGAGGACCAGTGGCAGTTCCTCGACGAGCAGCAGCAGCACCTGAAGCAGCGCCTCTTCAAGTGGAGCAGCATCTGCTTTGGCTCCTACCACCTGGCCTTTCCCCTGCAGATGGACTCATCCTTGTGGCGGGACATTGAGTACTTTACCTTTCGGATTCACTCCTCGGGGCTGCTTAACTTCTATGCCCGCAGCAGCTTCGGATCTGCCCTCCATGGGGGCTTGGTGGAGCGTTTGCAGGAAAATCAGGAGTATACATCGGCTGGCATGCAGCACCTGGCCATTGCTTTTATTTATTTGCTGGTGATGAGTGGGTTAGCGGGGATTTTGTTCGTTCTGGAGGTGGTTTCTAAGCGGAAGTCGGAAAATAGGTTTGTTTAGAGATGAAATTCCGTAAATAAATTTCTGATCTATTATTTTTTATTTTTTTAGAGTTAATTTAAGATGTTTATTTAAAGATAATTTTATCCAAGAAGCGACAGAAAGATTGTTTTTTTACAGATTTAAATATTCAGAAGAATATAAAAACATAACTCGACCTACAAGAGAGATCCTCTTCTAGTTCTTTCGGGGTCACAACCTCATGAAACGCCTGAGGAAGGACCTTGGCTTACGGGTTATTCTAACAACAGGACGACGGCTCCTGAGTCTCACATGCTCGTGCCACTTCATCTCCGCGGCAAAGACCAGGCCGGACACCACCAGGCCGAAGGTCCAGGTCCACAGCATGCTGGAGAAGAAGCTTAGGCTGAGCGCCATGGGCTCCTCATCCACTAGATGCACCTGGATGCGGTGCAGGTGCACGGCCTCCCAGAAGGCCTCGCGCTTCCAGTGGTTCATGAGGCCCGCCTGCTGGGCGATCATAATATACTCCGTCATGGGCGAGCGCATGTGGGAGTCCAGGTGCATGGGAAAGACATGGTAAAAGGGCCCCTCGCAGATGTCCGTCAGCCGGAAGATGGGCTTCCTTAGATGGTGCTGCTGCATGTCCATAAACCGCCAGCGATCGCTGCTCACCGTGTAGCCAAAGGAGGTGTTGAACGGCTCGCGGTGGAGGTCCAGCATGTGCTTGTCCACGATGTCCACCTGGCGCATGTAGCTGGGAGGGTATTGCAGCGGCGACTTGGCCATCCTCTCGTGCTCGACGGCCAGCATTAGGATCCTCAGATCGGCCTCCACCACGTCCTGCACGGTGTTCACCTGTCGCTGGGGCGGGGCCGTGGTGAAGTAGCTGGTCATCCGCGAGATGTACATGTTGGAGGTGACGATGCCCATGATGGCCAGCAGAATGTACAGATAGCGCATACGCAGCGTGGGCGTGCGGATGATGAAGGTGGGCGCCATGTAGGTCAGCGTGCAGATGGCCTGCAGGAAGGCGGCGCTGAGGTCCCGGGGTCTCAATGGAGAACACAGCCAGATGGCCAGAGCTATGTAGAGCGTGAAGAGGATGATCAGGAGCCAGACGTTGCCCTGGAGGGCCTCCCGCATGTACTGATCCGCCGGCGACTGGTTGCGGAAGGGAACCATGATGCAGCAGTCGTTGATGCCGATGGGGTAGCTGTAGCTGATCACGAACTTGCCCATCATCTCGGTGAAGGAGTGGATCAGCGTCTCGTAGACGCCCTGGGACACCAGCTCCAGCAGATTCGTCATGTTCAGGTAGTCCACTGTCATGTTCGAGCTGGTGTCCAGCAGCGAGGCGTTGACGAACTCCAGGAATCCCAGGAACAAATTCCCGCTGGTGCCGTGGACGTAGTTCTGCTCGAAGGTATTGGTGGGGCGATCCGACTTGAAGACCCGCGGCAGATCGTACAGGATGGGCGTCTTCACCACGTAGCCTTTCATGTTCTTCGAGTACGTCTGGAAGAACTCCTCGGGCCTCCAAGTGCCCGTCTTGTTGATCACAGAAAGAGTGGGATAGGGCTCCAGCAGGAACACATTGTTTTTAATAGTTACAAGGACCGTGTTGATGAACTGCTGCTTCCAGACCCAGTCGTAGATGTCCTTGATCTCGGCCGTGAATTCCGCCAACGAGTCCCCGCTCGTCTCGAAGTCGCGACTCTTGAGGCTGGGAAAGAGGATGAAGATCGTCTTGAGCCAGCGTATCCCGCGCAGACTCTGCGCCGCCAGCTCCATAATGGGATCATTCCGCTCCGTGGTGTAAACCATCACCAGCGAGGGCGTGCTGATGAACTGCATCATCGGCAGCGGTGCATGGTGCTGGTGGGTTATTATCAAATTCGGAGCCAGCGGAATAAATGTCCTAAAGTCGCGGAAGAACTCCTGCGAGTCCTTGTTCTTCAGATCCAGCCGCTCCGAGATGTAGAATATAAAGTTCTTGAAGTGATACAGCTGCGTGATGCTGAAGAGCATGTCCAGGACAAATGAGTTATCCAGCAACTGGATGTTTGTCCCATTTCCAGCCGTCAGATTTCGCGGGAATATTTCCTGCTCTTGGAGAATGAGCTCCGCGGCATGGGTTTCCATATTAACTGGACGAGTGCCGGCGGGTTACTGTCAAGTTGAAGGACGATGTCGAGTGTCCTTTGCATGTGGACTCACAGTGGATGCCAGTGAAGCAAGCCTAGTATTTACCAGGTTATGGTTAGGGCTTTGCCGGGTTAAAGTCAATGGCAGTAATGACAATTCAACTAAACAGGAGCGGTTTTATTAACTAAAAATTAAATTGTTAATTCAAAAACTTCTCTTTAGTATTACTCTGGTTATACCTGATAGGTTTCTGCCTAAAATTTGATAGAAATATTTTTAGAAACTTAGTAGTTGTTTCCCTTTTGGTCAACAAATTTTAGATACGCTCCTGGCCCTAATCAGCCCTGCTTGTTGGACACGTTTTATTAACTCATAAGGCCCTATTGCAATTTTATCTCAAGTGCAAATCGCACATATTTAACCTTTTCGCCGTTTATGCGACAAGGGCCATATAATTGGACAAATAGGTTCGGGTCATGCGATGGGGAAACCAGCGGTTACGGCCCATCGCATTGTTTTAGCCAAATGCATGCAATCTGGTCGAATACAGCACCTAAATTGGCTCCTACAAGGTGGGAAATGGGCCATTGTAGGCCTTAATTTGATCAATGAATTTTAAATGCCATTCAACTAGAAAAAGCTAGTATTAAAGGCACTTGAAAAAAATTATTAATTAGAATTTAAGACTATAAGGTACACAAAAAAAAACAAGAGTTAAAATTTTACACGCATTATTAAAAAAAAATACTGGAGCAGAGTTTAGTATAGATTTAATACTAAATAATATCAAATGTATGATTATTAGTATAGTTTTTATACTCTATAGTTTCAATTGTGTATTTTTTAGTATAGTTTTTAAACGAACTTATATTGAAATTGCTTTAAAAATTCGGCTTAACTAGAATTTATTGCTTTTCTGGTTTTTCGCGTTAGAGCTTTTCACAAGTCTTGGTGCAAATTAGTATAATTTTTATACATTCGTAGTATTAAATTAATATGCATCTTATTAAGAAATTTTTAATACTCAAGAATATAGAATTTCTTGTAACAATAGTACTTTCTAGAGTTCTTTTATTACAAAATATTCTAATTAAAACCGAAAACCAGTTTCTCTACGTTACAGTAAATATTTTCCTATGAAAGCCACTCTTTCAGCTGTATCCAACTTACCAGGAAATTGAGGAAATTGAGGTATTATGTTCCCTGAAAGAGAACGCAATTTAATGCAAAATCCGCAAACCTGATTACGGAAATTATTTTCCATTGAAAAAGTGCAAAGCCAGGAACTTATGAGTCTCGGGTAAGCTGCTTCTGTCCGATGCATCCTGTTAGTGGGAATTAAATTTTAGCCATGGCCTTTTCGCCTGACCAGCTGCAAAACGATGTCGAGGCGGCGGCATGTTGGATTGCTCATTAAAATTTAATTGGTGCAAAAGTCCATAATTGACGCAAATGCCATGGGCCCAGCCCGGGCTTATCAGGCCGTGTCTTGGCATTTAAGGCCACATAGCCGCCATAGCCGCCATAGCTGGCTGCTAATGCAATTAGCCACGGCCACGCCCTCGCAAACCCACACATGCTATCCTCGCACATGCTTGCTCGGTGTGTGTTGACCAACTCGCTGACAAAGGCTCAAAGCCATCCTCAGTGTTTGCGGCTTAGAATATTTATGATTGATGCAGCCGATGCTTTTTCCTCTTAGCTGGCTCTAATGTCCTATTGACAGCACGGCTTCTACTTCTGCTTGTGTTGCTTTGTTTGCCCGATGATTTGTCAAAATGCCGTAATTTAACGCTCTCCTAACTCTCGGCAGTAGTGAGTTCTTCCTCAGTTCCCAAACAGTTCGTGGGAACCCAGCCAGTTGTCCAACACCTGGAGCTATACTTTCGGAGGAAGTTCCTGGCTGAGTGCAGGCCCGGTGACGCTTTGAAGTCCCCACCAAAAGCCGCATTGTATTTTTCCTGTTTTTTTTCGGCGCAGTTTTTCCGCTTTTAATGTTGGCGCCGAAAGCGCTAAAATACATTAAGCCATATTGCGAGGCTTAGTGCCTTATTTTGTGTTTTTTTTTCATTTATTGTGAGTACATATTTTGGGATCAAATGGAGTTTGATTTTAAAGCTTTAAAGGATTTAGTTACTGGAATTTTACGTTAATAATGACTATGAATTTGTGGACTTAATTTTTGGGCTTGAGTTTTTATACCCTTGCAGAGGGTATTATAATTTTGCCATGATATTTGCAACGCAGTGAAGGAGGCATCTCAGACCCCATAAAGTATATATATTCTTGATCAGCATCACCAGCCGAGTCGATCTAGCCATGTCCGTCTGTCTGTCTGTCCGTCTGTCTGTCCGTCTGTCGGTTTCTACGCGAACTAGTCTCTCAGTTTTTGAGCTATCGGGCAGAAATTTTCAGCATAGTCTTATTTCTTTAGCACGCAGTATATATGTCGGAACGGCCGAAATCGGACTACTATATCCTATAGCTGCCATAGGAATGATGGCGAAATTAATGTAAAAAAATTTTAACTTCTCTGTTTTTCAACGAATTTCTAAAGCGCAGATTTATGAATAATAAAATCAAAAAGTTACGGCAATTATTTAATTTCATTAAGATCGGACAATTATATCATATAGCTGCCATAGAATGGGATCGGTCGATTTATATGATAAATGTAAAATAATACTTTACATGTATTAAATGTAAAATTTACAATCAAAATTTACATAATTTGACATTTTTTTTACATGGATCGATATTTATATTTTATTTCCAACTTAGTATGTAGATTTTTAACCTATAAAACTTCGGTTTACCGAAATATAGCTTTCTACGCCGTTTCAATTTGATATGTCCGAAAAATTATCATATTTTTAGAATACCCAAAATACGCCAGTTTAACGTATTCCTTCGGCTTTCCAATATATTGGTGCAATCATAAAAACATACACATAGAGTCAGACGGAGCCCTTTACTTTTCGGTCCACAAAGTACTGCTATCATAATTTTTTGAGCTCCCATGCTGTAATTTGGTGCCCATCGTCTTATGTTAAACCTTCAACCATACAAAATGGCCATTATCAAATGAGATACAGGAGCGTATTTCCGCCAGGAGTCGCACTTACCAGTGTCAGCTGCATTACGAATGCCAACCAACTCGACACAATCTGATATTAAGTTATAAATTTGCCAGCCAGCGTTGCCCTCTGGCCTCAGTCTTATTTTTTGTTTGCCTCTGTATCTCATTTCAGCTTTTTTAGTTACACTTTATTTTTCAAACAGTTGGGTGTGTGGTGTGTGTGTGCTGTATGCTGTGCGGTGTGAAGCAATAGTGGATGTGGGGACGTGTTTTTGCCATTTCTAAGCGGAAGCGAAATGTGCGAGAGTAGTTGAAAGCCCTCGAGTTGTTTCGTTGCCGTTGCTCATGTCAAGTGCCAGCTGGTGCCACGGCCCCCGAGTTTCCTATCCCGCCATCCTCCTCCGATCCGCCGACAGTTGGGGGCTGCACTTTCGACATTTAGCGCCGCCCACATGGTTGGTTACCTCCCGAGAGTCCACCTGCCACCGGCCACCCTTAACCTGCTCCGGGTCCCTGGCCAGCAGGTGCATTTGACTGGCACCACAGCATGTGTAGGTTGGGCCAGCAACCAACTGTTAAGCGAAATTACCGCAATCTCCGCACGTCGAACACTTTTTAATGCTGAAAAATGTATTTTCTAATTTTCCCCCGCTATGTTGGCCATGCTGTCCATGAGCTTTCTTCCTCCCTTCGCTCGGTCGGTCAAGTTTATTTGGCTTTGTCAGTTTTCGGCTGAGAAGAGCAGAGCAGGTGCGAGGAATGAGTCTCAAACTGGCCGGCAATGTTAATGAAAAGTAATTATTTTACAGAGCCCCAAAGTCCAGGGTGAAGAAACGACTTTAAGCCGGCTTGCCGGCGGAAGGACAGCCCGTGTCGAGTGTGTCCTTTGCACATTAATATCGTATCCTTGGCAAAATTTTAATATTACTTACTCAACTTGACGCCTGGTGGGGCTAAAAGCTTCGAAAAAAGGCAATTTCCGCCATCTTTGGTGCATGGCAAGAAAGGAGAGCGAAAAATAGGAAAAAAATCACTAAACCTGATTTGCAGACATTGTTAAAATTTGCGAGCCAAGGAACTATAAAGTAGCTAAGCTCGGTTACGCAGAAGATCATGAAATTTAATGGAACAATTAATATACGATTTAACTTTAAAGAAAGTACAGTATATATTTTACATTGTAGAGTACTCTGACCTTACAGTTATCTAAGAAATATTTCTGAATTTAAGAGCATATTATTATAACCTTTTTTAAATTTCTACTTATATTTCCTAATTTTAAATACCTTTATCTTAATAGTTTTGGGGGAAAGAGATAAAATAAATATAAATAAACTCTACTCCGTAGTCCATACTCCATTCCCTGACTTAATTAAGACGAAACAGGTCTATTAAGATCATTACGAGAAAGAATGATTAAAGAATTGCAACATTCCGGCGAAAGTTTACCCACTTAGCCAACTGCTTGGCATTTTGGCAGCTGCCAGAGATTTCCTTCAATCCGTATAATTTAGCTATTTTATGCAGCGCCAAAGGAGAGGCGGTAAAATTCACGAAACGTGGAAAAAACACAAGGAAAATGCGCTTTGTTTTCATGCCTTCTCCTTCTGCGCTTGGCCTTTTGCCTCATTATCTCTCTTGGCCAAGAGCCGTTAGTTCGCTAAACGAGTCGCCGAGCGGGTAGCGCGCTCATTCGAGTGCAACTTCTGGCCGACAATAATAATGTTTGCAATTAAACTAATGAAGACATTTGCCTCCGCAGCAGCAGTCCAGTGAGTTCCAGTCAAGTCAATTAGAAGTTGCTCTGCAGCCAAGGCGATAGTGCCATCGAGTGCTCGCATATTGACCACGCAACGGGCCATTCAGATGCAATCTGCGCCATGTTAAGTGCCATGCCTTGACAGTGAACAATATTAATTATCTGGTTTTTATTATGCCGCGGTCTGGCCCTGTCCCCAGTACATGACAGTTGAGATAGTGAAACATGGCTCTCTGGAAATATCAAAATTGTCAGGAGAGTATTGCTCAATAGTTTTTATTTGCATGGAGAATTTTACACGGAGAAAAATTAAGCTTCTTGTGTTTATTTTAATGAGATCTGCCGAGGAAGAGCTGTAAGGGTATTAATCTGGGAGTGAAACTGCATAACCTGCCTGCTCCTTTAGGAGATCTTGTTAAGTTCAGAGAGAATTTCGAGTATCTAACTGGGAAGAGAAGAACTTTTACCGAACCATAATCAAAAGCATCAGCAAACCTAACGATTTAGTCATAATAAGTAAGAGGATAATCCTTAGTTTTAAAGGCTTCAAAATGTTGCCTAAAAAACTACAATTTATATTTTATTGGCACTCAAAAATTACGAAGAACGAATTCGGCAAACAATTGAGTGTTAATCATATTCAGGAATAATCATAGATAGTAGTTTTTTTAGAGGACCTTCCTGGCTTTGACTTAAGAGCAGAAATTCGTATTACGTTAAAATTCCCAAGTAGGAGATTAGCAAACATGCTAAATGTTAATACCAAGTCTTAAACATATTCAGGTATAACCATACAAATTTATTTTTTTGAGAACCTCCTTGGTTTCAGAGCAGAAATTGAGTATGAAGTTATAATTCCCAAGTCCAAATTCGGGGACCAATAGGTAAATGTAAGACCAGCCTAGACAGCAAAATGTACTACTGATGAGGAACTTTTGTCTAAAATTTAAAAACGTATATGTATAATAGAACAAGATCTTGTTTGTGATTTGACATAATAGTCTAGTCTCGATTTATTTGGACTAAATTAGCCGACTAAAGATATCGCTTAGGTAAGTAGCAATAAATTTTTAAAATGTTAATTTCTCCTTGCATCTGTCTTGGTCTGAAAAACCTAAAAAATTTTATTTTTTCAACCTTAAGACACTTACCAATATCCCTTTCCCTTTTCTCTGTGTAGCTTTGGGCAGAACAAATATTTGCAGCTCCATTTCCAACTGCAGAGTGGCAGGGGCTACGCTACCCACCGCCTCACTTGAACGCGTAACATATCTGCGCATTTGGAGACCACCACTGCCATAACAGCACAGTTTGAAATGGGGAAATGAAACCGACCTCTCGTGCCACGAGGATGTCACCAGCAAAAACCCCTCTCTGCGGCTGCCCGGGATGGAACAGCAGTGGCAAAAGTTTCTGCCCCACGCGCTGCAGTTGCAATCACGCGGATTTTGAACTTCAGATAAGCCAGCGGGGCAGGTCCTGACCTCCTCCGCCTCCTTCTGGGACACCAGTCAGCAGGAGGTACTTGGGAAATGAATTAACGGATAGGGAGGGGAGGAAATGAAAGTTCTCGGTTTTAATTTAATATTTATTTTTATTTACTTTGTCGCGTTTGAATTTGGTTTTTCGGTTGCTGTTACAATATTTGTCTGCATAGAGTTTTTGTTTTCATAATATTCCATTTTCCATTTCTCTGTTTCTGTTAGTTATTATTGTTTTTGGTACCTTCCGGAACCTTGATCAGATTTCAGATTCGAGAAGTCCCCGCATTTAGCATCTGTTTTCGGGGGAATTACTTTTAGAAATGTGTATTTAATGGCCTTTTAAAGGGCTTTGGTTTGTTCGTTCTTGGGTTTTGGTTTTAATCGTAATGCTTAGTTTATTAAAAGATAAATAAAATCTCCCTTTTAAGCACAAATGTTGTATAACTAAATAATTTCTTTACAATTAAAATCATGCGCCAACAGTTCAAAATGAGTTAGCCCCCGTTTGGATATTCGTTCGTTCGGTTATCGTAACTTTCTTGTATTATTCTCGTTAAGCATTTTATGTTAATTACAATCTTTAGCTAATTTGACACATAAAGCGGAAAACTTAACAACATTTTGTTGGTTGAATTGCAATTTCTTGTGTTTTTAGGTTGCAATGATCTTCAATAGACACTTACAGCTAGGTATAATATTTATTATTAATTCATTTAATTTTTAACATTTACTCCTTACTGTTTCTCTTTTCTCTTTCTGTTACTGTTACTGTTACTGTTACTGCTTCTGTTACGTTTACGTTTACGTTTACGTTTACTCGTTACTCGTTTATCGTTATCGTTATCTTTATCGTTATCGTTAAATTTCGCTACTAATAAAATATACTTTATGCGCTATACACACTAATTGTTAGTACGATTCTGATGAGCGCCGCCTCCTCTGCCGAAATTTAGCCACAGAGATAGATCCCGGCTCGCTTTTCGCTTCTAAAATATGCTCGTGCTTTAGTTAGGACTTGGCTCTCGTTCTGGTTTTTCTGGTTTTTGGTTTAGTTATAGTTTTAGTTGTTTTTAACATGGTGGTAATCTGCAGTCAGCGTTTAGAAGAGCGTCTCTTATAGTGTGATGGCATCGTCGTCGGTCGGATACAGCTGGGCAGGGGGAGAGAGTGTATAAGTAGGCGCCTTTGGAAGAGCAGCTGGTGGGTTAATCTGGGGAGGAGGTGGCGGAGGTGGTGCCGAAAGCTTGCTAAGGAAACTCAGGGGGGAGCTCGATTGGAAATGGATTCGCAACAGCTGCTGTCTAACGCCCGCTTGGGGATTTCAGTATTCGTTTAATTTGGCTTTATACTCGACCAGGTTGCACCACAATTTACAATTCGCCTACTAATAATGGTTGTTGCACCGTCTCTGCGTCCGTCTGCGGTTTTTCGCGCAGTGCACGTACACAGTGCACCTTCACACAGTTGCAACATCGAAAAAGTTGTCCAAAAGGATTAGCGTATCGGTATTATCTCGTATGTTGTATATATCTACACGTATGTATATAGTTCAATAGTTCAATAGTTCATGCACGGTATATAGGTATAATATCTGTGTATATGCTGTATATAACTATCTTGAATAATACATTCATATGTATATTGCATGTATCTTGTATATATCCTACGTTCCATACATAGATATATAGTTTTTAAGATCTTTCTTTTTCGGTTTTTCGGTTTTCCTTAATAATTGCTGTATGTATGTATATATGTTCTAGTATATAGACACAATTTGTTCACAATTCTCTCTAAGTTTGTTTAGAAATAGAGGCGGTGGCTTTTATTTGGACTCCATTTATACATTTAGTCAGTGAAACGAGACGTAAACAAACATTTCAATTAAAATGCGGAAACAGCAAGTTAGAGTTAGAGTTTGAGTTAGAGTTACGAGTAAGGCTCTGGCGGCATGAGTCGACTCGGGCAGCCCACAGAAGTATGCTATATGCTACGCTATATAGTAATCTCGAACGATATGCTGCTGCCTACAAGAACCAAGAACATGTACATTTAATTTAATTTAAATTGTTTTGTTTTTCTGTCTTCCTTTCGTAGTTTTGTTGTATAGCAAAATCACATTTGAATCTCCTTTTGTTTTGTGAGCAAAAAAAGAGTCTAAATCACGCTTTTCAAATTGCTTCGTTCCGTTCCTCAACTTTTATACAATAATGCTTTCTCTCCAAAAGTTCAGATATGTGTGGGGGCGTGGCATATATGTACATACTAGATATGCCCTTGGGAGAGAGGTGCCTCAGAGCTGCAAAATTGCTGAAAATTGAACGAATAATTGGCATTCGGCGTTTGGCTTCTGGCGTTTGGCGGGCTAAAGTAACTTTATGTCCTAGCTTAAGTCTTAGTCGCTAATATTACATTCAATATGGAGTATTTGGTACTTAATTGCCATGTTTTTTACACAACTACAGTTAAGTTTTACTTTGAAATTGACATTAGGATCGATCGTTCATCGTTCGTGGCCGAACTTCGTCTCGCTTAAGTACGTAAATCAGAGTTCCCACTACACCGGAATTGTAAATAAAAGTTTCTTTTTCTGTGGTGCAGTTTATACATATATATGCTTTAAAGTCTACCTGTAATTCTATCTATATATTAAGCAGCTATAGTTTCTGCAATAGTTATTGTGCACTTTTTCTAAAATAATTGAGAGACAATTGACACTAAGCTTCCAAAACACTGTGTGTGTGCCCAATCATTTTTAATTGGTGTTATTTATTGTTATCGTTAACATTTACGGTTTACTGTCAAGTTTCAACTTTAGTTGCACTTTTATAGTTTATAGTTAGCTTAAGTCTAAAATAGAGGATGAAGAACGGCTAAATCACTTTGCGAAGCAAATTGAGCAACTTATTCGAGGATGATAACGCCTTATGGACCCTTTTGCTTATTTTCTTTAATGAGTAACGATTAATCATATATTTATACACACTTGGTGAGACTTGGTTTCCTTACAATTGGTGTACTCTCCTCCCTGACTGCAACGCATTTATAAAAATACAAAACAAACTATACAAAGCAATGATTACTCCCTCCCGTCCTCCCGTGTATATATTTACACACTCTACATGGTAAATGCATGCGTTTTAAACGATGTCAAACAGTTTCAATTTACAATTCTTGTGCTTCAATATTTACAATTTCAAGCGAGCGTTTTCGTATTCGTATTCGTATTATTCCCTCCTAGCAAGAACGCACATATATATCAAGGCTATATGTTAAAACTTGTATATCGGTGTCATGTGGCGTGGCGGCAAGTGTAATCCGAACCAAACTCGTAATCAAAGGCGAGACAATTGCGAAATCATAATCATAGCAACTAAAGATTGGTCCCTTTTGTGTTCATTTCAAAACGTGAGAGTTTTATATGCCTCGGGTAAATAAGCTCTTCGGGTTCTAGTCTACAAACATCTACAAATATGGTAAATGAGGATACGAAGGAGCGTTAGGGCCGCTGCATGCTCAATTTGGTAGAAATCCGGACGAATAGCCACAAACAAATTGATTCAACTCTGGGAACTTTTTATGCAATTTATTTATTTCATCTATTTTATTTTGTATTTGCCAGACAAACAATTTGGCGTTTGTCATGGCCGCCGAGCTCCGGCAACTGCCATCAATCAATGGCCGCAGCACAGGACATGCGACATGCAATTTAACGCCAACTGCAAGACAACACAAAAAATGACTCAAATAATATTAATCCCGACAGATAAATAAAGGAACAGAGCTGCATTGTGTTGTGGTCTCGGCTGAAACGGAATAAATAGAGCATAGATAAATACACGGCGTGCCCATTAGGAGGCTGACAAAAAGGGCCAGGACCTGAGCCACGTCGTTAGCCCAAGCCCAAAGCCAAGGAGCCCAGACAGGGGAAAAGGCAATGCATTTGAAATGGAATATTTGTGTAAGTCGCTCGGTTTTCCTGGGTCGTCTTGCCCGCCTGGGAAATGAAATAATAGACAAAGGATTAGGGAGGACCAATGGAGAGGATCCGCTGCTTTACATAAAGTTCGGCTTAAGTAAATAATTTATTGGGGCCACCGGCACAAACAAAGGGAATCGGACAGGACGTGGCTTAGGCATTTAGCTGCTGCTGCCCCAGGATTGAACGGGTCGAATTGGAGCTCCGGATGGAATGCCACACGTATGTGTGTGTCCTGTGATAAATGTATCTCCTTGCCCCCAATTGACCCAACGCCCCTCCTTGGCTGGGAGAATGAAAAAACTTTTCTGGCCAGATTAAGCAGGTCGGAAGACAGGGCCGGCGGTCAGTCCTTTTAATTAAACATTGTTAAATGCAATTTCACAAAATCGGTCAGGCGGAAAAGTCGGCAAATTCGGCAAGCGGCCCTCTGGCCATCGAGTTAACCAGTTTTCAAAGTTTACAAGAAACCTCATTTGGCGGCGGGGGCAAACTGTTTAAAGTCGCCTCTTTAAGGTAAAATACATTTCCGATTTCCCGAACGAATTATAAATCACAATTGGGCTTTGTATATTTTGCGGAATCTCTAATTTGTTTGCCAATTTAGGGCATTTTCATTGTGATTTTGTTTATGCATGGCATTGAATTAATTTGTCAGGGCGCGTGGGCTAGAGTTAATTAGATTATTGCTGGGATTATTCTGCCTTACAGCTCAGTGGGTAATAATAATTTGATTGTGTGGAGCCTCTAAAGCCGCTTATTATAAATGAAAGGGCAAAGTAATAAGTACTTGGCTTCTATTAAAAATTAATTACGGCGAAGGCTTAGGCTATAACCATTGTTTTATGATTAGTTTTGTGGCTAATGAAAAGTTATTATCTGAAGCAAATGAAAAATTAAATTTCTCCATTAAATTCTTATAAATAAAACGATTTTCTCTGACCCAAAAATAGATAGTAAATTAAAATTTAATATATGAATGTCTGCAGCTATTTGTTTCTGTGGCTGATGTCTCTCTCACTGGTGTGTGTGAGCTTTGGTGGTTTTAACTAACTAAGATAGTTACTACGATTACTTACCACATGCAGCAAGCAACTGAAAATTGGCTAACTAAATGTGTATTCCAATGTGTGAACAAAATTAGCAAACTCTAGTTTACGCAATGAAATTAATTTAAATGCTTCGCGATTTCTGCTCTCTATTTATATTATTATTTTTGTAGCTGTTGTTGTTGTTGTTGTTGATTATTGTTGTTCTTGTAATGATTGTTGGTTCTGTACTTGTTGTTGTAGTTTGTTCTTGTTGATTGGATTGGTTGTAGTTTTTATTTATTTTTTTGAGGGGGCTTTTGGTGACTGAGGTGCTTGTAGGTTGCCACTAACTGTACTAGCTGTACTTGTTGGAGTGTTGTTGATGTTGTTCTTGTAGTTATTGTAGTTGTTGTAGTTGTTGTTGTTGCTAAACTGCAAATATGACAAAAGTATAGGTGAGTAATAGGGTGAGAGAGTTGTTGAGAAATTGTTAAAACTGCGGGACTAATTGTTGTTAAATAAAACAAAGTTTTCATTCGAGTTTCTTTTTGTGTATAAGTTTAAGTTTTTCATTTATTTGTTTTCGTTTTTCGTTTTTGGTTTTTGGGTTTTTCTGGTTTTAAGATCAAAGAATTGTATTTTATGTACTGTTTGTTTTTGTCGTGGATTCTTGTTCAAGTGGCGCTGTTTTTATGTTTAAGATTTTTCTTGTTTTTTTTTGTATTTTTTTGTTTGTTTTTTGCTGCAACGCTTGGCTTAAAAATAAATAAGTTTCAATGATGGTTTTACAATTTTATCGTTTGTTCTTAGGTTTTTTTTGGTTTTTGTTTTGCATTTGCACTACAGCGATTTCATAATTTGCTTATTCTTGGTTTCTGATGCTAACAACATTTAATAAATAGTAGTTAATTTGTGGTTCAATACTTGTTTGTGTAGGTGTGTGTGTGTGTCTGTGTTTGTGTCAAGTGTGTGTGTTACTGTTTTTTCTTGTTTTTGTTTTTTGCAAATTTACTTGCTGTGCAGTACATGATATTTTTCGCTCGGTATTTTGGTATTTTCCTCTTCTGATAAGATTGATGTGTGTATATATCGATATAAACGTATATATGTATGTATATATATGTCTGTATGCATGTATCGGCTGCATATACAACGGCTGATTATGTCTGTGTGCCCGTGTGTAAATGCGACGCAGAATTGTTTTCAAAAAGTAGTTCGTACATAAGTAGTCAAAAATCGGTTATCAAAAGGACTTTTTGCTGTGATTATGTTGCATTCCATAGGCTTATACATATGTAAGTATCTCTGTATGCGTTTATGTATGAATGTGTGTATGCTTGTATGTTTATGTAATTATGTTATAAGTGTACTTAGTATATAATGTATAAGTTTTTTGTTGTCCGAGTGTGTTAATGTAGATATTCGGGGCTCTGAGGGAAGTGGAAATCTCCCCGAAATTGTTTCCTACTTTCGGTAGATCTCCTTCCCCAACGATCTCCTTTAGAGTGTTATGTTATGTGAGAGTATTTAAGTGTAAATTACTTTGTTTCGCTATTCCACATTACTAGCTTATTACACTTATTAGCATATACGAATGCGTTAACGATTCTTCAACTAAACACTTAGAAGGTTCGATTTAAATTTGTCTCTATTCCGGTATTCGGTATTTCGGTATTTCGGTATTCCTTGACTTTCCTTTTTTCTCTTTTAGCCCCTGCCTACAAGTATGCTACAGCAGCTGGCGCGCACAGTGGCGTCCCATAAATGAAAATAAAGAACGCTCCCCGTACACCGTAAAAAAAAGAGAGATAAAACGCAATATGAAACACAAGGCTCTCGAGGCGGAAACGGCAAAGTTGTTGGTGTGAGTGTGTGTGTTATGCGTTAATTGCGTTATTAAATTTAGTTAATGAGATTGTATTTATTCGGTGGATTAGTTTAACAAGTGTATGTGTGGGTGCGAGTCGGTGTTCGAACCCATTTCCGCCACACAGCAAACCCTAAATTAAATTTAATGTATGAACTAACTAAACTAAACCCTTAACTAAACTAAACTAAACCGATCAACGAAAATTCAACTAAATTGCATATTAACATTGCTATGGTGAGTGGGGGTGTGTGTCGAAATTATATGGCACACTGTTAACGGATGTGCGTTTCCTGTAAGCCTTCAGGTGGAGCCTGAAAGTATGCAATTGTCCGCTCCCCAGATGGGGAGCTTTAAATTGCTAATAAATTATGTAGAGCTCTTGTTCCTGCTCCTAGAGGGGGGATGTACCTTATGGGGGGTCTAAATCATGTCTGCTAAATACCAGGCCTAATTCACTAATACTTGTACGTGGGGAAATGATCTCGCTCCTCTCGCTTTCTCTCGAATCTTGTTTCTTGCGAATTTCGTTTCTTGCAATTTCGTTTACGTAACGGCTTACGTTTTTACATACTTGCCACATTTAGTGTGTGTGTGTGTGTGTATTATATAAGGAATCGTCAATATATATATTTATATATACGCTTCTAAATACATAATAGACATCTATTGGAAATTCAAACGTGCTAGCATTTGCTTAAGTTAAAATTACTCATATTATTTGATTTGTATTAGATTTTTTTCAAAATTATCACCAGTAATTACGCGTACGACTACACTATGCAGTTGTCCGTTCTTTTCTTCCTTTTCCCCTCTAAAACTTGCCTTCGTCCTTCGTGGTCTGTCTGTGTCTGTATGCTTGTCTGTGTCGGTGTCTGTGTCGCGGTGTCGGTGTCTGTGTCTGTGCCCGGTGTGTAGTGGGTGTAATTTGTGGTGTAATTATGTAAGTATTCGCTTCTCATACATGTAATTGCATTACTCATAACGTCAAAGTAACTTTTTGTTAATATTTGCGCTTGGTATTTGGTATTTTTAAGATTTTTCTTGCGTTTAAAATTGACTCGCGCCGACTCTCCTCTCGTTTTTATTAAAAACTATACTCGAATGTATATATGCATGTATGTGGATGTGGTGTCGTATTACTATGTATGTTATGATCTCTGATATATATATATATATTTATATATAAATATTTATGTATATAAGTATTTGTATGTGTGTATGTAAGTATAAACTATAAGCCTATAAGAATATAGTTGTAGTTGCTCATCTTTAATCTTTTATTTTTCGTTTTTCGTTTTCATAGTTTTTTTTGGTTTTTGTTTTTGTTTTTGTTTGGTTTTTGTTTATCCTTTAGTTGTTATTCTTTGTTCTCGTTATGCACATGCACTCTAGATTATTATGAATTCGTTTCGGTGTACAAAGTTCTTGTTTTGTTTAGTGTTTCTCATTTGCCTCTCGGGGTTGTTGTATCAAATTCGAACTAAAAGTTTATACTATATAGAGAAAACGATTGTAGCAAACACAAAAGGCTATATAGCTCAGCTCTCACTGGATCTTCGTCGGATGTCTAGCAAATTGGCAAGCAAATTGTGGTTGCGGCATGGTTGCGGAAAATACTAAAAAAATAGGTTGAAAAGCGAGAACCGAAGACGCTCGTCGCAGTATAAAGCTCAGTGAAAGACACTTAAGAACCACATCAGGCGGTTCTCCCTCCTCTTTAAAGTATTAATGTACCCAGTTTTCAACTCGTGTGTGTGTAAGTTTGGTGTGGTGTCAGTGTCGCTGTTGTTGCTGTTTCATAATTGGACGGTTTCACAAATTTTTTAATAATTTCATTTGTTTTTCTTGTTTTTGTTTTGATTCTTGGTGGTTGTCAATTCAGTACTGAATAAACTGGTCCATTTGTGTAGTTTTTGGTGTCTCATCAGACGAACTAAGACGAATATCGGTTGGAAATTACACTCCAAATGGGACCTGCCCTTGCTGGGCTCCGAATAATGAACCAATCGGTTGGTTGTTGGGTTGGTTGCTTGGATCGGGTGTGGACAAGTTCAAGTTCAAGAAAATTGTGAGTTGTTACTTATAAACACAGCACCTACCTTGTACCCCATGCGCATTTGATTTTTGGAGTTGAAAACTACGAGGCATTTGCAAACGTAATTCAAACGTAATAAAAGGAACTGCTACGTAAAAGGACATGCAATTAGCAAAAGCCAGCGGACTCGTAACAAGATCTTGTCTGTCGTTGACAACCTTTAAATGATTTCTTTTGGTTTTTTTTCAATTGATTGTATCTTCAATTCAACAAAATTGTTTAACGAAATTTGACTAATTTTTGCTTTTATTTAATTTCGAATGCGTTTAAATTAAATTTAAATAATTGCTACTAGAGATTATTTTCTTGCTAAATTTCGATTTCGGAAAATAGGCGCAAAAGAACTCAAAAAATTTTCCTAGTTATCGAATTTTTGTTTTCGTTTAGAAATTGTGTTTTTAAATAATACTTTAAATTAGACTTATTACAAATTAAATCTTACAGCTAGTCTTGGTTTTGTTTTTGTGTTTCTTTATATGCTTACATACAATTCTTATTGGCGTTTTCGTAAAGGATTGTAGGGATTATGTCTGTTCGCAGCTTCATTTTGTTGCTGCTATATTGAAAAGTGCTCGGGGTCTTTTCTCGTTTTTTTCACATTAATAATGCCTAAATTGTATAATTTCAAAACTCAGGCCCTTACATTTGAATGCTTCATAATTTTGATATGTTCAAAATTCAGGATAACACTATAGATTATTTGGCATATAATTTAGTTTAGGTTTCATCTTCATTAGTTGCTTTGAATCGGATGCCCATAAAGTAAATGAATCGGATGTGCGTTTAGGATGCTTTAAACTCTACTTTGCCTTAAATGCTCTGCGAGTTCTCTATAGTTTCAAAGCAAGTTATTTGTCACGCTTCAATTCCTATTCGAATATACAAAAGAACTTGGTAATAATAATGATGATGGTGTGTCTGTGTGTGTTGGGTGATCAAAATAAAAATGCGACTGCCAGATACTTTTACATATTTATATATATATTTATATCAAAAAATGAGCGCGCATGGTACAAACTCTGGGCTTAAATAATACGCTTTAAAAAATAACAACAGAATTTAAATATTAAATAAAACAAATCATATATAAATACACGCATAAATATATGTTTACGTCTTTATATACTCAACTGAAGTCGAAACCCACCAGCGAAATATATAATTTATATTTATTTGTCTCTAATTTACGCATACAAAATTAAAGATATGAAAAATAAACACAAAATCAATTGTGTTAAGTGTCGTCGAATAAAACTATTAACAATAAAAATTCTGATTATAATTTGTATATATTTGTAAATTAAATAGCTACCAAGTTTGTTATTTATTTTATATGTATTTTATATTAGATATTATTGTATTATAGTAGTTGGTTTATTGATCTGATTATGATCTAATTAGGAGCTTCAAGATCGTTGTTGCTTTATCTTCTTACAAAGTAATATTTAATAATTAATTATTAACGAGATTGTTTGCATTTTGCTGCTTGTTTTTATAATTAGTTCCCGTTTGTGTCATTAAATCATGTTAATTATTTAAATTAAGTACAATAATACTTAATCTTTAGCAAGAATATTTTACAGTTAAGGATTAAAAAAACAATTTACATAATAACTAAGACTGTAAAAGACACTTGAAATAATTACACGAACTAGTTATCGAAATGAGAAAATTGCAATAAATTAAATAGAACAAACGAAGATTCGTTTAAAGCCCAAATTGCACATATGTATGTTTAATGTAGTTAAATCGATAGTTAAAATGAATATGGATTCATGGAAGGAAGCCTAACGATCGCGTCAAGCGGTGAACTACGGGAAGTGTGAAGAAAATTCGTTTAGCGGCCCTAGCATTATGTGTGTTTTTGTGTGTATTCGTTGATTTGCAATAAAAACAAATGTATAGTATATAAAACATAAAATTATACAACTCAAGTGAACTCTCATGGGTTATCATCGTATTACATTATTTGCATCTTTCATTTATGATAATTTCGTTTATATTATAGGTAATCTAACATACGCCTTTGATATGGTGTTGTTGCCGTTGCTTTATTGCTGATATTTGAATTCTTTTCTTTCTCATATTTTTTCCATATTTTTCCCTACTTTCTTACGCATTTGCAATACGCCCTCACCATCATCATATCTTTAGTAGTAGCTTTGCTTTGCTAACTTCACTTGGAGTTCTGAAATGTTTGGCTCTGTGTCTTCTTCTAATTTTAAAACGCCTCAAAAATATGTTGATTTTGTTTGTTGTATGTCTGCTGTCTGCATGTCTGAACGATGCTGCTTAACTATATGCTCTAGATGCTCTCTTCAATTTGCACTTAACTAAATTTTTCTTGTAGGTTTTTATAGCTTGTGTTTTTTTTGTTTTTATTTTTTCTGTTTTGTTTTTCAGTTATTTCTCGCTTTTAAATTTAGTGTAAATTAAAATTAATTTTAATGTAAATACAAATACAGCTCATACATATAAATTTATGCCTTTTTCAACTTTGTAAATTAAGCACAAAAATTATGTTTATCGTCTTGTCTTTTTCTTGTTTTGTTTTAATTAGTAAAAACATTGGCTTGTGCAAGTTTTTATTTACTCCTTCCTTCCTACCTCTTTGTTGTTATTTTATATATTCGTTAAAGTAAGAAATTTAAAATCAACTCTGCCGCTGCAAGTTTTGTTTTCTGTTTCCTTTCCTTGTTTTTGCATAACTAAAATTAATAAATTTCATTTAAAATTGCTAAATTTTTGGTTTTAATTTACACAAATATTATATCCTTGCAATAAATATTTTTTGTTAAGACTTTTTCTCACGCCCGAATACTTGTCGAAATATTGTCCAAAGAAATGTTTCTTTTTGTTGCATAAATACACTCTCGTATCCGAATCCAAATCATATTACATATTATAACTATACAGAAGTCTGTCATAGGAAGAAGGAGTGGATGGGAGATGGGTCAGGGATTGCTTGAGAAGGGTGCAGGATAGATTGGAGCGCAGGGCAGGGAATTTCTTTAGGTTAGTTACTCTAACATGGTTTACTTTTCAATTACAATCATTTATTATTCTTGTATTTGGTTTATTTTTGTATTGTGGTTTTTGTATCAATTAAGCATTACATAGTTTACAATTGGTTGCATTTCTTTTTTTGTGAGAAAGACCTAATGCTTCCTTTCTTCGCTTATCTTCTCCTCTATTCTCTTCTCTTATTTGTTGTAACAATAATAACAATTCAATTCTTTGTTTTTTGTATTATTTTTGCAATGTTTTGTTCTTGTTGTTGCCACACAAACGCATGTAATAAATGTAATGTAAGGTAAGGTGTGTGTGCATCAAGTGTCGAGATAATATCCGGTGTGTGTGGGGTGTGGTGGCTTTTGAACGAGGCCATATCGTACATAGGCTGGCTTTGTCATACTAATTAGCTGAATCGGTATCAGTAAGTATTAAGTCTATGCAAAAATGGCTCGTAGAAAAGTTACATGCGTTTGCGATGCGGGTGGCCAGCGCTCTAAGCTGCCACACCTGCTCTGCTAACTATTAATTGTTAATTGTTCTTGTTAGTAATTGTAATCAATTTGCAATCAATCAATTCGGTTACTGCCGCAGCTTCCTTTCCTTTCCTGTGGTTCTTGAGATGTTGGTTGGTGTCGTCGAGTGTGTAAGCCATAGGTTGTAGTCAAGTTAGTCGATCGTTTGGATGTTGAAGCTGCTGTTGTTTGTTATGCTGCTGTTTTACTGTCTTTTTGTCTATATTGGGTTGCTGCTTTTTGTTATTTTGCTGTTTGCTGTCAGTCGACGAGTGCTTCTCCTCTTCCTTATGGTTCTGTATTGTGTGATAGTTAAGCCGGTTGTCGTTTGCTTGCTTACACAATCGTTATCAAATCTCAATTGTAGATGTCCACCTTGGTGTCGACCTCGTTCTCCTTCTCGATCATGCCTTCGCTGGTCGCATTGTTCCAGGCGCCGTTCATGCTCTTCGAGGAGGAGAAGCACAGCTTCATGATGAATGGGAACTTGGTGCCTAGCGAGAGAGAGAGAGGGGAGAAAGCAGGCGGAAAATATATATAAAGCCAAGTGGTTCACCTTGATAAGAGTAAAGGGTTTAAGCACAAAATATATATATTAAGTTATATGGTGTAGTATAGTGTATAAGTGTTGTATATTCTTGAATTTCGTTTTATTGATTCGGCTGGAAGAGTCTTCGATTGTAGGGATATTTGTAGGAAAAGTTAGGAGCTGGAGTAGGAAGGATGAGGGCTTAAAATGAATGCAATTAGAGCCTGGCTGAATATATAATATAAACATAATACTGCCGCCTGGGGGTTTGGGGAAAGAGCAATATATTTGCTGGCAGCATAATTCCAATGCCAGAAAGCATGCTCAGTGTGTGGTCTATGCTTGCTATTGACATTCGCATTTGAATTTGCATTTCCATTTGCATTTGCATTTGCGACGAGGCCTGGCTATGCATTCGTGCAAGTGTTTGCGTTCTTTACACTTTTAATTACTATTTACCATGCACTCGAGCAACCCTCTGCGCGCGGCAAATAATCAAAGTCGAGGATATCGACAATTTATGCATGAACCCTGGTCCTGGTCCTGTGCCTGCTTTCCCAATGCTCTCCCAATCGATAAGCGCTTTTTGAGGTGTGCCAATGTCAACAGGCCTCGCCAAGCGCTTATTCTTCTGAATGTCAAATGACTATTGCCCATGTAAACAAGCTCATAAAACCTAGGAATTTTGTGGCTCGGGGGCTGCTGCTGAAATATTTATGCGAAAAGTTTATATCGGTCGTCAACGCATTTGTAACCGAGCCGCGAGTCCTGGGACTAATTGTTAGCGAAACCCTGCAGGCCACAGAGCAGGGAAGCGAACGAGTGCGACCCATTTATGAATAACTGCAAACTGAAATTGTTTATCTTAATTACCAAATTAAAATTTTCAACGCAGCGCGCAACTAAAAAGTTTTGTTGGCATTGCAGGCAAAAGAGGTTGAAAGGGGAAAATAGCTGCCAAACTTTTGGTGCCGTTCTGAATTTATGATTTGCGGCGGTTCGGTTGGTTGGTTGGTTGGTTTTCGTTGGTGGCCACATATAAATTTGACATTCTTTTCTTTTGAATAACACTTAAACACAACACTATCTCACCTTTACCCTCAATAGGCAGATGGTTGCACTTCATGATGGCCAGCACCGCCTGCGAGATGTTGGGGAACTCAATCAGGCCGGAGGACGAGCGCTCGGTCTTCAAGGGGAACAGGCGCACCGAGGTGGCGGGCACATCCTTGATATTGAAGATACCAATCAGCTGGTCCTCGGTCAAGCCGGGCGGTGTATTGAAGAAGTGCAAAATCTGCAAGGAAAAATAATACAATTAATTATCTTTTAGTTGGAATATCCCTTAACCCAAAACCTACCTTGCTCGGTGGTTGAATGCGATTCTTGCTGGCCTGGGCCGGCGATAGGAAACGATTGTTCTTGGAGCCGGTGTACTCCTTGAAGCTGGGCGAATGATCGGGCAGCAAGAACGGGTTGATCACCTCGGATAGGAAATTCTGCTTGGAGAATGCGATCTGTATTTTGCCGCCAGTGCCCACGGGAATGTTGTTCAAGTGCTGTACGCAGCGCTCAACGGCCACGGAGTCGCCCATTTGCACCATGGCGGTGCCCTCTTTGGTCTTCAAGAACTTGATCTGCAAATGGAGAGAGGGGAGAGGTTGCAGCGTTAAATGCCTGATATTATGCCATATTTCTCACACCCGCCGGGTGGCATGTGTCCACCTCAATGGGTAATTAAATTATATGCCCCAGCAGCCCCATTTTATGACCCTTGCCCCCAGGGGTAGCCAGGTTGATTGAATTCTCTTGTCGCTGTCATCTCTGTCGCTTTTAACCCAATCTGGGAGGGGAGGAGGGCGAGGCAGAGCGGAACCCAGCCCAGCTTCATATTGAATTCAATTTAAAATTTCCTTCAAACGCAATTATATAACAGAATGGCGTCCTTAATTCTCCATTCAATGTGTGTGTGTCTGTCACATATAGGATATAGGAACCACTCCCACAATTGTTATGGCCACCCCCTCTTATTGGGTCATCAAAGTCTGTCGTGTACGTGCCCAATCGCCAAAAATAGCTGAAAATATTATCATTGCCTGTGATTTTCACTCGACAAATATTCGAAATGTCATCCGAGATTCACTTTCTTGTATTGCTTATGAGTCTGGGAAATGTTTATTGCTGAAGTAGCGAAAAAGTTTCAACTGATTTTAATTGAATTGGCAGAGTTTTAGGGCCAAGACGTGAAGTGGTCCTTAAATATATTAAAGAAAATTCGGCTAAAGAAGTATTTAGGATTTTAACCATTCTCTTTAAAATTAATGAATGTTTTTCTTAAAAATTATAGGTATTAAGTATGGTCTTTGTTTTCCCTCGAAATATATACAAAATTCAACTAAGATCTATGAATGATTTCAAAAATTCCCTATAACTTTTCTTTAAAATTTATAAATATTTCGTGTAACAATATAGTTATTTATGAATTGGCAGAGCTTAAGGGCTGAGACGTAAAATGGTCCTTAATTATATTAAAGAAAATTCGGCTAAAGAAGTATGAATGGTATGAACAATTTCCTTTAATCTTTCTCTTTAAAATTTATAGTAATTTATGAAGAATTTTCTTGGCCTTTCCTCATAATATTAAATACACAAAAATTCAACTAACAGCTAAAAATGATTTAAAAAATTCTCAGTAACTTCTCTTTAATATTTATTAATATTACTCGTAACAAAATATAGAATTTAATGAATTGGCAGAAAATTCAGCTAAAGAAAAATGAATAATTCTAAATAATTCCCTTTCTCTGTAATTTAAACTTTTTCCGTATTAGAATACTTTCCAAATCTCTATCAAACCATTCCTTTTAAGATTTATGAATATTTCTCGTAGAAAATCTCGTAGTTTATAAAGCATTTGCTTTGCATTTCCTCTAAATATATTAAAATATACCAAAAAATTCGGCTAAGATGTATGAATGATTAATCAAATTTCCTTGTAGATTTACAAATGTTTTTTCGTATAAAATATGTTAATTTATGAATATTTCTCTCAAAAATACAGTAATTTATGAACCATGTGCCTGGCTTTTCCCCACTGGAAATCTTTCACACCTCGCTGAAAGCGAACTGCCGAGTTATAAAACTAATTGACCATAATAATTCCCCCAAAACAATAATTACAAAACGAACTCAACTGGCCGGGAGAAAGTGAAAAATCAATGAAAAAGCTAGCGGCTTGGCTTGGCTTGGCTTGGATAATTCCTACGTTCATTCACTCGCTCACTCACTCACTCGCTTGGTTGGTTGGTTCATTTTCGAATCAATTTGCAGGCATTGAACCTAGTGGAGCAGGTGCAGCAGGCAGGGGCCAGAGCTGGAGCCGAAACCGAAACTCGTTTTTGCAATTGCCATTCGGCGGCTGCGAAATAGAGAAGCAGAGACTGAGCACCTGTCCAAATTGGGCGACGGCCGCTGCAATTTTGCTTTTCAAATGCCTTAATTTGGCGTATTGATGTCGGTTTGCACGCACCGAGAAGTGAGCTTGGCATTTGGTGAATTTTTTCTGCTAGTTTTTCGCTAGTTTTTCCCACTCGGACTTCGATTCGTTGTCGCTGCTGCAGTTTCGGGTCAAACGAACTTAATTATAACTGCAGGCACTTGGCCAGGCTAATTGCCCGCCGTTCGAGGCCATGTGCTTTTCCAGTTTTTAACCAGTAAAAACAAGAAAATAGGGGGTAGAAAAATCAATACTAATTTTCCTTAAACAAAACAGAGAGGAGTCGGCCTTGTTGGAAAAATTATAAGCTCATTTCATAAATTATTCAATTAATAAATATCACCCATGTCCTTGGCATGCCCAATTATACGTATAATGAGCTGGCAAACATTTCAAAATAAACAAAAGCGGGAAATGGCGCAAACAATTTGCTTATAATTAAACCAAACCCCCGGACACATCCGCATTCAAACTATGTATGGCACTGCAGAGGAGCTTATGGAGTATGCCTAAAGTGGGGACGCATACGCCTGACTGGAGTTTGAATGGGGCCTAGGGTTGGCCAAAAAGTAAATAAAAACTAAATGAGGCTTATCGAATAGGCTGGAGAATGGGGAAAACCCCAAGCGGGACACGAAACGAATCGTACAAATAAAACAATGTATAAAAATAAATATAGGCCATAAATCAGTCAAGCAGAAAGCGGGCAGATAGCCCCTGAAAATCCCTCGAAACAAAAGGATAATGAAATTACAAACATGCAAACATAAGGCTGTGGCTATGATGCACAGGGAGAAATGGGATTTTAGGGAGGAATTTAGAGATTTAAAAAGATTAAATAATAAATAAAAAGGAGAAGGGCTATCATTATTTAACTCGCAAGGAAGTTTCTTTAAATATTATACATATTAATTTATTATAGATTCTAGTTTCTTATAACTAGCCGTGATACACTGGGAGAAAGAGCAAAAGAAATTGGTTTTCAGTGGGATATTTTGCAATTTACGAATTTTATTTCGATGGCTGATGAAAGCTTTATTCTATGATAGTTAGTTAGTTAATGAGTCTTCAGTAAGAAAATTTAAACAGAATATTTCAATAGCAAAGGAAAGGATATATATTATTAATATTAATATTAATATTAATATTTCTCATGGTGCACATATTCTGGAAATAGAACCGGAAAGCCTGCAGGAATTCATTCTCCGCCCTTCCCTTTTGGCCAAAATCAAAGAGCGCTTCATGGCTGAATGGTCACTGCTGGTCAACAGCCGCAGCGGCAGCCACAGCAGCTTCCAAACATTCGGTGCGTGTCTAATGAGCTGTGCTGCTCCCCGGCTGCCCACCACTGGCCACCCCTGTCCAAGCTCCCCGCGGTGCGGCGCTGCGTTAATTAAAATGCGACCCTCTTGCTGCGAGATCGCTTTGTTGTGCAATGTGGCATGGTGTCTGTGCTCTGCCATTTGATTTAATTGCTCACGCGCACAGCTCCAAAAGAGCAATGGCTGACCTATGCTTTCACCGCTTTTCCACAATTTTCCAAACCTGATTTCCAACCCCGCATTGTGTATACAAATGTTTTTTTAATGCGTATTTAATTGAGTGCGTGTATTTTGTCGGTGCCCTTAAAGGCACACTCTTCATTTGGCTTTTGGCCCCCGTAACCTCTGCTCCGGGTCCTTTCCTGGCCTATTTTTGTCGTGCCATTTAACCTGAAAATCAATTTGTTGATGACTTCATCGCCCGGGCTCTAGAAATAATTAACCAGATTGCTTCGTTTCGGGGCGGAAGGAAGGAAACTGATTTTCTCGGGCAAAGTATCAGGGATCCCGTGCAAATTACAAATCGCAAAATGCAAACAATTCAATCGAATTTCCCTCGGGGACCGGACATACTTGACAGCTTGAGCTTCGGAGCTTCGACAGCTTGAAATTTTAGCCGGCACAATTTTTCGGGCAGGTTAATCAAATTCCTTCCAGCCGAATGTTTATGCCAAACCCTATAAGGGTCGAAGCTTATTGAAATCGAATACTTTGTATTTCCGCCTCTGGAATGTGCGGAGGATGGGATGGGGCCTTCGTTTATCCATAATTTAGGAAAAGACACGATCCCGAATGGTGCCCCATGGGAATCCCATTAACACACACTGGCTGCTGGCAAGGAAGCCCATGCAACGGCACTTTGATTGAGTGGCCATCAATTTCTCATTCGCAATTCAAACATGTCGGCCCATAAACTCGCAGATACATCCAAACAAAAACCGCCCACACCCGGCAGAACCAGCACACACGCATCACACATCAGTGTGCACAACCATCGACTTTATAATGAGGCAACACACACAGTCAGTCCCCACGAACTCACTCGGTTGCATGGCGACAGGCGCAGCGACCCGAAGGATGCCAAGAGCGTTGGGGGAAAAACTTGGCCAGAAGGAGAGTGATGGGGCTAAAAAAGTGAGGGGTGGCTTAAAGTCAGGGGTGGCTAAGAGGGGCAGCAAAAAGCCCAGAACTGGTCTAAAGAAATGTGGGTTTGCGGCTCTCCCCGTGAATAATGTTTGCGCATAATCATTTTTAATGGCTAATGAGTAGTTTCCGTCTCGGACAGGAAGTTTGCAATAAATTCCGCCCTCTGGCTATTCACTAACCGCCACTGCAAGTGTCAGACCCAGCGCCCCAGAAAGAAACTGAACTAAATGGCGGCCGCGCCTTGAATTATCGTGATATTCCTTACTCCCAAAAAAAAAAAAGGGAAAAAAATAGTTAAAGAAATAGTAATGACCAAATAAGAGTCTTTCTAGAAGGTTGTGGGTGTATAGACTGAAATAGAATAAGGCAAAGGTCAGTTAAATTATAGGCCAATGGAGGGCAATGAACAAAATCGTAGCATTATCCCTTTAAATATTTAATTTTTAATAAATAAATAAATGGGGAGAATAGGCGATGGTTGAGAGATTCAAAACATTCTTTGTTTTCAAAGGTCACCTTTAAGGGAATTTCCTAAAACTTGCTTTCGAATATGAGATTAAATTAAGGCAAAGTCAGTTAAAGAGGGTAATGAAAAAATTGTAGAATTCTTCTTTAAATATTTAATTTAAAAAAAATAAATAAATATCTGAAATAATCTCCTATTGAAAGCGAATCAAAATTGCTACATTTTCTTGGCTTCAAAAGAAAAAGCCAACATTAAAATGATTTGCTGACAGTTCCCTTCGCATATGGGACACTAAGCTATACATGACTCCTTTGAAACATTGAATAACCTCCTCCTTGCTCTCCCTTCCTCGCAGCTACTTCAGTGTGCAGTGAAAGTGGTTTGTGCGGTCTCCAGTCGCCTTGACTCGCTTTATCACAGACATAAACTAAACAAAACAAGCCAGGGAGAGCGAGGAGTGAACCCTCCTCGTTGTCCTTGGTGAGCGCAATTGTCAAAGGACACACACAACACACACACATGGTCGGAGCGAGAGGGGGCGGCACACGCCAAAGAAGTTTTTAGCATTTGACTTTGATGTTGGCGGTGGTGGTGGCCTGGCGACCATTGTTCGGCGGGCAAGTTTTCCGAGTTGGTTTTTCTTTTTCCCTCTTCTAGGTGGTTTTATTTCTGGCTAGCTTAGATAGCAATGGCCTGGGCCGGGCTGCAGCACCAAGCTAAATGCTCCCCCAGCGAGTTTCCTTTTCGGGGGACTAACAATGAGCACACATTCCGAATTGCCATTCGCCACAGCTTTTTAATGGATTCTTTTTTGGTCGTCATCGTGTTTTGATTTACAAGCGACTTGCCAATCGTTCTGCCATTGTTGGAGAGAGGATGAAGAGGAGCCCGAAGAAGGTGCTGCCACGCCTCCTTAGATAAAGCTGATGACGCTGCACTGATTGCTGTCCCGAGGCCTCGCCTCGTCCCCACATGGTAGCGGCGGTGGAAATGGATATTAATCTAAAACGCTTTATCTAAATGTGTTTTGCTCGCTGGCCTACTCGGACGGCGGGTTTCGGTGTGTCCTGGCCCGGCCCGGCCTGGCCTCGTCCTTTTATTGCCTTTCGTTTTATTTGCGCATTTACAAATGGCACACAGAGAGACACAAAGTGCTCTTGCGGTTGGCATTCCCCACTCAAAAACACCTTTTTTCTCCGCAAAGTGCTGACGAGACCAAGCAAAGCGGCGGCAATGAAATGCGTATTTTTCTTTTTTGCCTCCTTCTCTCAGTATTTTTTTGTCAGCTTTCTGGCTAAGTGCAAGTTGAGGATATTTCCTCGCTTTCTTTTACAATCGAAAAGGTCATAAGCAAAGGGTTTGGCCGTCGCCTGATAGCGGCAAGTGTGTTCCCTCAAGTGCAGAGGAGTTTAAGGAGCATTTAAAAAGGACCCTAACTTTAGTTTCCCTAAAACAACATATTGTCCCAGATGGTCTTTAAAAAGGTTTACAGTCCCCCAATTTTAGCTTAATGTTTCTTAAGTTTAGAAGGTAATGTCCAAAAAATTTAGCAATTTGGTGGAAGAGAAATGGCCAAGACTATTTTATTTTTAAGGATTTTTAAATCCCTAAACAAGCTTTTCTTTATGAAAGTAAGTGATTAATATTTAGCAATTTTATTGAACAGAAACCATTTTAAATTCCACAAAATGCACTAGACCTAATTATTATTTAAAAAAATCTAAAAGGATAGAATAGAAATGGATAAGAAAATTGTATTTTCAAGGAATATTAAAACTGTTACCGTCCCCAAACATGTTTTTCCTTATATTTCTTATGCCTATTTATTTCAGTATTTTATTTTCGGAATTTCTATGGAATAGAAAAGGCAAAAATAGGAATAAATATGAAGTAGCAAACAAAATTATTAATATTAAGCAATTTGGGGAAGAAGAAGCGGAAAAAGCTATTTTATTTAAAAGAAAATGCAACTGAAAAAAATTTAATCGACGAGAAATTGAATTTCAAGGAATTTGAAAAGGTTTAAAATCCTTAAACAAGTGATTCAGAAATCTCAGTTTTATTTTTATAAGAAATATCTGTTTAAAATCCCTATACAAGTTTTACTTGAAAATTCATAAGGTTACAAGCCAACTGATTAATATTTTCAAGAAACTGCAACTGACACATTTAATATTCCAAATTTCGTAAAAATAAATTCAATATTCTTCCTAGAAATAAATACAGCATCGACATTTTTATGGCCACTCATAAATAACACCGAAATCAATTCGAATTTGACAAATTTATTAACCGTAAATCGGCCATGTTTTCCATGCAATTGACAGTTGTCAAATATTTAATTGCAAGCATTTCGCTTCAACCAAATTGAATTCGAATTGTTTATCTTTTGGCTATACGTGAATTCCATTTAAATAATATTTAAAGTTGGGAGTGAAACTTACCCTTGCCACGTTGCCGTACAGGCAAACCAAATTGAAGAGCTTATCCGTGTTGGAAGTGTCGTGGTCCAGGCCGTAGACCATCATGACGGCACCCTGAAGGAGCGGGAGCGGGAGAACAAGAGTTAATTAAAATTCTGTCTTGGCCAGGAGGAGCAAGGGGAAGGATGTCTTGATCAGAAATTGTGGACAAATAACAATTACACCTGAGACTCCTCCTCCTCCCACTCGGCAACAATACTCACCTGAGCCTGACCCTGCGGTGTGAAGGCCACCGGAGCATTGCGTCCGGGCACAACTCCGGCTGGCTCCTTCATCAGCCCGGTGGGATGGATGGCGGCGCCCTTCCAGTTCTCCGGCGTGGTGGTATGATATTCGGGTGCTCCGAATGGCGGGAAGGCGGCGCCTGGTCCCAATAGCGGTGGCTCTTTAAATTGACAAAGATTGTGCGATTGAGCTGGGGCAACTAGTTGATGGTGGTGGTGGTGGTGATGTGGTTGTTGTTGATGTTGTTGTTGTGTTGCATGTTGCTGTTGTTGTTGTTGGTGGTGGTGTTGTTGGTGTTGTTGTTGTTGGGGTGTCGGCAGTGTTGGAACTGTGTTTGTGTGCGTGTTTTGTGTGGGTTATTCATGTGGCATGCAACAACAACAATAAGCGATAGCAAATCATAAATGAAAAGAAACAAAAGAAAAAAAACGAAGAAAACAATGTTCTTTTTTTAGTTGTGCGAATTTGGGTTTTAAAAACTAAAACTTAAAGCTAAACAAACATAATATTTAACTTGTTTTTGTTGTTGCATGTGGGGGATAGGGAAAGGAGCTGAGCAATCCCGCCCGGGACCCTCTTCTAATATCAAAACCCCAAAAACCAAAAACGGAAACCACCAGAACCCGGCTCACAGACAGGCTCAAAGGCAAAGGGGGCTCTGACATTTTTGGCTGTGGTTTCGGCGGGGCCGACGATGGCGGTGCCTCTTTTATGCCGGCTGTGGTTTGGCATGTAAGTTAATTGAATTTTTGGCAGGCGGAGGAAAAAAATGCTCACGATACTAGGCACTAGAAAGCCCAAATTGGTCTGCGCTGTTCGCTGTTCGGGCTTTGGTTTATGGCGGTTGCATTGTGTGTGCCCTCAAAATGGGTCCCACTCGCATCGGGCAAAACAATAAACGACGACAGCTTCTGGGATGGAATCGGATACCAAATCCTGCGACGTCTTGCAATTAAAGACCCAGCAACTGCCAAAATGTCGCGCTGCGTTGGCAGGCAGGCGGAGACAGCGAGGCAAGTTTCTTGGCATTTGTTTTAACCCGAAACGCACACACACTCTTCTAACGTAATCACTCGCAAAGTTGGCTCACAAGTGTGACGGAGTCACGTCAGGAACTCAATTTGCATGGCGCTTGTTATGCCATTTCGGAGCTGTTTTTGTTTTGATTTGATTTAGTTGCACCACGTCGAAGTCCCAGCCCAGGAGGATTCCCATTCCCCACACTCGTCCTCGTCATGGCTAGTTTATTTTGGACTTTGGGGCTACCTGACATAATATTTGCATAAAAATCCACCAGCACCACCACACACGGCGAGAAGTTGGTCGAAAAAAAAGAGGTGTGCGTGGAAAAAATCTGTTTGTTAGTTTGAAGCTGTCCCCGCGCTGTTTTTTCGGCAAGTCCCAGGCAAACAACACAAATTGATGCAATTTTTCACAAGCCCTTAATCCGTTTGAATTTACGTGCGAATTTTAAAGCGTTTCCCGTGCTTCCCGGAGTTGCCAAAACTTGGCTAGGCACGTTTCAATTCGGACCAACTTTGCCATAAGTAAATAATCCTTCAAGCGGTTTGCGTAACGAAAATGTTTGGGTTTCGCCCTCGATCAAGCCGCGCTCAGCCTTCGATAACCTATAGTCAATAACAATTCGGAATAAACCGTGGCCCGGAGCCATCGGAAAACATAGTTATTCATTTCAAGAGCGGGCGGGACTAGAGCTCCCGCTGCTTGGGCTTTAATTGAAATTCACGGCCCCGAAACACGGGGCGTATGCGTGACGCCGACCAAGCGGCTACGACGACGACCCCAGCAGCTTCCGTTTCTGCCTGCGAAAATCAAGTTTTCGCACAGCGTTGGGTTAGGGGTTGGCCAAAGTAGAAGAAAAGAAATTCACGCCCCTGGCTGGTCGTCGGAAGCGTGCCTAAAATGTTTAAGCATTCGGGGAATTGTTGCATGCAATTGCTGGGAAAATGCTTCACACGCAAGGCGTCGAAAAGGAGCGCTGGAAAATTGAGCAGGTGTAAATTTTCAGCGCGCGCACAAATTATTTTAGATTATGTGCTGCTGTTCGCCGGCGGAAGTTGGAGTTTAGTTTCCGTTTTTATGGCAACCGCAGCTATTTGCATACAGAAAATGTTTGCGCCGAGTGGATTACGTATACGACACGTGTGTCGCGATTAAGTGCTTTGTTGGCTCGCAATTAGGGAAAGTTTTCACAGTGGTCAGTGGCCTAAACATATAGATGGGAATTTAACACAGTTTGTGTGCTATAGGAGGGGGAATAAGGGAGAATAACAACTTGCAACAATGCCGGGACAAGGGCGTAAAAATACGGGGGAAAGTGCAAGGAGGATCGGCAACAAAGAACGCACTTCCAGCGCCGAAACCAACCACAAAGCGGGCTGCACAGAAATCCATTAAAACTCAGTCTCCGTGTGAGTGTGAGGAAGGGTGGCTCCGAACCAAAAGCTAGACAAATAAAAGCGAGCTCACATGGTTGTGGATGTGGATGTGGGTGCAGGTGGTGGAACAAAGTATTTATGCTGCAAATTGTTGCATACTTTGTGGCGTATTGGCACACTTTGTCAGCAGGGAAAAGGGGGATTCAGCACAAGAGTCGCTCCAATGAACAAGGTAATGGCTGGCAAACAAACAAACAAAATGTATTCCCCCTGCCGAGCTCGTTCACCTTAATTGCAATTTGCTTAAATGTATGCTACAATATTTTTCAGTAGGAGTGCAGGGCGTTCAATGATTTTCAATTTGTAAGAGTCAACTTGGGAGAGAGCAAGCTCGACTGTACTGCAAAATATGCCAAGAGTCGTGATGCTGCTGCTGCTGCTGGTATCCCGTTTATCTGGCTGCCTGCACTGTGCCACGCCCACAGTTTTCCCCCCTGTTTTTCCGACTCGTGCGCCCTCGCCTGTTCCGTCATGTGACATTAATTTTCCCCATCGCCGCCGACCCGCTCTGCGCACAGTTTGCGCTCACGTCTTGCATAAACATTTCCATAAGCAGCTTCGAAATTGAATTTGTTTTCATAAGCAAAACTATTATGTTGGCAAAGAGTTGTCCCCCTGTGTGACATGATAGCGAGCCAAACGAGGACGACGATGAACCCCAGCCAGCGAGCTCTGAGCTTATAAAAAATAATCATCATGGTAGAGTGGAGAAAAGATTGCGAGAAAAGAAAGCACTGACACCGCCACGGCCACTGTAAGCTCTGAGAAAACTCCGATGCTCGGCGGGGGTTTATTAAGTGACAATGCGCCTGATTGGTTTTTAATGTGTCCCAAAAAAATACAAAAAAAACTTTGGCCGCACGGATTTAAGCCTTTAACTGAATTCGAATGGAACGGAAATGCCGCGCCAAGGCTTATCAAAAAGAAATCAAGAAGCTCAGAGACCAGGACGAGCAAGGACCCACGGCAATGAGCCAATTTATATGCGATACGCAGGCCCCATGCCTTCACAGAAATTAGTCCCCGATAAGCAAAGCCGCCGCGTGGCAGTTGGTTGGAAAAGGATTGCGGAATTTTTACGACAACCTTGGAGCGTGGAAATAACTCTCCAGAGCTTAATTACATTTACGGCAGATTTGAATAATATAAACGCATGTAATTGCCATTTGTTTGTTCGCTTGTTTGTTGTCTTAGCACCGCAAACAACAAAACGCGAGCAAATACGCAAACGCAAGGACACTGAGGATAACATAATTAGAAGCGGCAAATGGCATTCCACAGGAAGGATAGCGACCACCACCATGCTTATGAGGATTTATAATATAATTCATAATAATCACACACAACCACACACACACCAACGACCGAGCGTGTGTACATGGCAAATTGGCACGGCTTGGCCTTTAGTTTGGCCTTTGCTTTTGCCTCGGCCTCTCTCTTGGCTTCGCCTAATTATCGCATTGGTAAACATTGGGGGTCCCCCGTCGCCTTAATGGCATGCAAACACATGTGCAATCAGTGTCCACACGGTCACACCCACTCATCTGGCCCCACTTATCGGCTGGAGAGTTCTTGGCCATGAGGAGGAGCTCGAGCTCGAGCTCTCGAGTTTTTAGACCTCCTCGAATAACTCTATTTGGATTCAGAGAGCTGCAGTTGTTGGTCAAGCGATAAGGCAGGGAAAAACCAGTAATTTTGGGGCCCCGACTATGGAATACCCAGTTAGAACTGGGAAAATATAGCATACTTTTAGGGTTCTGGGTTCAAAAGGAAACTGTTTGGAAACAGCATTATTTTTAGTAACTTTTAGATAATTCTGTAAAAACTAGTAATATTACCAATGAAATATCCTTTAGCTTTAGTTTCTCCTGTACTTCCTACATTTCCCGAACAAGTGATGGGTATTTTAAATACGTTCAATGACATTTCAAGAGAACCGAGTGTACAAGTGCACTCAATGCGACATAAGCTGGCTTGAGTAGCCACTACACATTGGAAAAACTTTATTGGCCACCCTCGCTGGTTGGCTATCACCTCTCCCTGTGGTCGCCTTGTTTGTTGTGGTTGATGTATTGACTCTGTGGGCGCCGTCCAAACCCAGCCAACCCTCCGAATCAGCGGTTGCAGGCGACGTTTCGAAGCGTTTTTCTAGTTAATGGAGTTCCCTCCATGTGTAAATATGACCCTGCACATTTATGATATTTCAAACCCAAACTATCCCCGCTCTAATAACAAATTCGTTTACGTTACTTAGTTTTCGCTTTGATAAAGTTTTAGTTTTCGTTTCGTTTCGTTTGGATTCTCTGCGCCCCAAAAAAGAAACTTATCAGCAGTGGGAAAAGCGAAAATCGATAATGCCATAAAAATATAACAAACAATAAGGAAAAAAGAGCCATGGAGCCATGGCAAAGTGCGATATGCGATGTGCAGCTGGGGGACATTTTAGATATTGTAATTTGGCAAATTGCACGATTTTCCTCTAAGAGGAAAGATGGATAGAGGGCACAAAAAGTGCAAGTGGCGAACGCATTAGCTAAATGTTCTATTAATTGCTTTAGAAAATTACACCGAAAGTATGCGAAAAAGTTGCTGCCGCTTTGCTGCGTTTTTTCTATATATTTTTTGCTTCCCGTAGCTGTTGGGCCAGCTGCTAAATTAATTACAAATTATTATGGGGTAGAGGAAGAGAAGAGAAAAGCAGCCGCGTCCTGCATAAATTAAGCAAATGTTTCTGAAAAGCGATGATGGCGGAAAACGGTCGATCTTCATGGTTCATAAGAAACAAAATTAGCTATATATTACGGCCCGAAAGTCCTGGCATAATTTAAATGCAAATGTTCGCGCTTTAAATGGCCATAAAGGGCTCACAACCTGTCGTACCTCATCCGAATGAATCAATTGTGAGAGTAATAAAGCCTTCTGATGAATGACCGGCATTAAGGGCGGATCGGAATGGAAATTTAAAATCCGGCCAGTCCAGCCAGTCGTCGCAGTCATCAATCACTAGCTTTTGATTGAAGATAATCGACGCAATATTGCGTGGAGTGGCAAAGTTACCATATCCTCCTTGGCGCCTCGCAATTTTGGCTCGATAGTTTCCTTGCGGAAGCAGCAGCAGGAGCAGCAGCAGCAGGACTGGTGTCCATTAGCGCTCGTTAGGGGGTAGTGCCAGGATGTTTTTGGGGCACGTTAAGGAGGATGAGGAAGTTCACCAGGCGACGACGGCGACATTGTTCTTGTTCGACACGCCATCTAGCGACAGCCAGCAGCGGCAACACCGAACTCATCGTTAGCTGCGTGCGCCGCTGTTGACAACGATTTGATTGATCGTCCTTGATTGATTGATGTGCCACGGTCGCTGCCTCTGCCACTGCTGCTGCAGCAGTCTCTGCCATATCCTGGCGACTTTAAAAACCATTTGCAACTTTTATTGATGCCCAAACATAGATTTAATTATCCCCGAACATTGCCCGGCCGCAAGGGGTTTTTTCCGGAAAGCTTTTCTGGTCTGCCAATCCAGTGACCGCAACATGACACAATTTGTCATTTTCAATTTATTGAATTACCATAAAATGCGAAGCGAACACAATTTATATTTTTGGACAGGCGGCCCTGCGGTTGCCGGTTACCAGTTATTGTTATTTGTACATGTTGCTGCTGTTGCTGCTGTTGCTGCTGGGATCATCATCATCATCCCTGCCCCGCCAGCCGAAATTATTGGATTTCACTATGAATTTATTGTGGAAAGAGATGTCTCTGTTTTTTGGGTGGAAACCACAAGATTTACGGCCTGACAGCAGCAAAAGGTTTTATATATTTGCCATATAATATTTCGGTGCGAAAAGGCAGGCAAGCAGAAGGCCGCGAAGTTAATTTAATTAATTTTGGCTGCCGCAGCAACGCAATTACTAAGCCACAATTACGAGGAAAACTGCATTAGGCGAGAGCAAATATTGGCCAAAAAACAACAAGCAAACAGGCAGAAGGGAATGCGCTGTCAATCAGCAGAAGTAAGCCACAACAATCGGAGAGCCAAAGGCAAATAAAATGCCACCCACTTCCACTTCACGGCAATAATGCCAGAAAATTAAGCCACTAAGGCAGGCAGGCACACACGGTACGGGGAAAAAGGCAAGATATGAGGATGGAAGTGTATTATTTTAGGGCTCGAGCTGGAGATACTTCGAGGTAAACAACCCCCTGCTGCACATGCAAATATTCCAAGGCATTTGCCATATTAACTAAGTGATTGGCGGCCAGGGCGGACGGATGTGCGTTTAATGAACGCCCACATAAATCTTCGAGTGTCTCGGCCGCTGATCCCATGGAAAACAATCTTTGAGGGGAAGCATGGGCAACCATAAATATGTCAGGCAAACACACACATCGCATCCCATTCCCCATTGGTATTTTTATGTATTTTTAAGTGTTTTGCCATCGTCTTTTGGCTTTGGCATCCCACCTGCAAATAAGCGACATCTGCCGCCACTGGTGGTGGTGGTGGTGGTGCGAACAGTGGGCGTGGCACCGCTCGCATTGGGCAGCCTCAAAGCGGAACATTTAAAAATAAAAGCCAGAGAGAGAGGAAAATACCCAGAGAGCCAGCGGAACGCTTTACTTTCTATAGACTTTATTTTGGCCACTTTGAAATATATTTTTAGCCAAAATGTGCCGCCGCCTTGCCACCCGCTACAGCCGCCGTCGGCTGTTCGCAATTAAAATTAATTTATTTGGCAATTATTGGCCATTGAAAGCATTTATTTTAATTATGGTGCAAATTTGTACGGCTTCTTCTGGGGCGAGAGATTATTTAAACGGCAATTTCATATTTTTATGACACCAAAGACGGGGGCGAAGCGTCTTTGGACGATTAAGAAAATGAGGCATAACATCAAGAGACTAGGAAATATTTTAAATACTTCAATCATCTTGGAAATAAGCCTTTTTATGGGGATTAAATATATTACAATATGTAACGAAGTTAATTTTATTTAATATTATGAAAAGGGAGACTGTATTAAGTGAACTGAGCTTTGGAAAAATTTAAAATTAAATAACAGGTAAATTGGGGGGAATTTTATAGTCGAATTAATATAAATATCATCCATAATTATGCGTACCATAATCATTCCACCTTATGCGTTCAAAGAACTGTTCCCCTAAAACCCTTTAAACCCTCTCCCTGGCTATACATGTCTAAATCTATACGCAAAAGATCATTCTACCCCTTTGAATGAATATTGCGGGCATTGAAAATTATGCAAATGGCCCGCAACAAATGCAAAAATAAGGAAACGAAAAGAAAACTAAACGACTGCCAAAGGAGAAACGTGAAAATCTTGGACGTCGACGACGACGACGCAACGTCATCGTTATAGAAATGTTAATGGAGCTCGGATATAAACAAAGAAAAGCGCCAAGGAAATGCAATTGAAAATTCATGGAAGACACAAAAAATGTAAATTGCATTTTGCTGGCCAGGAAGCTGGAATAAGAACCGAATCGGATCGGATCGAACCGAACGGAACGCAACGCGGCAACAGCAGCGAAATTGATTAATGGCAGAAAATAAATTTCGCATAGAGATGCAAATTTTTGGCGCTTGCTGGCATCTTTTGATCTTTACCATTTTTGCCCAGATGCATTGTTTTATTTTGTAATTGAACTTTGCAATCCCCCCTCGCATTCGCCTTCGCCTCCGCCTGCCACCGTTTCAATGGGAAATTAATTTTGCCGTTTACATTTCATCACAAAAACTCCCACGCCCCGCGCCTCAATACAACTCTTGGCCCCCAGGACGTATGATTGATTCGATCTGCAAATGTTGATGGACGTTTGTGTGTATTTGTTTGCTCTGCTTGTTTGCATGAGTGAGTATAAGTGTGTGGGGGTGTGAGTATAGTGGTGTGAGTGTGGTGTGTGAGTTGTGTGTGGTGTGCGAGTGTTTGAAATGTGCTCTAGTTTCAAATGTACTTACGGCTCTCAAGCATAACAACATTTTCGGGTATAGAAAACAGCGACTTACCTGAAAAGACAAAAGGAAAAAAACGCAGTTAATGATTTGTGCAATCGTTGGCAAGACGGCACCAAAAAAAAAAGATATATATATAGTTTATAACAATTCGAACAGTGAGTGAGTAGTACAAGAATTCAATTTGAATAATTCATCTGTGTTGAACAGTGTTTAGCGACAAATGTTGAAAAGGGGTTGGGAAATAGGGTGGGTTTAAGAGGTTCTTGAAGAAATTACAACTTTAAATTGAACAACACTGTTTTAGTGTTGGCAGAGCTTAACAACTATTGTTTTACAGGGTTGCTAAGCGACTCTTAAACTTTGCCGAGTCATGACCATAAGACCAACGTCATTTTATTTCTTTGTGAAAAAAAAATATAAATAAGGAAAATGTAAATCCCTTACGAAAAATGTAGAAAAAAGGCTTATGAATAGAGAAAACGATGGCAACAAGATGACACATTTTTCATGAAAATTTCCAGGACCTTTCACAGCTTAATTAATATAAAAAACTTAATAAAATTCACAAGTTATAAATGGAAAAATTTCAGGAGAAGAAACCTTCAAGCGTAAAGCGACAATAATAGAAAGTATTAATTCAGAAACATATATAAGCTAATAAACATTTTTTTAAAGAAATTTCTCCTCAAAAAATCAGACATTGTAACCAGCAGCCGCTCTCAAGCAGAGTTGCAACCTAACAAACACAAAGCTATGCCAAGGCAACCCTTAAATTGTTGTTGCTGCTGCAGAATGACAGCGAAAAAACTGGGCGCCGCCATTTTGTTTCCACAATTTTAATAGCGAAAAAAATGCGACTTTCGTGGAAGAAAAAGCGAGAACCATCGCTTGAGCTTACCGTTGGTCTGATAGCAGCCGGTGTTGTATGTGTTGATCGGGTAACGCTTGCGATACAGGCCCGGGGAGCTGCCAAAGGCGCTCATGGGACCGCCGCCGCCGCCACCGGGATTGCCGGGACTCATCATGGCGCCCGCCTGGCTCTGCACGTAGTTGTAGTTGCTCTTGTTGCCACCGAACTTGCGCGGCTGCGGCATGGCGGGCACGTGGAGCAGCTGCCCCGTTGCCAGGTGCTGCACCTGCTGCACCCCCTGCTGCTGCACGGCCTGCTGCTGGACCGCTTGCTGCTGCACCGACTGCTGCTGCACCGACTGCTGCTGCACCGGCTGCTGCTGCTGCACCGGCGACGGCGGTGGCAGGGTCTGCGGGTTGTGCCACATGAAGGCACTGGCGTTGGCGTTCAAGTTATTCATGCTGCTGCGGCCCTAGGTACCAGAAACTGATGCGAAACGAGTGCGAACTTGGTAGAGAGAGATACTGCGAGAACGCTCAAAAGCCGGTGGCGTGGCAACAGGAAATTTTCAAGAACACTGCAATTGGTAACTCGCCAAGCGGTAAACTCGGTATACAAACAACGCGGTAGAAGCGAACACGTTAAAAGTTAACACGGTAAAAGCCAACACAACACAAGTTTTCTCTTGGAAGTTTATAAAATATTTTTTTTAATTTTTTTTTCTTGTATGTAATTGTTGTGGGGTTTGTCTGACTGGTGTACTTTACGGTAAGACGTCTCACAGACGAATGAAAATTCTGCTTCCAGCTTTGACAGTCCTAAACACAAATGGTGACTCGATTGACGTATATTTTCTATCAATTTCAGAGCCTACTTCGATAAGGGGTCGTGATAGGGTTGCCCATTAACAACTATCGGCTCAAAGAGTAGTCCTTCCGAAAAGAGTTGCCGGATCCATGGCCCAGTATTGGCAACACTAATTTCCTTTAACAAGAAATCGATAAAGTGGCAACTTTAAACTCAAATTTTCCTAACAGTCCGACAAAACGGAAATGTATTTAAATTCAAAAATCAAGAATCATTATTTTGGGAGGCAGTCTTAAATGTATTATTATTAAAACATTACAATATATTGAAAAAGGGGGCACTTTGGTTACATTTTTTGTTATACTATTTTAAGCATTCCCAGTATACAAAAGTTTTACCGGATTGGCAAGCTTGTATTATTAATTTAAGAGACTTCTGCGAGAAGAAATCGTTACAGGGTTGCTTCTTCAGCACTATTGGTTCAATGAAAATAATTTTTTTTCACAGGAAGTTGCCGGATCGATGGCCAAGCGTTGCCAACGCCTATTATCTGTAACTACGAACCGACAAAATGGCAACAATTAATTCAAATTTTTTCTAACAGTCCGACTTAACGACTATAAGCGGTTTCGAATTTAAGTTCAAATTCTTCTAACAGTCCAAAATAAAGACAAAAAAAATTATTATAAGAATATAAAGCATGATTCAAGCGACAAATTTGGTTTAATTCTGTTTCAAATATAATAACGCCTTTTGAGTAAAAAATTAGATTTAACCCCCGAATTTTTTGCCTTAAAATGTAAAATCTCTAAAGATTCTTGTTAATATTATTCTGCCAAAATAATATCCTTACAAACACAGCTTCGGTGTCATGTTCAAAATGATTAGGTTGATGAAATCAAATGCTTAAATCGAGTTTCCTGGGCCAGTGCCGCACTCTGGCAGTTCTTAGACAAAAGATACTTTGTCACCGCAGCACAGTTGCCGGGCGAGAAAGAATATGGCACATGACAAAGCAAAGTTGCCGCTGCCAAAAAGCCGTGGCAGCCACGCCCCTTCCGACCCTCCGACCCCCTTTTGGCCCAGTCATGATATGGAAGAGTGGTCTCCGAGAATGCCGAGATCGAGGAGCGAGGAGCGAGGAGCGAAGAGCCACGGAATGCGCCAGTGTCTGCGAGTGTGAGAGCGGAACGTGGCCATTGTGGCAAGTGCCAAAAAATGCCGCACGAATGAGAAGTCCATTTTGTGGAGGGAGAACTGGCTGCAGGCGACGGGGAGAATTGCATTTACTGCAGGCATTTGCACAACCAAAAAAAAAAAGACAAAAAACAAAGGCGGAAAAACTTTAACCGCAAAAGTTTTTATTTACTCGTTGCTGCCGAAAATCCACAGCAGGTGAAAAACTTCTTCTTTTTTGGGTGCGTGGCCAGAAAAACATCAAAGTTGCATTAAGTGGTAGTAAGTAAGGCTGCCAGCACACGAAAAACCCTTTAATTGTATGCAAAAACTAACTGGGGAAACACGGAAAAGTGAACAGGAAACAGGGTGGCTTCTTAAATCAATTGTAACAAGCTGGGGCATTTTCATATTTCCATATTAAATGTGGTAAAAAGTCTTAATTTGATATGAGTTTTAGTTCTGTTATTTTAATTACAAATTCCTATAAGAAACTGAAACAATATTATTTCTTAACCCTTTTCTGCTATTAACTCTGTAACCCCCTTCCTTGGAATCTCCGTAAGTTCGATTTCTCTGGCGTTCCACCATCGATTGACTCAATTATTGCCACCTTTGGGGCAATTAAAGCCCGTCTCTTTTTGCACTTCAATGGCTCTCCATCAGAGGCTTGAGGGGCGAAATCCGCTCAGGCAGAACCGGAATCATCAGCATCATGAAATGGCATGCCTAATGAGGGCTGAAATGCATTTCATTATGCCGGCGACGACTAAATGCATGGTCCCCGAACTTCAGAGCGGCACTTTGCTTAGCCTTAGTCCCTCTTGACCCAATTCGCCGCCTCTTGGCCCTGGGCTCAGCTCGGCTCAACTTGGCTCAGAGTGCGTTAATTGCTCCGACACGGCCAGAACTGGCAGAACTGGATGAAAGGATGGCTGGATGGATGGAGGGGTTGACAGCTGGACAGGTGCAACGGAGGTGTTTTTGGGTTTCCGGACAGACTTAGTGAATTATGCAAGCCGTAGATCTCTTACAAGCCATTAGGCTGCCTCTACGAGCAAAATCTCTGACACAGATCTCATTCGAGCCACATTTGCCCTGCTCAATCACCAAATTCCTTTCGATTGCCAAAAATAACCCGAAACAATGGCACACACACACACATCGTAGGCATTTTTAATGAAGTGTATCTAATATAGAAATTAATTAAACAAAACAGCAAACGACAGCAGAGCAGGCTCTCCTCCTCTCGGGTGTGGATTGCAAGACATTTGCCACATGCCAGAGCCAGCGGCCATGGTCACAACCTCCCTCTGGGAGCACAAACAAAAAAATGCCAGAAAAAGGAAATGGAAAGCAGGGGCTGCTCTCATCATTGCCTTCACAGGTGACAGCACAAGTTCAACACGTTGAGCGAAAACAGCAACTCAACTGCGGTTCATTCATTATGCTTATTAGATTTGCCTGTCTGCGGCATTCTCCGCCTTCATTCTATTCTCTATTGTTATTCTGGCACATTTACGGGATGCACACACCAGGCACAGACGAAATCATTAGAGGCTGCGTTTAAATTTAATTACATTAAAATGTCTTGAGGAATTTTCAGTCTGCATCTCTGGTTTGTTTCAAATATGCTCGTAAAATCTAGTAATTGCTGAATTCTTAGCCAAAAAGCAGTTGGATATGTCGGAAGTTGTCAAAAGATGTTGGGTTGGAGCCAAGAAGTAATTGTAGACAAAATAAATTTCCCTCTAAACTAAGTTCTTCCGCTTCAAACTAAATATAATTATAATATCAAAATTTAAGTAATTAAAATAACTTTTTTAAACTCAAACCCAGAACTAAATCGTACTCGCTTCAGCTTAACAACTTCCGCTGCCTGCCTTTGGTCGTAACAACTGAAATTTCACTTTTCCTTTTGATATGTGACATTTATGGCCAGGCCAAGGCAGTTTTAAGCCAAAGGCTGCAGGCTGCAGAGTTTTACCTCCGGAGATAACGCCAAAAGTGTGTGAAAGTTGGCCGAGAGTTTGTCATGCAATTAGAGCAACATGCGACGACAACGACTCCGACGACTCCGACGAAGACAGCTCTGGGAAACTCACGCTCCGGTTGGGAATGCGTTTTCCGCTTGCTCTGGCGCCTAGCTGGAAAATCAAGTTTTTCCCAGCCAAAGAGTGGATTGTCCATGGCCAGGAAATAAAGCAGCCAGCAGCAAACGGGCGGCCCAGAGTGGTTTTCGCCAATTGAACTCGTTTCGCCAATGTCGGTGGTCGGTTGCGGCAGTATCTGTTGCTATTTCGCATCTGATGCAAGCAAATCGAACGAAATCGAACGAAATCGAAATCAAAATCACTTTCGGAATGTGCGTTGCCATGGAGCCATTGAACCAAGCTCATCAGGAGGAGCCATTGGCCATCGTTCGTAATCATGGCCGTTACATAAGCGAAACCCGTCCCAGGGACCCAGACCCACTCGATGCACTGCGACGTTTATTTGTTTGTTTGTTTTCTATTTCAACGAGTAATAGAAATATGCGTAAGTGGCGAAACATTGTTGCGGCGAAAGTTTCCCTCCATCGACGTTTTCTCGATCGCTCTTGGCCATAAGCGCTGCGCTGCGCTCTCGTGTTGCCATAAAAACTGGAGCTATTGCGACGACGCTGGAAGCGGAAGGATGTGGCGCAAAAGGAAGTAAATAATGCGGCGAAACGAAATTGGCGTGATGGGAAATGGAATATTGCGGACACAAGTGGAGAGTGGAGTGCTTGAGCTTGGAAATTGAATTTAGCCAACAGGGGGAACTGTCCTTAAATTTTAAATAATATCATCATAGTTCACAGAGGGATTTCAACACAACAAATCGGCAAATAAATGTACGTGCTTAATCTAATAAGCCGCGAACATAAGTCCGCACATAAATATTCCCGGCCATCATCTGTCTGTCAGTTCGAATTAATGCATTAATTGCTGAGCACAGGCCAAAATGTGATATATTTGCGGCAGTGGGATTTACGCGACAGATTTCAAAAGCCACAAAAAAGAATGTCTGTGTCGTAAATACATTCAAAATCCACTGCAAATAGCTGCTGCATTTATTTAGAAGCGAGCCAAGTGCCCGAATATTTGCCAGCCGCCTCGAAGTAAACAAAAATCGCAAAAATAAACAAAAGTCCAGCGGGACATTCCTCTGCCCCATTCCTTGCATAATTTCCAGATTTTATTCTCACACAGTCTCGAACAATTTCATTGAAAACTATCAACAATCGAGCGTCATATATGTGTATGCACATGGAAATTGTAAACACTTATTCCCACAACACTCAACGCGAGCTGAGTGGCAATTTGATTTTCCGCAAGTCTCATTTATGAGGTTGTTAGGCGCAATGCAGGCCGCCAGCGGAATCTGTTTTCATTAATCGCTTTTATATTTCGAATTTCTCGCGTGCTTCTGCTCTATTTGTTTGCCTTGGACTTTTGTTAATGAATTTCGAATTCGGACAAGTTTGCCAGAGGCAGAGCAAGGTCAATGCCAGAACAGCGACAATATGGCCAATAGCAGGTATTAGAATTGAGAATTTTCCACAAGCAAGTATTATATGTGTCGTATAAAGGAAAGGTTTACTTTAGGGAATATTTCAATTATACTTCAACTTCAAAATATTTTATTTAAAATCTCTTCATATGTTGTATATAAGTTTCTATAAAGTATTAAGGAACGGTTTCGTTTGAGGAAATATTTTAATTATAATTTAACGCCTGTGAACGCTTGATTTACTATTTAAGCCATTCAAAATCTAATTTTGCCGGCTGACTAGTTGAATAACAACCAGAAATCATCTCTGAAACATAAGAAAACTTCCAGCCATTGACCAGGGAAGACTTCTCGAAGCCAGTTCTGATAAAATGGTACTCACTTTCAAGTTTAACTCCAGACTTTCCCGCTAAACAGTTTTGCTTACAGAGGATGATATGCCTACTCCTGCTGCCCCTCTTATTCCTACTTGGCTCTGCCGACGACGGGGCCTCGACGCACATGACCGAAATGTGCAGGCCTGCGATAACCAGACACGAACTCTACACATTGGCCATGCAGGGTGCCATGTCTGCCATCCTCGGAATGATGGGGGGTCATAACGGTAACAAACCTATCAGCTATGATAAGGCGGTGGAGGCTACGACCATGTTCTCAAAGCATATGCTAGCTGGTCAAAGCGTCAGACTTCGTAACCCGGCTAATGCATATACAGTGCCACTTGAATAAGCCGGCAAATAGCTCTGAGACAGCAGGGCCCGAAGAAGAGGCCTTTATGTGCATTTGGGAGAAAGCGGCGGAAAAATGTTATAAATATAAAGACAAGAAGGAAGGAGAAATAGAGCCGATTATGGAACCACCACCACCAGCGAATGCTAGTGGCACTTAGTGGATCTAAGTGAATTTCAACTATCTTTGCCCAATAAAGCAACGAGTTCTTTAAAAAGAAAACTCCGACTCTCGATTTGTTCTTGCCATGCGCACTCAGCAAATTAAAAAGTGCAATTCTGCGGCTGCGGATTCCCAAGCCTCGGATCGAACAACAGTCGACGAGGTCTGCCGTTTATTAAAATCGGCAGCACATGGGGCACACACACCACTCACACACAAAGGGGGGTCTAGAGCGAGGAGCCGTCGTGTCACAAAAATATTTCATAAACATGCCGCGAACGATGCAATTAAATGTCAAAGCGCAGCGCTGCCGTTTTGCTATTTGATTGCCTAGAGGCAGTCGAAGCCAGAGCAATAAATTCTGCCAGTCTGTGGGGAGCTGCAAGTGCAGATGCAAATGCAAGTGCCACCTGCTACCAGATCGCAACATGGCCTAAGCAAACAGGCGCAAAAGATACACACACAGGATATGCAGGAGCGAAAAATACACATAGGTCCTGCGCTGCAAGTTTGTTAATTTACGAGCGTAGCTAATTCCCCCAAGGAACTCTCAGCCCTTATTTACGTGGTGCTAATTATAATGGCCACGCGGCGTATGCGCAATCTCCGCGCGTTAGTTTAATTGCGCATACGCCTCGGTGTCCTCCCAAGGCTAATTACGCTCTTCATTGACCAACAGCTGTCAACAGCATATGCTGGAAAATTCTGGGGGAAAAAAAGGAAAAAGCCACTGCCCCCGGGCAAGCGCATAAATCACGCATACGCCATGTTGTACCTGGCAAGACATTGATTTATGCTCGCGCAGATATTTCCGTGCAATTTTTAAGTAACTTTTATTATGACAAACGCGATGGGCTCTGACGGCGCCCGCTTTATTCATGATTTTTCCCTGCCAACGCAGCTCATCCTGGCTGCGATTCCTTGAACATTTGGCACGGGAGGCAGCAGCGATTGATAAATGGCTGCCTATTAAGCGAGCACTTAATGGTGCATAACGTGTGATATATTGACAGCCAACAGTGTGCCTGGCATGTAACCGAAGCTGGCTAAGAAATGGGTCAATTAATAGCCTCGTTCCCTTCTCCCTTCTGCCTTTCCCTTCCCCATTTAATTTTGGCTACTTACATATCTAAACGAAGAAAATTCCCCTAGGCCCCGGCTAAGCCCATTGTAAATTCCCTCACAATAAGCACACTCGTTCAAAATCTCATTATGTTAAGTAAAAGAAAAAGCGTGAATGTGTGCTGTGCTGGGAAAACAAAGAACAGAAATTATTACCACTTTTACTTGGCTCGCAGCAAATTGAATTGATTTTAATCTCCATCTTTCCACACACAACACACAGAACTCCCTCTTGTTCCAATAAAATTTGCATTTGAAATCGCTTTTCAAAAAACTTGCACAGGAGCGCGTGTGTTTCCTCTCCGAATTAAATTCGGGGCCCAATAAAAAAGTTGAAGGAGAGCGAGCGAGGAAAAGAAATTTTGCAAGCACTCGGCTCGGCCAACTTTTATGCGTGTGCCGGATACGATAAGAGCCACAAGGCGATGCCAAAACAGATACAGATACAGGAACGGGCCCGGGCCCGGGAAAATGGGGAGGAAAAGTAGGAAGTCAGAGCGGAGGAAGTCGTGTCTACCCACAATCTGCCCGCTCGCAAATAAACTTAAAAGACATATGAAAATCAGTTTTTGAATATTGGCGAAGAGCAAACAGGCAGACTGTTGCTGCCCGTGCGTATACGTAGCATGTCCTGCCTGCCTCCTGCCGCCTCTCTTGTCCTGCTGGAGCAGCACTTTGTCCTGGCACACAGCCAGCCAGCGCAGAGGCTGGAGGAACCCCTTGGGCACAGCATTAGGGCAAATGTATGCACAAATACGTACGAGTGCGATGGAGGGTGAGCTGGCTGGCATATCTCTCTGTGAGCCTGCATGCAGCCAGCGGTAAATGTAGTACGAGGAATTTAGATTTTTGGGTCATTACTTTGCCAAAGAGTATTCCAAGGCACTGCTCCGCCCTCTCTATTTTTGTCGAGAAAAAGTCTGTGTAATCCTTCTCCATTTAGCAGACTTTGGCTATGAGCTATCAGCTATCGATTGAATTCCCAGACCCTTGCTTGATGATTTAATAACTTAAATACTTAAAGGTCCTTAAAATAGGGGTAATATTTTCATGTAAAAGTCTTGAATTCAGTTAAATCTAATTATAATTGTATTTAATTCAAGTGTGCTAAGTTACTCTAAAAATTTAAGTAAAATCGGATGATAGACATGGAAGTTATTTAACAAAAAAGTTTAAACCCTTTATATACATACATCTCGCTCGTACTCGCACTCATAATTTATTTATTTATTTATTTTTTTTAAGCTGAGCCTTTAAAAATGCTGCGTAAATTCCGCCTTAATTGCCTAAACATCAATTAAAAGTTCATACCTCGTTCGCTGGCCCAATGTTCGCTGCTAATACCGCGAACTGCATTTATGCTGATGCCATTGGAGCTTTCATTGGATCAAATGCCACTTGCAACACGGTTATCGCATCAACACCACTGAAAGCCGCATAAAGCCCACGCATCGCCGCTAAAAACATTTTCAAAATCATGTTAGTGTTCACAGCCCAAGCGCTGAAAGGCCATAATGAAGAAGAATAGGCTAGGAGAACACATACAACAGGCCCTCCTCATATCGGATGCAAATTGCGCGTGGCCAAATTGTAATGAACGAGAATGCGAAATGAAAATAGCAAACGAACGAAGGCAGGAAAACCATTTCAAAGGAAAATTCGAGAGGTATGCCACAGGTGAACAAGATTCGCCAGGCTCCACGATTGCCTCGGTTGCGATTGGTAACTTAATTTTGCGATTGCAGTCGGCAATTTATGATCAAAGGCCTGCGTCGTTATCAATGGAAACTATTAAAATCTGATTAAACTGTAATCAATGTGAAGTACTGCCTCTTGAAGATTAATTCACCGTCAGAAGGTTGAATTACCAAGGTCTATTCTCTAATTATACTTGGACTGGGGCTTAAATAACCAACTGCTTCTGGCAAAATTTGTTACATCTGCAATTAGAGCAACTCAATTGAGACATTGAAATTTTGAACCTTGTTTAGTTGTAATCAAATCCAACTCTTCGTCTCGTTGCTAAACTAAATTCACTTGAGCTGAAATTTACCTTGAAGCGAACTACTTTCGGAGTAAACAAGTTTCCCAACAATTCCCAAACTCGGGCCATCAATTAAAAAACCTTTTTGCCAAAATTAGCGCACTCAATTAATTTGGAAACGCCTTCTTGCCCCCGCGCGTACACCGAAGGGCAAATATTCTAGTGGAGACAAGTTGCAGGGTGCCGACACGCCCACGCCCCTTGACGCCCACAGACGTGCCCGAGCACACACACACACAAACACACTATATACCTTGACAGTGAGTGAAATTTCAATTAATCAAGCGGCGGAAGGGATCCCTCTGGACGGGTTAACCCGTGTCTACACAGCAACCGGAATCGACCCAGAAAGCGATGTTCATGAGGAGGCAGGCCGGCAGCGGCTTCCACGAAATTTTTAACTACACTTTAAGAAATAAAATGTTCAAATTGGCGCCAAATAAATATAAATAAGTTTCCAGTAAGTAGTAACGATTTATGATTTAAACTCGACCTAGTGAACATCAGATTCATAGTCCAGCCCACTACCCATCGTTCGACGTAGAAAAGTTAGAATACAACATCGAAAACTTGAGGTCTTATCTTGCCTATACTTTTTTCTTATCGAACTTATAGTTTATATTTCCCCTTTTATATCCATCCCTTTAGTTTTACTTAATTTTCTAGATTTTCCGCAGTGCAAAAAACTATAGTGAGAGCACACATTTTCCCTTTCGCCCGCCGCCTTTGCAGGTGGTGATTAGTCATTATTTATTTTAAAATCAATTAGTTTGCCTTGACGTGAGAGTGCTGCAGGTTGAAAATAATGGGGGCTAAGGGTTGGTTGCTCTCAGGAGAGTGTACGAGGTAGAACCGACCCATAAAAGTTTACGTCTCATTGGCAGGCAAAAGCATTTTTGCGCATAACTTTTGGCTTTCGGGCGGTTTGTGCTGAGTAATTTGGCAAATATTTGACATTTGTTTTCGTTTCGATTGGTTAGCAAACTTTGCAATTTTTCCCAAAATTGATTTCTCAACAGCTTGAATGAAATCATTCTTTTCATAGGCTTGAATAACAATAAATTGCTGAAAGCATTCCTTACACATGTCGAGCACTAATTGGCAGAGCCCGCATGCTTGGTATTTGATTGTTAAGCCAGTAGGAGGACTCCAAGTTCATGCAAATCTAATTAGGTTTTAAAATTCATTAAATTTTGCTGTGACACCTGCCAAATATTTGACTTTACAGAATTATTGCAGTCGCAGTCGCAGTCTTGAACGAATGAGGAAATGAATTCTGCATAGCTGATGAGCAGTGAAGACATCATCATCTCCTTCGTTATTCTTCGCCTGCCAAATGCAAATCCGAGCGAGAGTCAATGCTAATGCTGCTCACAGATTGCCAGCCATGAGCCAAATGAGCAGAAATGTGAGGCAGGAAATTAAATTTACAAGAAATTGCACAAAGCCAAGGAAACTGTTGCATATCCATCTGCCAGGATATACAGCTGGGGATTATTATTGCAAAGGCTTAGGTTGCTGGTGGTGCTTCCTTAAGCAGAGCTGTCAACGTTTACAGATTAGTTTTTCGGTCAGCCTGGCTTGGCCAAGGCACAATGACAAATCAACGTCCATGTTAATTCAGGGAGGATTTATCCCGAAGATTAAGCCAGAAATGGAACGATATAATTTATTTTAAAATAAAGAGGATATGATATAAATATTCTGACATAAAGAGAATATTTGATGGCATCGACAAGTTTTTCAAGCTCTTTAAGCTGCCACAGCAATTAAAGCACACACCCTGACATCTCTGTTTGTGCGAGTTGACTTGTTGTCCTTTTTTACGACCCCGGGCCAAAGCTTATGAAATTAATCAAACAATGTGGACGGATGGCTGCAGAGGGGTCGGACTCATGTGGCAGCAGGACATGCATAAATCAGAGCCGGTTTCCCTGGGAAATAGTTGTGTTGAAACAACGTCCCCAGAGAGATTTTGTGTCGTCGTGAGTGAGGTCTGCTGCTGGCCAAAAAGTCAAAAGCTCGCTCGAGGGCTCGGCGCTTGGCGCTCTGCGTTCCGCACAATTCCCATTCATCAGAGCCTCTTAGCTCTCAGCTCCCAGCTCCCAGAGAGTTCCCAGATTGCCGGGGCCTTATAATAACGCTCTAATTTGCATGTGCAGCTGCTGCAGCAATGAAAAACTTCAACGCATGTCACATGTGCCACGCCCCCGAGCAAATGAAGCCCGGCAAATATTATATTTTAACGAAATTTCATTTAAAACGGAATTTATTCAGGCTGGCAGTCGGTGGTTCTTGAGGTGGCACTAACACCCAAGGTTGCCCAGCCCCACCCCGACACACACTTTTCCATTACATGCCAGGCAAAAGTTTAATTGAATAAGTTTCTTTTTTTATTTTCTTTAATGTGTGTGTAGCCAGTCAGCTTGTCAGATGTTAGTCTAGGCAAAGGGTGGCAGTTGGGCAGAGGGATGGTTATTTTCTCCTCTAGACTTGCAATTAACTTGAGCAGTGCATAATTCAGGCGACCGACCTCCCAAGAAGATGTTTTTCTCGCGGCAGCCGTCGAGAGTCAGTTTCAATTTTCCAGCCCCCTCGCTTTTCCGCTAATTCAATTTCCCGGCCATCAGCGACGTTTGCCATTCGCAATCGCCGTCTCGCGGTTCGCATTCATTGTGTTTGGGACAAGTTGCCTTGTCTTTTGTTACAGTTACAATTTCCCAACGTCAACAGTTAACAGCGGCAGTTTGCATATTGCGCAACTGCAGCAACAAAGTGGCCACAGGGCCCCATTCCTCCTCCTCCTCCTCCTCCTTTACAAGCTTTTCCGACTTTTCCGACCACTAAAATTGTCGCTGGCTGCGCTAAAATTAAATGCTTAGTTGGACGACAACCGCCGATGACAGTTGCACAATGTCCCCGTCAGTCTATTGTTTCCATGCGAGCAATCTGCGTGCGTCGGTGAGCGAGTGGCTTCGAGCTGCAGGCTGTAGGCTGCTTGCGGCAGAATATGCCTTCTTCCCGCCAATTTACATTGCATGCATCTTTGAGCACTGACAACGAGAGCCCAAGGTCCAAGGAGCCCGCAAACTGACGAGCGACCCCAAAGAGCCCAACAACCCTTGACATGTGATATTGGAACTTCTGGGGCCACGCTCGCTAAAGGGTTCCCTCCTCCTTGAGTGCACCCTAATGGCTTGGAAATTTGAACATGTTGACTGTGCCTGCATTAATTTTGCTTGTCAGATATTCACAGAAAATATTACTCATACGCAGTGTGGCCCTGACAGACTAGGTCAAGTTAATTAGGGGGAATTACCAGAAAAGCTGCATTAATAACTAAGCTCGCGAGTTATTTTTAAGTTTAAACTTGGAATTTCTTTCGCCTGATGCTCAAAATAAGTAAGAAATGCCTGTTTAAAGGCATAAATTATTTAAAATCCTTTACATTTCAAAAATATGTTTTCCTTAAGAAATCTCTAAAATATCCTGTATATTCGCACATTTCTATATAGAAAACATGTCCTTAAAAACGCTATTCATTCTGCTAAGTGACATCTGCCCACTTAGGTAACATTACTCATACGCAGTGAGGCCTTGGCAGACAAGGTCAAGTTAATGATGGGAAAATACACTAAGAAAACTTAATTAATAACGTAACACAAGCGTGCCGGCGAGTTGTTTTTAAGTTCAAGGAGTTGACTTTGCATTTCTTTCGCTGGCTGCTCAATATAATTAAGGAAATAGGGTAACAAGGAGAGTAAAGCCAATATTTACACAAGCTTTAAATGCTCATATAGTAAATAATTAAATCAGGTGCCTATTTAAGAGCTCAAATCAGCTAAAACCCTTTAGATTATTTAAGTACAAATTTTTAATATATATTTTAATATATTTATTTAAGTACAAATATGTTTGGTTTAAGAAACCTCTGCATCCTTGCATATACTAACGATTCTACATACAAAACATACCCCTAGAATCGCTATTCAATCTGCTAACTGACATCCGCCCACTTAGATGCCGTTCCACTCATCCGGTGGAATGATGAATTCGCCTCTTATTGTCCTGCCCTCCAGTGCAATCAACATTTTCGAGGAGGCAGCACCGAAAGCTACACTCAATTACGCACAATGACGCGATGACGACGACAACGACGAGATGCCAGCGATGATGGCCAAATTGCTGGCAATATTTTGCTACCACCACAATGTGGATGGGCTGACAACAGTTAAACAATCGGAAAATGTCGGCTGCTGCTGCTGCTGTCGGCTACCCAAAATGGCCAATGGCTTGTCAGATTCAGATTTGGATCGTCGGATCGAGAGGGGAAACACTGGCATTTTGGCTGCAAGTGCCAAAATTCGCCAATTATCGGAGCCCAGAGAAGGCCGAGTGCAACAAAAGCCCCTCACACTCAATGGAAGCCGAGAAAATAATAAAGCAAAATTATTATCTGGCCAGAAATGTTTCAATAACAGCAGCAGTCTGTGGGGAAAGACACTCTGTGTGACAGGAAACAATGGCAGCCGGGCTGAGAGGGGCCAAATGTTTGGCTTCCTCAATTTGCGGCAGACTGTTGCCAATATTTTGCAATAAAACACACCCCCCGCCAGCAGAGCGAATAAAAAGGAAGGTACACGAGCGACGATGATGTGTTGATGGCAGATACGAGAGGTTGGAGTAGGAGTAGGAGTTGGAGTTGGAGTTGGAGGAGGAATTACAATTGAAAAACACTCGGCAAACTGAAATCGAGCTCAAGTAAGTAACTTTCCGTCACAATTTCGCCTGCAGCAGCCGCAGCAGCAGCAGATGCTGCCCATCTTGGGCAAATAGGGATTGGAAATGGCAATGGTTTCCTCACCTAGTTTTTCTGCTGCTGCTCTTCCTTCGTTTTTTTTTCCTGATAACTTTCAAATGCAATGCCGCCGCAGGCTGTTATGGCATGGCAATAATGCAAAACACAACTGAGGGCTGAGGGGTGGCAAATTCTGACGTTCAATTTCTCATAAAAGTTTCCCCAATGGCAGCTGAAGCAACACCAAGGAACAACGGCAGGACAAGCTGGCAGGAAACTACACATAGATATATATATATATATGTATCTACGAAATATATGACACACAATTCAAACTTGGGAATTGCATTGCATGTTGCTGAATTTTTGATAAAAAACTCGAGCTGCCATTGTGGGCGGAATTGATGATGCCATCAGCTGGTGGCTGGCACAGGCGATTCAGAAATACTTCCAGTTCTCAAAAGGCAGAAATTTCAAGAGTATCCTCTCAAGTATTTGCCGACTGACTGCACTGGGAGAAGGAGAATTAAGCCTTAAATTGGGCTTGAGACTCTTAATGCGGCTAGAACTCTTTTTTAATTATTAGATTTTGGAAAGGATTCGAGTTTAAGCTTTTGTATTGAGTTTAAATTCCTTAGTTTCAATTTTAACAAAGACAGAACAGTCCTCGAATTTAAATTAGAAACTATTTCTATCTCAGTAAGAATTTCAGTCATTAATTTATAACTTTCTTAGAAGAATTAAAGGCATTCCTTAATCCCTACAAGTAACATTTTCTCCCAGTTTTATTTCGTATAAAATTCAACGTTTTTTTCCCTCAAAGACTATCCACTAAAAGTAGTCAGAACACTGTGCTTGCATTAAAATTAAAAACACTTCCTGGAGCGCGCCGGAAACAGCGGTAAAAGAGCGCCGAGCGCAATGGCAATGCCAGACCAAGCTGCTGTAGTCACGCTCCCATTTACAGTTGTTCCAGCCAACCGCTTGCGGCAACGCACAACTTCCGGTCGGGATGTTGGCCATTTTGTTTTTGCAGGCACGCGTCGGATGAATTTGCGGCCCAGTCGAGGGCCTGCCAGACACCGCCTGCTCGCTCCTCGGGGACTGAGGGGCTTTAGCGTTGGCATTTCATTCAGGATTCAACCCAAGGGACTTGCCTGCCTAGGGACCTGGCTTAGAGGTGTCAACGATTGCCGAGTGATTCGTGATTCCACGCCGGGAGACCATAAATATGTTAATCATAATGAATTGCAATTGAAATTGCAGTCCCAGGATCATTTCTCTTGCTTAGCATACATTTTTTGGCGGCGCCTAATTAACGTAACGACTTTGGCAACTTCTCAGTTAACAGCTGCCTTCCGTTGGCTTCCGCAATGCGCTTTAACTTCCATAACAACAAAAATTGTAATTTTAATTAACCTCGCTGCCATATGCCAACCGCAGAAATGAAAATTATGCAAAAAAAAAAGGGAAGAGAGCAAAAGAAAAAATTAAATAAATAAAAGAGAGCTAAAGGAGAAGGACTCCGGCGGCGAGCGGTCGGTGCACATCAGATTAAAAAGTAAACTTTTTAATAAAAATCACTTTAGCATTTCATTTGCTTTCACAAAATGAAGAACCCCCGAAAAAAACTTTGTGGTAAAATTAAAAATACTTATTTATGCAGCCGCAACAACAGCAGCAGTGGCAGCATAAAATATAAATAAAATAATGAAAAGGAAAAGGAAAATGTTTGCTTGCTCGCAGCAAATAATAATGAAAAGCGCGCTCATTGTGGTTAAAAACGCGGAGAAAAACCCTAAAAAGCTGCGAATGCAGCCAAGGAAGATAATACATAGAAATTTATTTGTCTGAAATAAGGGCAAGGACCAAAACAAAGGCGGCAACAAATTTGCATATTAAGAGAAACTTGACGAAAATTGTTCAAGGAAAATAAAAAAAACTTGGCCCCGGCCTAAACAAAGCCAAACAAACAAAGTTGGCCCCAAAGATTGCCTGCTTTTATTCCTCCCCGCCTTGTCCGAGTAAGTGAAAGCAACGGATTCACTGCAAATTAAACACGAAATTGAATTCTGCTCATCATAATTTCCCAGAGGACGCTTATTAGGCAGCCAAAGGAAGCCAAAGCTGGCTACAGGAAAAGCCCCAAAGAATTTCCCACTCTCGCTCCTTGCTTTGAATGCCGGAATTCTTCTTGTCATAAGTGCAACTGAGACCGGAGCTCTCGGCTCTCCTCTCTTCTGTTATTTTCTGATTAGGCCAGGGAGGAGGAAGCGGAAAAGCCGGAAAAGCGACTCGACACACATGCATAATCCCCCCTGGAAAGGCACAACACGGCAGGGCAGGGCAGGGCAGAGAAGTGATCAACTATGCATAAACTCATTTGGCAGGTCGGCGCGGAAATGATGAGGTAACTTACCTCGGTGGGAGGAGTTGCCAGAACGGGGACTTTCAACAGATAAACACACGACAACTCAATTCCGTTTGCTTGGCAAATTAACTTGGTAAAGACCGAATCAACAAATAGAACTGGGCAACAACAAATGGTCCAATCATGGAAAAATATTTGCCAACACGAAACATATTTAGCTCGGCTCCTAACCACATACATTTTGGCCCCCCGGGCATGCCGAAAAACCACGAGCAAACATGCAACCGACCGAGAAGAAATGTTGGGGTGCAAAAATCCCCAAAAAAAATAAAATCAAATAAGAAATAAAAAACAAAAAACACAACACAACAAACTCCGAATGAATCCATTTCACTTTGAACTCTCCCCGTGCGCTCGCCCTTTCGAATCAATTGAATTTCGACTTTTTAGCTGGAAGCAAAAACTAAAACTTTATCCCAACAGGAGGACCCCCGAAGTACACAATGCCAAATGCCGTGGCCATGGCCAATTATCAAACAAATAGCATGGATAAGAAAATTTGCTTGCCAAAGTTTCCCCCAGCTTCGGTTTTTTTCAGAGAAGGAAAAGTGTGGGGGATGGCCAGCACTTTACTATCGAAAATCAACGAAATAACTCCCAGGAATACAACAAAGGAGCCGGTGATGGCCAAAAAGTTTTAGCCAACTCCCCGCAGTATTTGGCATAAAGAAACTTCGCATAGGGGTTGGATTGGGGTGGGTTGGGAGCAGCAGCTAAGTGCTTAGATACTCGGCAAGGAGATAGGACAGAGGCAACCCCAAGCCTCTAATTGAAACCTAGGCAACGACGAGAGCAACTTAAACTTTTGCGTAAAACGCAATTAAAAGCAGCAGCCAAGCATCAGTTAGAGACGGATTTTTACTTAATCTTCTGCATCAGTTTGTCCCCAAAGCCCAGGACACAGGATACCCCATCTTGGCCGGGCCAAGTTCGAGTTCAGCAATTGTTGGTTGTTTGCTTTAAGGGCTGAGCTTGGGCTTGCCTAAAACTTTGGGCCTAAAAGCAAGCCAATTCGAAATGTTATTTACGCACAACAAATTAGAGAACATCAAGGCGGCATCAGACCAGGCTGTAGAGATTTTTGTCTGGCTAAAATTATAAGCCAGCCGCAGGCCAGGTTACATAAGTTTTGATAACCAGCAAGCAGCTCGGAAGGAGGCCGAGGTTTTTAGTTTATAGTTTGCGGCTTTTAGATAATGCAAAAGTTGTAACTAGGTGCGGCCTCGAGGCGCTGCAAAAGTTTGCCAAGCAAAACGGAAGAACGATCGATAAGCAACAAAGTATATATTCCATTCCATTCCATTCCGTTCAAATTACGGCAAACGCCCGGCAATTCAAGCTGAAGCAGCCTTAATTAAGGGATTAGTTTTCGCATTGAGAGGAATCATTGAGAGGAATCGGAGAAATCCTTTCCCCCTGATCTGTTGCGGCCTGGCCACATTTATCATTATTTTGCGAAGCGAAACGACGAAAATTTCTGTTGGCTTTCGTTGGAAATTTCACACTTCGATACTCGCAATTGAAATAGAAATGCCAGAATCGAAATGCTATAAAAAATCAATTAATTTTGCACTTCACACGCACACGAGCAGGAGCACCGAGCACAGAGCTGAAAGCCAAATCGATTTAGGGGAAAGTGCCGGGCAGGAAGTGTTGATGGTCTTGGCAGGCCACAAAGCCGACAACGAAATGAAGACACATGTTCCTACAATAATATTGAGCCAGCGCCATCCCTTAGATATCCCTCCCTGCCGGTGACACAGTTTTCTTTTGCCGGCGTTTTCGGGTGTCTTGACTTTCACCACCATCGAGTCACGTTTTAGGGCCCAAACAAGACTAGCATTCGATTATTTTCGTGGACTCGAAAGTTTGCCTCGCCCATTTGTCTTAATAGAATCCTCGAGAGCTGCGAGCTGCGAGCTGTGCGAAATTGGGTCGAGAGGCGGCCATATAAGACGCTCTGGCTCTGGCTCTGCTCTCATAACACCGAGTTAATTAGGAGAACTGCGACTGCAGCCTCGGTCGCTTGATTTTCATTTAATTGCACATGCCGGCGGCATGTGTCAACAGGAAGCAAAGCCTCGCTCTGGAAAATTTGTAATGATTGCATTTGCTGCGGGACCAGCTTAAGTGCCAGCAATTAGAAAAACTTTTTCCCCCAGCCAGGTGTGAAGTGTGTGTGTGTGTGTGTCTTGTCTGTCTGTTAATTGGATTTTTCTCTGCTTCTCAAAATCAAGGAAATTAAGTGAAGAAACTGAGCTAATACTTGAGAAACCCAGAAGATAAACGAAAAACAATAAATAATGCAAATATTTCAACACAACCGAACACGAACAATCAACCAACATAGTTTGGGGTTTTTTCTTTTTAACAAAAATTAATGAGCAGGTGAATGGTTCTTTGAGGGGTTCTTTGGGGGTTTGGAGGTTGGGGGGACACAGGAAACAGGACACAACATTTGTCAGCTAAACAGAAACTACAAATGAATAGGCGCCTTCTACTCACTGTAGGGCTGAGGTCGTGTACCGTATAGTGGCTCCTGCAGTAATGGCGAGCGGCCATTTCCAATCTCCTTAACTGAAATGAGATAAGAGCAAATGGCAAACAGTTTGCGCGTGATAAATGTATCCACAAATTTGTTGAATTTCTGTTTCTGTTTGTATCTTTTGGTTGCTTGGTTTCGGTTTCTTGTTGAGTTGCTGTTGTTGCTGTTGTTCTTGTTGTTGATGTTGTTGATTGGTTGGTTGGTTGTTTAGGCATTTGTTGTTTCTGTGGTGTGTGTATCTGTGGCACTGCCTCTTCATTTTCTTTATTCCAATTTTCTTTCGGTTTCCACTAAAAGCTAACTAGGAAACACAGACACACACTCACTGGTGTTTGATTTCCGGTTAACCTCTAAAGAAATAGATAAGCCAGAATGGAAAACGTAACAAAACAAAAAATAGCCGAAAAAAGGTTGCCCCAAAAAGTTTTCTTCCCATACCGGGAATCGAACCCGGGCCTTCTGGGTGAAAGCCAGATATCCTAGCCACTAGACCATATGGGAGCCACAAGTGCGCACATACAAAAAACCAGCTTGAATTGTTCATAAATAAATGCAGACTGCTGTCCGAATGAATCAGTATTTTATATAATATAGTAAAACGCAAAAAGCAGGCGAGGGATTGAGGCAGGTCAGTCGCATAAAAAATACGAAAGCAAACCCGCTTATATAATACATTTAAAGTGGATTAATTTATGACAACCACACACTGTTTAGCGGAATGAAATGCACATCGATGAGCCGCCGCCAGCCATACGTCACGATACGTCGAGATAAAAGGCGACAGGCCCCATAAATCAAGGGAATTAAGCGGAGAGAGAGAGCTAGCCGAAAATCCATCAGAACAGAGAACTATATGTATTTATTTGCGAATTTATCTGCTGTTCGTTCACACGATCCGGCCAAGTTTCAGGGCCAACTTCTAGTGCCCGGCCTGACCAAAAAGTAGTAGCAGCATCGACCCCAATAACTGCACCTCTAATGGCAGCCCAACGAGTTGTTTCAGAACCTGTTTAATTTATTTGTATTTATTTGTTCTCGCTGCCCCACTACTGTATATATTTGTTTTTGGCAAAATGTTTGGCAAGCGCGCAGCGCAATGCAATTAATTTTTATGTACAGCATTTTGCGTTTGTTTTATTGACTTTTTATGGTTAAATGGGCTAATGATTTACATCGATTGCCGCAGCGGAGAAGTTTATTTTACGGCCTTGGTAAATCAAATCAAGTGGATGTTCGATGCTGCTGCTGCTGCAGAGAGAATTAATCGGGAGAATAATGTTCTCGATCCAAAAAAGCCATCTATCAGCGCCATAAAAGTAGCTTAATTAATGGAAACTTAGCTAAACTTCAATTCTTAAAATAAACATATTTCGGATAAAAGGAGAGGAGGTTCTCATAGTTCTTATTATTTCAAATTGCGAAAGAGAGTTTCTTGGGTCGTGCTTGGCTTTGGACATTTTACAATTGCTCGAGGGACGGAATTTGCTTTGTTTTTCGTTTATTTTTTTTGCACTTACAAGCTATGAAAATGGTTTGTAGTTAGACATAGAGTTAGATTAGAGTGCTTCAACTGACTCACCTCCGGCACAGTCGCTGTGTAGTCGACGCCTCTCTCATCTCATGTCTCAGGTCTCCACACCACCTCTGAGACACAAAAGAACCGGGGGCGGAAGGAGGAACTACATACATGAAATACGATGGGGTATCGATTGATCCGATATCGGATCGACTAATACCACGCCAGCGTACAATACAACTCTCTCTACAGACCCCGAAATCAGTAGCGATAATAATACGAGCATATATGGTATATAGACTGACATAACTTTGAACAGATCCCAATGGAAAAATGTTTACTTGGTCGGTTTTTGGTTGAATTTATTTTGTTTATAAATTATTTCTTCTGTTTATATGTTTCCGTCAACAAAATTGTAAATTAAATAAACTTCAAGTCTTGGAATCGAAATCGAAAGCTGTGGTTCATGGTATATGATAAATATAACAAAAATTATATGTATATACTTTTATACATGAGATCCATCAAGCTAGACCTCTCTCTTTCGGGGTTTATCGAATTATATCGTCGGATTGTCTTCGGTCAACACATATTTTTTTTAGGCACAGCAACAACCACAATTGGCAACATTTATAGAGTATATATCTCTTGTTAATTCCGATACTCTGATCTTTCTTTCTTTCGTTTCAGTTTTATGCAATTGAAAATTCAAAAACTTTTGCAACTTGGGCCGACAGTCAGCGACATTATTTCAAGGATCTGTTCAAATACGACTTCGCTTTATGACGACTACTAATCGCTGGGGTTGTAATGGCAGTTGTACTAGTAGCATTAGTAGTAGGATTAGTGCTGGTATTATCTGTGATGCAGGTTGGGAGCTTCTTGGCTCCCTTTTCGCTGCGGCGCTGCGCTGATCCTTTTCCATTTCTCGCCTCTGCCTCCTTGCTTGATTTTCCGCCGTATCCGTATTTTCCCAATTTTCCGCTGGCTCCTCGGCTGCATCATCAAGTGCAACAACAACAGTGCCTTGCATTTGCATCTCTCCTGCACACAGACAAACACAAGCGAGATAGAGATAGATAGTAGATAGTGTTGGTTGTGATTTATTTTGATATTTTGATATTTTGATTTTTGATAGTGAGAGAGAGACAGTGAGAATTCTTGCAAAATTTTTAGTTTGTTTCTGCGAGTTGTTTTCGTTTTTGTTGTGATGCTTGGTCCTGCCCAAAGAGTTATTTTTAAATACATATACATTTACATATACATATACATATATATATATATATATATATATCTATGCTTTATTTTCGTGGTTTTTGAATTTCTGTTTCTGGTCTGGTCTCTATATATTATTTTGACTTGATTTTGGTTGTATAGATTGCATAAAATTGAATGGTATTTGCAAAAGAATTTGGTGCACATTCTGCTAAGGTTTTTTAAACATTTTTTTTTTTTGCTTAATTTTTGGTTGCATTCTGTTGTTGTTGTAGCTGTTGTTGTTGTAATTATAGTTATATAGTAGTAGTAGTAGTATCAGTTGGTTGTTTATTCTGTAGATGTACTGGTTGTCTTTACTTGGGGAGAATATATATATTAAGATATCTATTTTCGATTCGTTTCTGATCTGGCACTGGTTTACGCACACAGAGACGCACACATACACAACAAAAATTGGGTTAGTAGGGTTGCAATATGAGTACTGGTTATCGATTATATCCCCTTGCATGTCTGTCGATAGATTTGACTCTGTAGCTGGCCCCGGATATATATTTTTAGTTAGTAGTAGAGGCGGGCGATTAGTTTCTTTTTTTGGATATAGCTTTTTGCAGGCAAGGCAGGCAGGTGGGTGGCGGTGGGCGGGGGTAGTAGTAGATGGTATTACGAGTAGTTATATCTTAAATAGTTTTGGGACCGACGCAGTGGATGCTAGGTATACGATTTCTAAGCTTTTCCGTGTGCTTGTTTGTTGCTGTTGTTGGAGTTGTTATTTGTTAATCGAAACCGAAAACTGTTGTGAAACAAAAAAGGTAAATGATTAAAAAATTGGTGAACATAATGGGAAGAAATCAAGAGAGTACGAGTACAATTAGTCATAGTTTTTGGCTGTTAGTGGTGAGTTAGTTGTTGTTATCGATTTCTCCGACCAAGTTTTCCTTTCTTCTTCTGCTCGATATATTATTTCTTCGATAGAGAGTGCAAGAGAGAAGCTTCGTGGAAATTGTTGTTTACTTGTTAAATTATGTTTGCGTTTTGTTGATTTAGTTTTCTTTGCATAAATATATATAGATCGATACGGCTGTTTGTTGTTGTTGATATGGAATTTTCTGTATTTCTCTTGCATTTGAGTTCAGCTCAGACTTCGTTGGAACCCCTTGTTTGTTGCTGATTGTGGCTGTTGTTGTAATTGTTGTAGTTGTGGTTTTTGTGGTGAATTGTTGTCTTATATTACACAATGTATTTTGTGTGTTGTTTTTTGTTTTTTCCTTGCTTTTTCTTATTGAAATATCTTACAAGTTTAGTAGTTTTAGCAAATATGAACTATATTTCTTGTTGGGTTAATTGTTTCAATTTGGTTTTAGTAAAGACGCTCTTAAAGTGTTGTTGTAATTGTTGGAATAGTTGTTGTTTTGTAGTTTTTGTAGTTGTTTTTGATTGTTGTTGTGTTGCTTGCTTAGTTGCTGGTGTGGTTGTTGCTGCTGGGATCTTGACAGGATAAAATTGAACTGAACTGAACTGAGCTCGAAAAAGACGTTGCTTGATTCGTTGTCACTTTTATTTTAATTCACTGGCACTTTATTAAGTATTAATTCTTATAAAAATACAAAAACTATACAAAAGAGAGCCCCAGACATTTATAGATTTCCCCTTGGGTTTTGTCAGAGATATGTGCTAGGCTAGGCTTAAGCTAGGATATTATTTAGTATCTAGAGAGAGAGAGAGAGAGAGAGGGAGCTCCTCTATGAGCCGTGTTTATGCGAATGCCAGTGGTGGGTGTGAGATATGGGTGATTCTGTGCGGTGATAATGTCTTAGTTTAGTGTTGATAATGACGACTAGAACTCATAAGATCAAGGCGACGCAATCAAGCTTTAGCAATAAAAATATTTTCTTATAATTAGCCGGGAACCGAGACTCAATCACGATATAATGATTATGCTACATCCGCAAAAAGTACCCTCAAAATGTATGTATATGGCTTAGCCCCAAAAGTTGGTCGTTGCCATTATGTGGGCGGCAATAAAGCCATTTTAATTGGTTCTAAATGAGTGAGGTCCACGCAATTGCACAGACAAGACATAAAATGTGAGGCCCATAAATGTGGGGCTGTGGTTGGAGTTAAAGCTAGGGAGTTGGTCAGGAAGGGTTTGTTGTTTTGTGGAAATAAAAGCCTATATCAGATCGAGGGCATAGAGGCCAAATTATTCACACTGATTACATGGAAGTCTTTGGCATAAAATAAACCAAGCTGAAAGACCGTTATAATTACGATGTATTAGGGGGGTGGAGAGAAAGGCACCCAGACACCCAGCCACCCACAGAAACACACACAATATACAGAGAGAGAGAGAGACACACACATTTCCAGGGCAGCATATGGAGGACACTAAAAACAAATTGGGGGTCCAGAATGGCACGGGGCTCAAGATAAAACGAAAATAATCAGCAGGCAGTCAGGCCGAAGGACTCGAACACACAGACACACAGAGACACAGACTGACACTGGCGGAAATCGTAGTGTCATAAAAATAAATAACCCAAGGGGAAATGGAGGCACCCATGTTGATTTAGGCTAAAGTAAGCAACAAAAACGAGAGCTCTTCGATAGCAATTTAAATAAATAAGAACGAGCCTACGAATATCCAGCCATAATTGAAATCACTGGAAGGGAGACCGAGCAGAGTTGCCAACGTGATTTGCATGCGTGTTAGTGCGAGCGAGTGTGCGGGTGTGCCAGTGTGTATGAATAATTTATGCGCATTTAATTCGATTGTTGTGGCAGAATCACAATCGCTTTGGAGACTCTGAGGGGGAGATGGAGGTGTCACCTGACTGACTGTAAGGCCAACATAATTTAATCATAAACATAAAATAGTTTTGTCAAGTTTTATTATTCAAACTGGAAGAGCAGGCAAGCGGGGGAGTTCCTTTTTAATGTCCTGCCATTGCCACGACGACTTCTACTCCTCTTCAGAGTCGTGGTCCCTCGTTGTGGCTTTCTTTTTATGACATTTGGCATTTCCCCTCTTTCAGTCGGCTTTTGTCTGCTTTTATTTGTGTCCCGCCTTTTATTGAAATTTTTTGTGGCTGCCACAGAACGCCAGAACTAAGGTAGCAACCTGCCTGCCTGATCCCTGTTCCACTTTCTATGATTGTTATTTTGCTGCTGTTTCCGTGCATTCGGAAATAAAATAAATAATGAGTGCCATTACGGTGCACGTTTTTCCCCTGACATTTCTGTGGTTAATTATGGCCGGGTTCGGGCTCTTTGTGGTTATCTGAATACGCAATCAGGGTCCAAAAACAGGAAGGACTAATGCAGAAGATCTCCTCGAAATAGCCCTCAGTCGTCGCTTCACTTTTTTTCGCCTGCAATTTTCCGCACAATTTTCCACCGGAGCTCGTAACAAAAGTGTCTCTAATCAATTCCAGCAGGCAAAGAGAGAGAGCTGCTATTCCTCAGCCACAAAACCAAATTAACTCGGCGACAAACTAACCGGCAAAACGAAACTGTCACTTGGCATCAGGCGGTTGGGAAAAATCGCTGGAAAATGCACGTAGGTTTGTCAAGAAGGAGAAAAAAATCGAAAGTCCTTGAGCCAAAAGTGCGCTAAACCAGCCAGAAAGCAAAAACAATTTGCAACCAAATAAAGGGACAAGGAAGAGAACATCGCGTGACAACACGAAGGCGGGCGAGCACCGCGACTCACTGATGAGCAGGAGGAATCCATCTAAGAAAGGATAACCCCGTCTCCGGAGACGGAAGACGCAGCCACGCCGGATGACAGCGAAATGAGTGGAAAATTAACAAAACGCGCATAGATAAAGTGCACGGAGGATATGGAAATACAGGCAAACTTCGCCTAGAACGAACGCTCTAATTCTATTTCTACAAAATGACTTTACAAAGTTATCTAATGGAATTTTATCACTGAAATCCGGGGGCATTAGAATCCCCTGGAGATGCCTAATTTTGTCCCAGTTATGGACGCTCAACTGTACCCTCAACTTGCAGCCATAAAATATGCACAGCCCTGGCGGTTGTCAAATGCAAATGCAAATACAAATTTTCGGTATGTACTTGATGAAGTTTCAGCTGCAGCAGGAGCAAAGCTTCCTTGACAGCCAGAGGGATGGAAGGATGGCGAATTGGCGGACGGGTGGGTGAACACTCAAGTCAACTTGTTAAAAACTTCTTTGCTACTTTGGACGACCAACCAGGCAGTCAGCCAGTCATTCCGAATGCTTTTTTGGAGACTCTTGTTTACCCAAGGCGGTGTCCTCGTTCTATTTCACGTGCTGGCATTTTGTATCGATTGCCTCAACGACGACGACTCCTCGACTCCACGACTCCTCCTTTTGCTCCGGAAAAAGGTAAGGAAAGCCAAGCCACGAGACGGACACCCAGGAAGGGATAGCTACCGGGAAGTGAAAAAGTGTGGGAAAGCTTCGAGGTTGAGCGCAAAATCTTATGCAAATATTATGTTTGCATTTTCCACTTTATATTTAACTTGCCTCACTTCACTTTTTGTTTTCCTTTCGCCTCGCTGTCGATGTTCTTTGCGCTTGTTATTGTTGTTGAAACAATAAGGAAAGTCCACGATGGGGTCGAAAATGACGAGGAAACTAAATTGCGGGCGTGGATTGTCACTTGCTACGATTTTAATGAATTCTATTGATTTTACGACAGCCCCGGAGAGAGGTTGATAGGTCGAGAGTCCAGGTGGGTGAAAAACTGTCAGTCAGTCAGGTTTTGCGGTGACGCGAGGGCGTACTTTGAATATTGCATAAACCCAAGACGATTATAGGTTAAGGGCTAGGCTAGGTTATTTTAGAGCCCAGGAAAAGCCAGGTATCGACTATCATTAATAACCCCGCCTCTGGTTTGACTTGCACGCGAATACCAGAGCTATTTCTGGGAGTATTAAATTTTTAATTAAAAGCACCGCCTTTTCCTAAAGAGATACGAGGAAGTAAAGCACAGAAACGAGTAACTTTCAAGTCCTTTTCAAAAATCAATTAACCAAATCAATTGGGAAAAGCTTCTGAAAATGCAATCCTTTCAACAGAAGCCGTACTTCTTCGCCAGCAATCCCATCGGGAGCATCAGCATCCATCAACATAACGAGATGAAAGAGCCACCTTCGACTGGAAACTACTGTGTGAGCCCACACAGAAGCAGCAGCAGCATGTTCATTATGCCGGACACAAAGATAGTGCCGGGCCTAATTTACAAGTTGCCAGGGCCCACGCCCACGCCCCCATAATGTGCCGGCAAATGGGTCTGTAGTTCGTTCGCCTGGTAGCTGGAACATCTCCGCCCACCGATTCCTGCAACTCATGAAGGCGGAGGCGGCGCTAAGTTCATTCAGTTTTGCCATTCATTGATGGCAGGCAGGCGACGCTGCAGCAGGCAGACTTTTGGCCTCCAAATGGAAATGGCAATACAACAGGGCGGATGAGTGCTGTGTGTGCGGAGGATCAGCCAAAGTTGAGGGGAGACACAGACACAGAAAAAACGTGGAAACTCTGCCTCAACTGGCTGTCTGAGTTATTGTGGCTTTGCCGCTCTTGGTTTTCCCTTGCCAGCTGTCCAATGCCGATGCTTTTGCTGCAACTTTACTAGCTGTTGTGGCAGCGTTGACACTTGGCAGCCACGTTAGCAGTGCGTTGGCCTGGCCAGGATCCGCCAGTGGCTGCTGGCTGCTGGCTGCTGGCTGCTCAGTTTGTCGGCCTTTTTTTTGATGTGGCCCGTCATCGTCTGTCGACCTCGTCGTCATCTTCTTCTCTCCAGCAGCAAATTGGCTGAACAACAAACAAAACGACCCTCGACGGCGACAAAACGTTGACAGCGCCCGACGCCTGGTTGTCTGGCGAGGAGGAACAGCCGGGCAAAAGCATTTAATTTCATTTTTATTCAAAGTGAAATATACAAATTAAAAATGGCATTTAATAAGCACCGAGACATGTGAAATCTGTGTGAGACAGTGGGCGTGGCACGAACAGGTGGCATCACTCGAGTGTGTGTGTTTAATGAGCTCTTGAGTATCTCTCGAGTATCGTTAAATGCTTGATTTAATGAGTTCTGGTCGGGGTGTGTGTGTGTTTAAAGATCGCTAGAATTCGGTTAATAAGGGTTGCTTTTCTGTGGGGATTAGGAAACCAACTAAAGATGATGCACAGCCTAGGATATCACGCATACGCCACGTTCAGCCGCCTCACAACGCTAGCTAAAATATACATGTAGCAAGAAACGGTTGCAAAGCCAAGGGATTTCTATACAAAAAAGGTCACACATTGTCGGCATTCTTCGGGATTTTCAACTATATTTTATATTATTTTTATTTTCGACACAAAAAGCAATTAACTCTCCATGTTTTTCTTTCTTTGTGTGTAAGTTTCGAGTGGGTGTGTGTCTGTATCAATGGTGTCTGTGTGTGTTCTTGGGCGGTGTGTGTGTTTGTGGGCGACGGTGTGGGTGTGGGTGCTCGAGTGTCGATGTAGTTGGTGCATCGCTTATCGACTAGTTTAGAAGAAGGTAGTAAAAAATGTGAACGCACTTGGTAGAATCTCACCTGTGCTCAGCGTATAGTCCCAGCTGGTATCGGGCTCATTCTTGTACACGTTTAACTTTTCCGGCTGCAAGGTATCAAGGGTTAATTAACCGATTAATCGATTTATCGAACAATATATCGATCGAGGAATCTCCTACCTTGGCGTAGTCAATTTTCAAGGTGCAGCATCCGGCATAGATGTCGGCTCCGTTCAGATTCTCACGCGCTCTTGTGGCCGCGTCCAGATTATCGAACTCAACCATGGCCTGGACGCCATTCTTTTTGAATATGACAATGCGCAGCACTTGGCCATGTGGATGACAGATTTTGTGCAAGACATCCTGGAATTAATTGAAAACGAAACGGGAAGTTAGAAAATGAACAAAGGATGCACTGAACAAAAGGGAAAAGTAGTATTTATAAGCGGGGGATGTACATATATCGATAAAAGTACATAATAATATATCGAAAATATCGTTAAGTTTGATACATCGTAATTTGTAAATATCGAAAATATTACATTTAATGTTGAAATATCGTTATTATCGATATTATCGATAAATAATAATCCAATAATTTTATTTAATTTATTTGACTTTTTTTACCGATAATTTATTTTTTTAAAAAACATTTTTAAACCTCTAAATAATTATTCTCAATATTTATAATTATATATAAACAGTATCAACTAAGTTTAGGGTTTTTGGCAAAGTTAAAATATCGATTAATTGCACATAAGTCCCAATGTCAAGTATATAGATTAGTGCATCGATTTTTTCGACAAATATCGATTCAATATCGATATATAGGTATTTTCTACCATTCATGTTAGCAATGATTTTTAATTCTTGTGATACTTAGAGTAATTGGTGGTGAATTTAATGATATACAATTTTTTAAGTAATGGGTTATGTTTATAAAATCTGTATATAAATAAATACCCTGATGGATGGATAAATACTTAGCACAAAAACCTTTAAAAAAAACCTGCTAACATTTTTCACAAATCTCCTTTTATTTATGTGTAAGCCTTTAAGGTGTACAACAGACAGGTGTTCAAAAACACACCAATAACCCCTAGCAATAACCTAATTGATCAAAGCCAAAGGTGAATAAAGGCGGTTAATTGGAAATGAATGATTTCCCAATCATTCGCCCACTCATCGCTTTCCAAGTGACCAGCAGCAGCAGCAAAGCTTCTTGTGTTGTTTTGTGGTGGACAATTTGAGTCCGTTTTCTCGCCATTTTATTATTGTGTGTTTGCATTTGTCTGGCATAATTGGAATTTCTCATTCGGTTTGGTGGAGGAGGAGTTCGGTCCGTGTCAGCTGTGTGAAGCTCAAGAACTCATTAGCATAATTTAATAAGCACTTTCCGCTGTACTATGCCAAAGAAATTTCCCAATTAACATTCATAAATTTTCGGAAATTACGTTAATGAGTTTCGAGTGTGCCAGGAGCAGCAAAAGCCAGGGCGTGTCAAGTCTAGGCCAAGAAGAATGAAATAAGAATACCTCTCGCCGGCAGCAGCGTCTGGGAATTGATGGCAAATTATAATGAGCATTGGCCGTTGGCATGGAAATTTATGGAAAATTTAAGCCGCCAAATTTTCCTTTACCACGCTCCAAGGCCCCCTTTCTCGCCCAGTTCCCTAGATAACTGCCAGGGACTTGTATTTATTCTTGCTCGCAGGGGGAGGCTTGCTTAGAGGCTGTAATGGGTTAAATGTTCAATTTGTTGTTAGGAAGGAAAAAGGGGAGAAGTGCCAAAGCGGCTTTTGTCTTCGCCTATTTTATTTTTATTTTTTTTCGGGTAGCAGCAATATTTTGTTATTCATGAAATTCATCGATAAGTCCTCTGGCTCATGAAATTTTGAATCTTGTTGAAAACTTTCAACATTGATTTGCATTAGGCTTGTGGAAGAGGGTGGGACTTGAGGGAGGAATGGGGCTGGGCCTAGGGTAGCCACTTGATTAGATGAAATTCCATCAAATTCTCTTTGGCCTATGCAAATATCCCAGTGGCGAAATGTTTGGGGGCCAACTTTTGAATGAGGGATGAATGACTTTTGGTCGTTAAGAGTTTTAAGTGTTGCGTGGGATGCGCGATATATCGATAATGGTTTTTATTCTAGGGTTTTTTATGGCCTTTACAGCTAAATTAAGTCTTTGGGTGTCTTTGTTAATAATTAATTGGGTATTAAATCATTTAGAATATAATTTTAAATGAAACGTACAAAGAAGGTTTCTAGTGTTTAGATCAATTCCCAAGAGATTTCTATAGTATTTCGCTTACTTTTCCTATAATAAATCCGTGTTAAAATTTGTTGGAACAATTTTCCCCTATGAACTAAAATTTATAGTTCCTCTTCAGCTAAGGATATTTGTACTTCATGTAACTGATAGTCATTGTGTGCGTACTATTACTTAATTATTAATGCAGCTGCTAGCTTCCTGCTTGTCTCCTCCTCTATACATATATAATTTTTTGTTCATTTTTTTCCCACCAGTTCGCACACACTTAACACTTTCCCCGAAGCCTCCGCCTGCCCCTCTGCCTCCTTCTTCCTTGTCACTACTATCAACCGCAAAAGTTTTCTAATTAGTTTTTGTGAGCACAGTGCGCTTTATAGTTGTGCATTCTGTCCATGGAAATGCAGGAAAGGCAAAGTGCAGAGCCGAGGCAGTGGACGGAAAGTGTGAGCTGCTAAAAAGGAAGTGAAGTGAGAAGTGGAACAAAAAAAAAAAGAGGAGAAAAAAAGGGAACCTACAAGCTTCCATCCTGGAATGACATTTTACAATTCGTTGGGAGAGAGCTGCATTTAATGCGATTTGCCAGAGGTCCTGCAGCAGGACAAGCGTTGTAAATGGAAAAGTCAACGGAGAGAGGAAAGCTGGCTGGCAGGCTAGCAGGAAACTCGGCGACTGTCGCTCGATGGCGCACAAAATGTCTGCAATTATTGTAAATAGCGCAATCATCGAGCAAGTCAAGAGCGTCGCATCCTGAAAGGGCAGCCGGAAAGGGCCACGGAGGAGGAGGAGGAGGAGGGTCGGGAAAAATTACTCCTGTTTATGAGATCAGCTTATTGAATAAATGAGGCGCGTGCTCCAGCAGTTTTTCCCCACTTGTTCCCACTCTTTGACTCCACCGCTTTTCTATTCCCGATGGCCATTGGACATATGAAGGAAGAGGAAAAGGATATTCCAGGCGCTGCTCACTCATTGTTTGCCGGTAATTTGAGTCCATTAGGTGAATGGGAATGGAGCTCCAGAGACGGAGGACGGAGCTCAGGCAGCTGAGTGATGGGAGCTGATTAGAGCAGCTCCTCGGGGAATCACCAGCGTTCAACGGGAAAGTGTCAACTCTCGAGGGTCCTCGATTGATAAATTGCACAGAGCTCTGTGGGTATTACAGGACATGTTTGCATTTCCTGGTCGTGTGATAGGAACTTGAGCTTAGAATGGTATTAATTCTTGGCTTTCTAAACTTTCTTACTTGTTTTTATTAAAAGAATTCTGAGGCAAACCACATAAATATAAAAACTTAACCATAAAATGGCTAATCAAAATTTATTTCTGCTTTCTAAATTATTATAAGCCTTCAAAGAGTTTCCAAAAAAGTTTTTATGTTCCACAAAATTAAATCCGTAATAAAGCTAACATAAAACCGGATTTTAACCATGATTCACATATTTTAATATCTCATAAGCTCACTCTTACACTCTTAATACGCTGCAAACTCTCCAGTAATAGTTAAAATATTAATTTCGCCTTGAGATCTCTCAAATCCGCAGCCGAGCATAAAGGTTTTCCATTTGGTTTTCGTGATTTGTACAAGCTGCTGCTGCTCTGGACAAGACTCAGCGCAGGCAAATAAAAAAGTTCAACTTTTCACGAGCTGTTGAAATTAAAAAACTAATCCACAAGAAGGCGAGAAATAAAAATGCAAGCAACGAACGCGCAGCAGCACAACAAAAACAGAAAATACAAGAAAAACAAGTGGGAAAGCTACAGTCGAGTGTGACCGACTGTAAGATACCCGGTACCCAAAGCATTGAAATTAAACAGCACATGAACATGGAAACAAGAACATTTTCTGACAAATGAAGACAAATATTGCTAGAAACATGTTGAGCAACACTCAAAAGAGACAAATGTTGCAAGGATCATGTTGGGCAACTCTCAAAAGCGACAAATGTTGCTAGGAACATGCTGAGCAACACCCAACAAAGACAAATGTTGCTAGGAATATGTTGAGCAGCACGCACGTGCGCTCTCTCTCTCTCTCTCAGAAACTTTATCGTTAATAACTTCTTTGTTTATCACCCGACTTTACTCAAATTTTCAGAACACGTCCACTATTGACTACTTATTAAGCCTATCTATTTACTTTTGCCGAAAATCACGCATATGGTTATATACCGTTTTTATCATTTTCGGGGCGGAAGTGGGCGTGGCCAAATTTTAAAACAAACTTGATCTGCGTGCAACAGATTCCAATGTTGTCACCAAATTTGGTAACTCTAGCTCTTATAGTCTCTGAGATCTGTTGTTTCACACGGACAGACAGACGGACAGACGGACAGACGGACAGACGGACAGACGGACATGGCTAGATCGACTCGGCTAGTGACGCTGATCAAGAATATATATACTTTATAGGGTCGGAGATTTCTCCTTCTGCCTGTTACATACATTCTCGGTTGGCACTAACTTATAATACCCTTGTACCCTATGGGTACCGGGTATAAAAAAGGAAAAACAAATAAACCGCCTCGGAATGAAAGTATTAATAAACCAGTGGGGCCAGGCCGAACCAGGGGTTGCAGGATATATAGCCATAGCTATGCTGGATATATAGCCGGACATCGGGGGTGGAGCCTGAAACAGTTATTTAAAAATAAGAGCCAAGCTTGCCGGGGCGGCGATACATACGTAAAATTTTATGCGCACTATAACTTGTTCGACTGCCGGACCCCCAAAAGAACAGGAAAACGCGGAAAAAGGACAGCCGGCAGCCAGGAGAGAACGCGGGAAAAATAAATTAATATTTTATCTAGAGCAGAGATTCGCATGCACTGGCAGCCGCCACGCCCCCGTCTCCTGCCAGACCACCGCCCACTGCCATGCATTTTGTTTTGCCGTTTTATGGCCATCATCAAAAGCGCATTAAAATTTTACTAAGGCGTCATGCCGCAGGGGTTGATGGCGACGGAGAACGCAGGGAGCGGAGTCTGCCAAGGGGGCTGATTGTCCAGGCGTGCTAAATATTAAATCAGCGCAATGCCAGCACAAAAACAACAACAAATAAAAAAAAAAGAAGGAAGAGGAAAGCCAACAACTCCAGCGGAGGAAGTATACCGGGCAAACATTTTAAGCGGCTTTCCGCAGGTCCATCAACGTCCTGGCTCCATTCCCACAAAGGACAGCATAATGCTGGCTGAGAGGGAGGTCGTTGCAAGGAAATCGCATTAAATATTGATAATAATGTGTGCTTAGTTGCTAGATATCAATCCATTTTGTGGTCAGCTTTTGTCCTTTGATTTTCTCACTTTTATGGAGCTTACAATTTAGCTGTTCGAAGTCCTGGCTAAAAACAATGAAGGCATTGTCCTGAAAACATTCCTTGAAACGGAAACCAAAGCAATAAAAATGCAAAAGATAAGCTGCTTTTGATACTCTTTCTTTGACTTGCAGTAAATTGAAAGAAAATACATTAAAAGAGGCCTTGGAAATGTTTCTGTGAGATAAGTATTTTAATATATATTTAATGTGTTTTTCTAATAAATAAAATGAAAGGAATCTAAAAATATAACACCATTTTAATCAAAAGGCTAGAATAAGATAGGATTGACCATAAAAATTCCTTTATTTAGAATTCATACAATCAATGTTTCAACAACATTACCACCCAGTTTAATATAAAAGAAGAGAAAATTGAATAATAAATTCTTATTTATTGATTACTAATAAAAATAGAGAACTCTTTGCAATTCTTCAGGCCACAAAATGTGCTAAAACCTTACCAAGCCACGGATAATCCTCGAAATAAGACCAAGAACCATTAAAAAGAGCTCGAGTTAAGCCTTTGATATTTCTCTTTCAAACTTTTCTTCGCCGAGGATTTCGATCAATTGTTTTGGTTTGCTCAGAAACCTGGGAAGTCATTGAACCAAACGCGAACCAAAATAAGAAGAACTAACAAACTCGAATTGGAGTTCATTCGCCTTGCAATTCCCTGTTTTGTTCTCGTTCTCCCCAACGGATAACCGCAAAAAATTCAACAAGTTTTTGCGCTTAAAGTTGATTCTGTTTTTTTTTTTTTTTCTCTTAGCATTTGAATTTCTTATTGACCCATTTCTTCGGGGCAAAAAGGCCCAGGCCAAAAACCAAAACAGAGAACCCGTACCGAAGCCCGAGACCGAACCCGAAACCCGTCCAAAGCCCATTAAAACCGGTTTCCAGTCATTTGCAACACTTTCTGGCTGCAGCTGCTGCCAGGGGAAGGTCGCTCAGCGCGGGCCGAGGAGACGGGGATGATGAAGGTGCCTCCTCTTGGCCAACTGCATCTCCTGCCCCTTTCCAAGTGCCGTTAGTTGTTAGCCAAAAGCGAGGCAGGAAAAAAACAAGGAGAATCGCGGCCCTTGAGAGGCAAGTAAGTTTGAACAACTGGAAAGACGGGTTTTTAACGATTCCTTCTTTTATTTTTTTGTGCACTTCCTTTGAAGGCAAGACTTTGAGGATTTGTTAGAGTCGAAAGTAAAGCAGAAGAAGAAGGGAAAACAAAGAAAATTAAATCCTGGCGAAAGCAAAGTTGGATTTTAAGAGTTTTGTTATAATTCGCCAATTCTATTTGCGGGCAAATATTTGCGGATAAAGATAACAAAACTGCTTTGCAATTAATTACAGTTCGGAGTGTCAACAACAAAGGTGTTATGTATATTATTTAATATAATCCCAAACAAATGACATTTGTAAATATATGCTGAAAGTAGATCTGATACCAGGGCAAACACACAAATCATAGAGCAAACCCTGTGAAATGACGACGTGTCACATCAGCGGCAAAATTGTTTACAAATATTTTGCTATCACTTCGATTTCCATCTCCATTCCATTTCTATTTCTATGCCATTCCTCATTTCCATTCGCGTGTGCACACAACCCCCTTATAACAAATTAGCATAATACAAATTATCAAAATTGAAAAATCGCAGAGGCATAAAATATGCATACATTCGGTTGGAAAAGCTGACGTGCCTGAAGGGGAGTTTTCGTTCGCCTGCCAGCCTACCAGCCAGCCTGTGGAAAATGGAAATAGAAAAAAGCTAAAAGCGAAAAGCAAATTGGAAAATTTTTGTGTGAAAGTGACCGAACGGTGCGAGGAGCGCATGCAACGTGAAAATGTGAAGCAGAAAGAGAAAAGCCGAGATGTTGAGACACTTCCGGCGGTTGAAAATGTGAGCAAAATGTAAATGAGTCAAAGATGAAGATACTAAACACAGAGAGGAGATGGAGATGGAGACGTCGACGTCTCTTGGAGTGTCAGCAATAAAATATTGCCATTAACATTTAATTGAGGCCCGGTCCGGGTGCAAAAAGGGAAACTGCCGGTGCCGGTGCTGTGAAGTTGTTTTCGAGGGCCATTCCGGAGCCAATGGATGCCTCAATTAAGTGCTATGCTAATGGCTGCAAACTGAGAACCGAAATTGTCAAAGATCAACCTGAGAGGAATGCAAGGAATTTTAGAGATTCCTCTGGTTTAAAGAGGAAACTTGAACAGGAATTTTACCTATTTTAATTTCGTTTCTAGGGTTGGAAAAAGGCAGAAATAGAAACTAAGGCTAGCGGCTAGGAAAACTCTTGGAGGAAGTAAATCTTTGTATTTTTCTTTGAAACTTCCTAATGGAAAGCAAAGATTAAACTCAGGGAATCTTTGCCGTATTTTCTGCAGAATTTCTAATCGACGTAAAACCTATTCCTGGGGCCAAATATTTATATTGACTTTATTCTTTCAATTACATAAATCACAGTTTTTTTTAGGGGTTTGCATTTTATGTTTTGTAAGCAAGGAAAATTTAAAAACCGGACCCATTCCTTTTGTGTTTCAATTACCGGGTTACGGCCGAGGCAGTTATCTGTTTAAAGTCCGAGCAGAGCTCGATTTCTCGCTGACAAATTCGGTGCTTACTCTTATCGCACCTTAACGCGGATGCTTAAGTGGCCATTGCCGAGGCAGAAAAGAGGCTGCTAATTTTTTCCAAGCACCCTCAGCCGTCGCAGCTCTTCAGTTTCGGTTTTACAACCAATAAAAAGATTTTTATGACCACAAACATTAAAATGTTCAAATTGAAAATAAGCAGAAAACAAAGCACGACACACACACACAAGCCAACAAAAGCTAAACATGAAAGGAGAGGGCTAGCAGCAGGAGATACAATTTTAAAGCAAATTTATGTGGCACAAAGGCAGCGATGAAAGCGGAAAGGAGGAAGCGGAAGCAGGGATACCCAGGAGCTGGGGTGGGGTGGTCAGGTGGTGGTAAGGTTACCGGGGGCCAGGCTCCTGTCAGTGGCAAACAAAAGTCCAAAGACGCAGCGCAGCGCCCGCTTAATGTGTGTGTTTGAAGTTGGCCACCAGGCTAACGCCCAAAAAATAAAGGAAAATAAAAAGGAGAGCGGGCAACGAGGCAACCGAGGCAACGGAGGCAACGAAGCAACAGCCAAGAGCCAACAGGCAAAGGACGAAGACAATGCTGGGGAAATTACCAAAGCACAAGAGCCAATTCGAGCATGAAAATGTAAACAAGGCGAAAAGAAAAGGAAAATCCAGAAGGTACGAGCAGGCGGGGCAGGCGAAAATGTGTGTCGCAATTGGTTGTCGAGGTGTACAACGGGGCGGATGAAAAGTGGCAGCAGGCAATGGCGCAACAAAATCAACAGTTAGCCAATGAGCCTGAAAGTGGCAGAAGAGAGAGACCGAGAACCAGAGAGAGAGAGACGAGAAAACAACCCGTTAACAAGAGGCGAGGGGAGGCCACTCCATCCCAGGAGTTGGATGGTTGCAAGGGCCATGTAACGACTTGGGTGGCACCAGGTGCCGTCGGGCTGTTTTCGGTTGGCTTTTCCGCAAGGAATCCACGTGGACTGCGCCAGAAGTTGCACAAGACAATTATAAACGTAATGGCAACAACAGTTAGCCAACAAAGCCGGGGAGTGGATGGAAAAGTATCGTTAGTGAGCAGCAGCAGCAGCAGCTGAACGCATAAATTCTGTTCAACAATGGGGGGTGGAAAAGCGAGTGGAAAGCCCGGGGAAAACCCTGGGCAAACCGATGAAGATGCTGCCCACATTGCGTAGGTGTTGGTCGTTAGGCTAAAAAGCCAACGCAGATAATGTTCGTCCAGCCATGGCGAACTCTTCTCTCCCTTTATCCTTGGCGTACATGTGTACAGCAAAATGTTGCATTAGAAGAAATGAAAGTGGCGGGCTGGATGTTGTAACTGTGTCAGGGTTGCAAAAGGATTGCAGAGGAAATTAAAAAAAAGGGGATTGCAAAAGCTGGCCAAGACGCGAAATGGGGAAATGAGAAAAAGTTAGGCCAAAGCCAAAGAGACAAAGCAAAGTGCTCAAAAGAAATTGAAAATACTGATATTATGGCGTCTTATCTGGGTTTTAAGAACCCAAAAATTGAGTGAGAAAATTGCAAAAACTTCAGGACCTGACCGAGATTTAATAAAAGATAACTTTGAGAAAATTAAGCAATAAAAGGGGGGAGGTACAAGGCCTTAGATATTTAATTAAAAGCCTTTGGCAGGTTATAATCAAGAAATTTTTAAATTGAATTATATAAAACCTATACGAGATTTATTTTAGCTTTGTCTAAGTTGAATTATAAAAGAATTTATTATTTTTAAAGTAGATATCAGTGTCCTTATAAAGAAAAAAATATTTATTTAAATACTCAGCTAGTTTTTGTTCAAAGAAATACATGTTCTTAAAATCTAGCAAATCCTTTACCAAGTCCTAGTCTTTTCCCCAAAGTAATAACCTCATTTTTCTTGAGTTTTAAAACCAGCATTTGCTTTCAAATTAGTACGACTCGGCAACCCTGTCTGAGTACACTTGGATCCACTTATTTTTTCCACCTGCACCTTATGCAATTGTGGCAATAACTCCGGCTACCCGCCGCCGTCCCGCGGATTACTGGCGCGGGGCAGCCAAGGAGAAATTAGCAGGCAAACACGAGTGAAAGAAATAAATAAAACGAACGACAGGCAGACACGAACGCAGGAGGATGGCTGGCAGTAAAAAAGGATAAACTGCGAGTGGATTGTGGGTGGTGGGGTGGTTGCCACACAAGCGACGTGCTCCCAACACTTCTTGAGTAATTCATAGAAAGGTCGTAAAAGTCGAGTCAAAGTAATTATGCCAGGAAAGGAAGAAAAAAAAGCAGCAAGCGAAAGGAAGCCGGCCGAGGCTCCAGTATTCCGGATTCCGGATCCAGGATTCAGAAGCCAGGATCCCAGCTCCAGGACCCACAGCCATTTAGGTTGTATGCAAGACTTGTTAAGACACACACACACACGAACACCGAGGACACGCATCCGACGAGAGTTGCGTTAATTGAGTGGGCCGCGCATGTGGGCGGGGAATCCTGAAGGGGGCGGGGCCTGCCTGAGTGGGCTAAAGTGGCAGCAGCTGCCTTGCCTTGCCTCCATCTTTTGTTCTTTGCTTTCCCAACGACGGCAGCGGCATCAAGTGGCAAAAGCCGCAGAAGTATGCAACAATTTTCAGCGGGCCAGCCAAGGATAGCGGATTTCTACCAGGTAAAACGCCAACGCGTAAAGGTGTAATGAATTTGCCCAAGGCAGACGTACATATATTTTAATATATACATATATATAAGGCATTACAATTCGCCTTTAATTGCTGATTCCACAAATTACAAGCAGGCACGATGGATGTGGATGGGCTAATGAAACATGCGGGTGCAAGGCAAATGGCAGCGGGAATTCCCAAAGGATATGCCGCATTCGAAATTACGCGATTCCTGAGGCTCTTATTTGCATTTAAAGCGTGCCCGGCCAAAGGATAATGGTTAATTTTATTGGTAGCAATATATTTTAGGAGCCACATATATTTAAAATAAATTATTCAGGTTATACTAAAGAGAGCACTCTGTTTTCCCTTTAATTATTAAATTTTTGGCAATAATTATGGTTTTTGTATGTGATATTTACCCATAAGAATACCTTTTATAAATTTCTAAGCCATTTAACCTCTAATTTCATTGGAAGTAGCAAGATTTAGGAGCAACCTATATTTAAAAAAAAATTATAGAGCTGAAGATAAATGTATTTTACATTGAAATAGTGAATATCCAGCAATAATTATGGCGCTTGAAATGAATATTTACCCATTATAACCCCTTTCCGTAATTTCTAAATCATAAGAGTTGTATTTGTATTGAATATAAAAATCCCTTTTCTAATTTTCTGAATCATTTTACCTCTAGTTTCATAGGTAGCCACTAGATTCAGGAGCCACGTTTGCTTAAAATAAATTACAAAGCCTATGCCAAAGAAAGAACTTTATTTTAAGTTGAAATAATAAGTATCCGACCATAATAATTGTGTTTTGTAAATGATATATACCCATTAGAGTGCCCTTTCTACATTTCTAAATCATGTAACCTCCAATTTCATTGGTAGCCACAAGATTAAGGAGCCACACATAATTAAAATAAATAATACAGCGCTTATGCCAAGGAGAGAACTCTGTTTTCCCTTAAAACAATCAATATTTGGCCATTATAATTATGTTTTGTAATTGATATTTACCCATTAAAATGCCTTATCTAAATTTCTAAATCATTTAACCTCTAATGAGAACAATATCAATAACCAAAATCATCAAAATCGCTGTATTCAATCTTCGGAGCACTGCCCAGCACAAACATATAATGCCAACAGATTTGGCCATCAAGTCGATTGGTAATTTTCAATCTGGATCCAAGCAAAGGGAAATAATTACAGCTCGTCTCATTAACGATTGGGTATTAGTCGCATTTTGCGCAATTAGCAGGACCGGACTGGCTCAAGGATAAATGGAAGGAAGCAAGCGAGTCGGCACAGATACACTCGTACACTCGAACGTACACTCGTGCATAAATGCAGAAAGCACCCTATTGACATTAATTGAATGAATCAATATGGACAGTTAGTTATTGAAACATGTCGGGGCTGAGGGCTGAGAGCGTTGCAAGGCTGCAGGCTGGGTGTTCTGGGTGGCTCTGAGCAAACATGTCATTCAGAAAGGCTTGGACAAATGAGGGGAATGAGCATTCGCCATTTGATGACGAATGTGTGCATGTCAAAATGAATGCCAACTTGACTCGCCGGAAAGAAGGAAGGAGCCACCCGCCCCGCCCCATTGGAATTGCCTTGACTCTTGACATTTGATGGGGCTTGCTCTGGAAAATCTCAAAAAATTGTTGTGAAGCGCGCTTCGAATTTGACATATTAGATTGCTGCAAACGAAAGCCGATTTCAATTCGATAGATCCTTTCTCGTACCTCCTTCCCTGACTGAATCATTCGCTATCCTGCGGCTTTCTTTGTGTGCTTATGCTAATGTGCGTAAAAAGCATGCAAATTTCTCTTGCCAGCGAATAAATCTGGGGAAAATTAAAGGGCGGCGATCGAATTGGTTCACATGCTTCACTAGAGTCCTCTCTCTTTTTTTTTCCTCCCTCTAGACTACACTTTTCCAGCCCGGAATGGACATCCTGCGGTGAGAGCTGCCAGGTCCACGATTCATTTCCACGCCGCATATATGAATATAAATGCAGCATCACCATCCAGCAGCAGCCCCTTGTTGTTTTTCTGTTTTCCTGGCGCTGCGGTCGGGAAAAAAGCCTCACGCAGAAATTGAGTTATAATATGGCCACCGCGAGAGAGTGAGAGAGAAAGGCAGAAAGAGGGGCTCCGGTGTCATCCTCGCCATCCCGCTATGTGCACATCTATATGTAGCATACATTTCGGGGCGTGTGCATCATTTAGCTCTTGTTTGCCGGCAAAATGGCCAACAAAACCAAGAACAACAATGGCCAAACGCTAAATAAACTATGCAAGAAATTTATGCAAATTTTATACACAATGCTCAAGCATTTAAAAACGACTACCTAGACTTTTGTACACGGCCGCCATGGCCAGGAGGCGGAGATTGGGTCGAATCGTTTTTGGTTTTTCGGTGCGTTTTGTGGGCCTGTCTATCTCCGTGGGGCTTATGGACATGGCTAGAAATGATTACTCGCAGCAAATGGGATTCCTTATACTGATTGCAAATCACCCCAAGAGCTCGTATAGAACGGGGAAAAATACTAGTGGGAGTGGAAGCGGATATGGAAAATATTAAAGCTGATTTCGGGTGGCTTTGGGGACTAAAAAGCAATTTAAATATATATGGAATACTGTTTATTAGGTAAGAAGAGATTATAAATCAAAAAGAACTACTTTATTATGGCTTTTTTACTTTTCTACTTTTAATAAAGTTATTATCAATGGTTAATAAGTATAAATAACAAATGCATTTAGTGCAAAATTCATGTTTTGGTTATCTCATGAATTTTGGCTCGTTTTGACGGCGATTGCTCCATATATTTCTAAGTTTATATCTGAAAACCATTATCTAAACACATAAATTGCGCATTCATAAAAACAACGAAATGTATTTATGTATTTTAAAGCCATTTCAATAATTCTTAGGCTTTGAGATAAGACAACAGCAACTTTAGGTTCCATTTTTAAAAAGTTTGGTTGGAAAACTAATTAAATAAATGTTTAATCATCAAAAGAAAACATAAAAAGCTTCCCAAATCCTTGTTATTAATTATTTAAGCCTTAACAAATTACAAACAAACCGCCAGTTGCAGTTTTTCTTTACTTTGCATTTGTTTTCTCCAAAAGACAAATGGCCTAAACTTTGTCTCCAATGAGGGTTTCTTTTTGCTTTTGGCTTTCACTGCACTTTGTGCGCCTTGTTCCCGCTGACCAAGTCGAAATATGGCACTGGTCAACTATTGTGAACTGCGGTCGGGTGCAGGGGCCCAATCCTTCACAGCGCCAGCGGAAGAGCTCCAGGCTCGGGATCGCAGGACCTCGAGTAAACCGCGCTGCTGGCTGCTGCGGTTGCCGGCAATTTGTGTTGCATTGTTTGAAATTTTCGGCAGCGCTCGGCCAGCTTCCTCCAGCTTTTGCGGTAGGCGGAGGTTTTTTCTTTTTTTTGTTTCAGGCTTTCTCTCAATCTATCCTTCACTCTCTCTGTGGAGATGTTAAAACAAATGTTGCTTTAATGCTGCGGTCGGGTCAGTTCCGGTTGGCAACAACGCCAGACAAGGCGTAGTCCTGACTGAGCTAATGTGATTGCAGAATGGCCAGTTTCCGGCTGCAAGCAAGTCACTTTCAGATTGATTAAAACAAAGGATTTGCCGGGGCGCAGTTTCTACAATCAAAGCCTAATGAAGACAAAGATCCAAATTTGCTAGTTCATCTCCTGGTCGAGAGAGAAAAGGAGCTTTTCCCACAGGAAATAACCCGGTAATAAACGGTTGCAGGATTAATTGTTTGCATAATCAGGATATAGCTTCAGCTTCAGCTTTTGCCTTTTGCCAAAAGAGGTTTTACTACCGCTGCCGCCGCCGCCTTGTCTGATTTACGTTGCGTATACGCAATATTTATGGCACCTTCAATTAATTGTGCGTTAGATTATTTAAGCATACTTTACGTCGGGTCCCCTGGCGGACCCCTTGAATTATTAGTAGGCATTAATTTTTCAGGGGCCTCTGCTCGGCATTAGCATTAAATTTACCCCTACCGGGGATCGGGCACGTGTGTGTGCCGGGTTTAGGCTTTGGGTTAGTAAGAGGTGAGGGTGACACTTTAAGCCCTCAACGTTGATTGACTGCCGCCCATCAACGTCGCTTTTTGGGGCGAATCAGATAGAATTGTATGCTGTCTATGTTATATATGTTGTATATATACGGCAACATCCATTCAGATGCAGCGTTCTATGCACACGATTTATACGCTCTGCTTGGCATTTGGTTTATCAATCAGCGAATATACCATGGCATATGTGCAGTCAGCTCCCAACCAGCTAACAGCTCACATTTTCCTGCTCCCAGCTATTATCCATTAATCATGGCTCGCTCGCTCGTTCCATGATGCCCTTGGACACTTTTGCATATTGATTTTCTTATGGCCAGCAGCCGAAATGAAGGCTCGTTCTAGGGTCCCATTTCGCATCATTTATTTCAATCGCCGCAACAATGCATCGTTGTCCCTCCCTCATTTTCCGACCATTTTCCATTTAAGTCCCTCCACACTCGCATTGTTTTGTGCGGCGGCGTGCGTGGCGCATAGTTCTACGGGCGGCAATGCTGGGACGACATAATTAAAACCGCAAATAGCGCCATGCCCGATGATGATCGCTGCACCGCGGAATAACGCATAATGCCCGCGCGGGCGGACTGGGCCAACAAACGATGACCAGCATCTATTATCCATTGTCTCTGGGCTTGCGTGGGCATTCGTATCAGATGACCGACCACCTATACCACCGCCAAAAAGCACAGCGCTGACATGTGAGCCGAGACACAATGCACCTTTCTTCCACACACATATGCCACACACACACACACACATGTTCAGGGCGTACAGTTTCAAAATTGTAATTATGCGCCGCCTGCTGGCAGTTAATTACACTGTGCGAAAGTGTGTAATAGGCAAAATCAACATGGCAAACCGCACAAGTATATATAATATGCATGTGTAAATATATTGCGCATACGCCCCGTTAAACCGTTTATTAGTTTTTGGATTGTTTTTGGATTTCCATTGGATTCCTCGTCCTGACAATAGATTTCACTGCTTCAATTAGCAGAATTAAAATGTTTACCCTCTGGCGGTGGCCATCAGAATTTTTATATATCCAGTGGCCGCCATTTTAAGCCGGTCTTTTGTGGCATTTCGCCTGCCTGCATCAGCAGCAGCAGCCGCCGATTTTTCCAGTTAATTTTGGTGAGAGTAAGAGGCTTAGTGGCCATGTGGGCGCGCTTTAAAGGATCATTAATTTATGGGCGTGGTGAGGCGAGGCGGTTAGTTGTTCTGTCAATAAACTGCTCTCGATTGAAACGAATCAGCCGGAACAGAATCGCTTTGGCACTCAAAATTAAAGTGGAAAAAGTGATAAATAAAGTGATAAAGATAAATGAAGTATGGCTGTATCCATTAAGCACCTGAGATGTTCTACTGGACGCTGCTCTTTTTGGGAATTCTCTCGATAATAGTTCAGCCCCTGGCCGGAAGTATCAATCTTATCAAACGTCAGCTCCGTTTGGGTTGTATTATATAATTTTATAATATTTTTAATACCCCAGGATGTGTGCATAATGATGTGTGGGTCAAGTGTGCTCCAGGTTGCCCCAAGATCTGCTCCGATTTTTTACGGTACCGGAAGTGCAGTCCCAGAAAATGCCAAGCTGGCTGCGCCTGCCGAGAGGGTTGGGTGCGAAAAAACCATGACATGGGACGCTGCATTAAACGGGAGGCTTGCTTGCGATATATTATTGATTAAACTTTTGGTTTTTCCAGTTTCTTAAGCAAATATAATAAATTTTAATTTTTAGAATTATAAAAAATAAATTGTAACATTGCTTTTGATGCAAAAATCACAAAATTTAATTATGTTTTAAACATTTATAAGCTGATTTGCTGTATGTATTGTCATAACGATTATATTGATTCAAAATTAGGCGTACTAAGTCTTAACCTTCATCTGGAATGTCCATATATATTTGTTTTTAAGGGACCCTTGATGGCTGCTGAATTCGTACTTGTGAATTATAGGCGCAGAATTTGGTAAGAAGGTAAAATCTCAAGTACAACAAAAAACGTACTGAGGATTTAGAGTTCAGAATCTGCATAACTGAGTCGAATTATGTGAATAAAATAAGTCAGCAAAATGTAAGAAATAATTTGAATAAAAAATCGCCACAGTCAGCCACCAACAAATAAATATTAACACTTAGACTTTCACGATTTATCTTAACTGCGAAACCCGGAAAAGTCTAATGAAAATTGCAGCAGTGACTGACCACCCCTATTTATTATTTCCTTTTAATTTGCAGTTGGTTTTTATGCGCCACTTAGTCGCAAGCATTTCCCTGAATTTGTCTAGTGCCATTTCGTGTTTCCTCGACGTCTGTTCTTGATACATTTCGCTGCAGCAAATATGTCATGTTCGTGTCAGAAATTCGTATTGTGTTGACTTGCAGTTGACAACTTAATGAATTTAGCATTTTTCCGACTAGCAACCAGCACCCTGATCGTTGGGCATTATCTTAACCCCAATACGTGCTGATATTCGGATGCAGCCAGCCCGATATTACATAAGCCCATCGCGAGAGGATTATGAGAAAACTTTTCAAACGAAAATAACCCAAAAAATGTCCGTTACGTGCTCCATAAAATGTCTGGCAGCCCTGACCAAGTCGAACCGAAGGGGGAAAAAATATACATACATATATTTTAGTGGCCGAATATCTTAGGGTTTTCTGCTTCTTTTTGTGTGTGGAAAAAACTTTTTATTTTTATGTTGTAGCACCAAGAAGAACAACAACAATAACGCCAACTAGAAGCGGCGGAGTGAATGAGGTAGAACGTCAAGTGTTTGGTTCCGAGGACCTCACGCTCCCGAAAAGGCCGGAGTTGTATGTAATTTGGTTTTATGCTTTATAGCTTGCTTGATTTTTATTATGATTATTATCGTGGGAATTACGATGCAACTTTTGGGCCGCTCAGACCCGAAAAAGGCAGAAACTTTTGTGATTGCTGGGTCCCTGAAGAAAAGCTTCTGTTTGAGGGTCTTGCGTGGAATTTTCTGCTGATTTATTGGGTTAGCAGTGGCATTTTCACTTTTTTGTTGTTGCCCAGGACGACGACGCAACGATGATGATGATTATGGCGAGATGATAAGGCTGAAGAGGAGTTTTTGATGTCTTGATCTGAATTTGATGGTTTAATACAGCTTAGTTTGTGAGAATGCGCAATTTATTGGCCCTGTTCGAAGGGTTTGCATGTTAAGAGGAAGTATTAATAAGAATTTCCCTAAGGAGATCGATTTTCTACCTTGTTTATAGACTATTAATTCTTATATCTACCACTCACGCACTATACATATGCATTTTATGTTTTGATGGCCGTGTGAAGGGTTAAATAAACTTACCTAAAAAGAGACAAGAAAAGAAAGAGGTAATTAATTAATTGAGTTTATGAACTGTAATAATGTTGTGACAAAGAGATTAAGTTTTGCCTTAAATTTAATGATAAACAAGCAACATTTTAAGCCAATTTTAAAAGCAAACATAATTAATTTTGACTCCTTTACAAAAACATAAACAAAGTGATAGTTTTTCATATTTTGCATATGCTTCTGAATGTAATTGAAAAAGGAAATTGAGTTCCTGCCGGAAGTGAAAATCAAAAAAAGCCTGATTGCATAAGCACTCAATTCTCGTAAGTTTCTCGCAAAGAATTGAAGCAGAAAACGAATGCTTGGCTAGATAGTTCCGCCCGTAACTCCAATTGCCACAAATCCCATCAATGGATATGCTTCTGGCACTGCAGCTTAGCCTAAACGAGCCGTTTTCCACCAGCCCCGCCCTGCCCGCCTATCAAATCCTAAGCATTAAGCCCTCAAAAACCGTTTTTTTTTTGTTTTGTTTTTTGTTTTCTTTCTTTTGCTTGTTGCAATTGCTGCTATGCAATGTTGGAAAAATCTTCAACCACAAAGGACTCAAAACCGAAAGCAAAACAAAACATCGAGAGAGGGGGGCAGGACAAGGCAGGGCACGGCGGTAAAACCGATGTTAAGCAGAGCGAGAGCTAGGAGATTTTCCACCTTTCCCCCCTGCCAAACGCTTTAGCCCCATACGAGAGCATGGCACAGACATGTATGTGTATGCAAAGAGCCTGGCCAACACAATGGCAGCAAGTTAAAGCCAAATCGGGGGCCAAGGCGGGCCAGGCGGGCCAGGCGGGCCAAGGCGGGGCTGGTTGGGGCCACAAAAGGCCACTAAAGAGATGTAGATGTAGATGCCTTGCCTCCGTGGGGCTCGTGTAGATATATTTAACAGCAAAGTCAAGCGCTGGCGATGTGCACAGCACAAAATCCAAATTTAATGACCAAGTAAAATAGACAGCAAACGAGAGCAGCAGGATACGACAACCAGGATCCACACACTCGCACGTCTGTGTCTATGCACTGAGAAAATAATAGGTACTAGAAGAGAAAATAAATATTGAAGAAATTCGGAGAGTTCTAAAAATAAATGCTCCCGAGAATAAGGCTTTTGTTTATTTTCCTTATAAATTATTTTTAGGGAATGCTCGTGGTTTTTCTTTTTATAATTTTAAAACCTTTTTTATTTTTCAAATATTTCTCTCTGTGCATTTCTAAGCAGAGCGGGGGCGTGTCTCTAATGTTAGTTGAATGTTTGCCGAGCCTTTGTGATCGGCATGCGTCTTTTTGCAATTGGATATGCCTTTTATGCCTTTGGGCTGTGTTAATGTTGACAGTGCTCGTCGGAGGAGCCAAGGACATGACAGGAGTTGGAAAATACAGCCAGCTAGAAGCATACACACACATACACACACCCCTCCCCTAAGCATGTTATGTAGTCCCAGCGAAAGCCAGGCAGAAGGACCCTTTCGACCACGGCCTCGGGCCAAAAGGCATCTGCGCTTCGACATCGACATCCACATTCAACTTTTGATGGCTGTCCTGTTCGCTAGTTCATCTCCATCTCTCATCTCTGCCCCAGTCCGTGGCCGTGCCCCTCGGCTCACCGCTCGCACATTATGGCAAATTATGACATTGACAAGTGGCCAGGAGGTGTCACATTTCTTGGTCGCCATTTTCCTTTTTCTGCAGCAATTTGTTGCTGCATGTCATACATCAGGCAGCACAGCCACACAGACTCACACTGGCGAAAAAAGCAAACAGTTTTCAGTCTTTTTCTTTATATTTTCAGTCCCTGAACTTTGCATTTTGTAAAGGTCTTTAGCCATAAATGAGTTGGGGAACTTAAAAAAAAAGGCATGAGCTAAGGGCACTAAAGGAATTTCTTGTAGATTTAGGAATTTAAGGTTCCTAATTCGAGGATTAAGTAGGAAACATGTTTAAAGAAAATATATTTAGTTTAAGCTTTAGGGTGTAGGAACCTTTTAAAATATATTTAACCGGATTAAGGGGTTTGTTAGAATAATACTAAATAATATAATAGGATTTAATCCATATTTCTTATAATCTCAAATGTTTTTACAAGACTTTGTACGTATTATGGTTCTTTGGAATTGTACTAGGGATGGCAGAAAATATCGATATATATAAATCGGTTATATATAAATCGATATATATGTGCGACAAATCTATATTTTTTTGATATATCAGAACAATAATAGAATGAAATATAAATGTAAAAGACAAATAATTATTAGGAATTTTTGTTGTTACTAATATCGATATTTTAAAGTAAAATACTTTTAAATTCAAATTTCGATAAATCAAACATTCGATAATTTCGATATTTTTACGACTTATCTTATCCGAATTTCCCTCTTTATTACATCCCTAATTTGTAATTTCTAATTTATTATTTATTAACGTCAAACAAGTGCAATATCTCATTTATTATGAGAAGAGAGATAACCGAGCACTCCAGGATCCTTATTTACTATTTCTTTTTACAAGGAATAATCGATTCTAACCATAATCATCTCAAAAATAGTTCTCATAAGTATCCTTTTCGATTTCTCTGACATATTACTATTTTCCCACTGCACCAACCACAGCACTCCAATGACTATATGAAACCCTTTGCAAAATGTCTTTTTCTGCCCGCAGTTTTGCAGTTTCGCTTCGCTTTTGGCCTAAAGTGTCTAAAGTGCACTAGGCCCAGCAACTGAAACTGTTGCATACTTTGCAGCGTCTTCCACTTGAAAGTGTCCTTGCTGCTGCTGCTGCTGTATTTTTGTGCCGTTAAATTTTATTTTCATTACAAATGCGTTTGTTGTTTATGCACTCTATATGTACTGTAGGGAAACTCTGGGAAAGTAAGGCGGCTACACAAAAAGTCTTTCCACTTCTCGACCATTTTCACAGTTGTTCTTATTGCTGCTACTGCCTGCCTGCATCTTTATTTGTATTTTTTTGTGTTAGGTTTGTTGTTCGTTGTTTGTTTGTTGTTTTGCTGGCCACGTTTTTGTTGTTGATTTCGTCGTTTTGTTTTGCATTACAAATAACGTTTCGAGGTTTTTTTTTTTTGCAGTTCGTGCGAGCATTTTAACATTTCAACATTTTCATTGCGTCTCGCAGGGTGAAGTGCTCAAATTTATGCGCATACATTGTTTGGGGAGCATTCATTCATGCGTTTCCACAGCTCCACACAGTTCCACAGTTCCAAACAGTTCCCGGAGTGCCGAAAACCCAGGCAACGCGGCAACGCCCCTCTATTGCAGTTGATTTCACGATTCATGCATAATTACGGGGGATATAGCATAGTGTGTATGCATAGAGAGCAGAGTTTGTATGACCTGCATATATAAATCAAACCTAGAATTACAAATGCCACCGAAATATGTATTTGTATCATCAGTACGACGACGACGTCGACGATGTTAATCACGTTCCTCTAATCCTGGGGATTGGAAAAAAGCCCCCAGGCGAAAATGATAAATGGGATTCCAGAGGCAGGACTACGCTTTGATTCTCATATTTAAATTACTAAATCATGGCTTAGATCCGCCTTAGTTTTGTGCTTCCATTAAACTGGCTTTAGTTCTTGTAATAAACGTTCATTTCCACATTCTCTGGAAAGTTTCGCATTGAAAAAGCTTTTAACATGACATTTTCGAGTCAGAGTCCGTTCCCCTAGGAAAAGTTTAGGCATTAAAAACCCCAAAAATGTTAATGCCGGAAAATGTAAATTGAATTTGAAGTGTGTGAGAAAGATTTCATTGGTGGTCCTGGGTCCTGGTGGCCCTGCCATTAAGTTTATGTGGCAAGTTGCCGGCATTTCTTTCCTGGGGGTCAATTGAAAGCAATTAAAACGAGAGTCGGGAGTTTTTGGCAATAGGAAAAGTTGCAAAGCTGGAAAATATGCCACACAGTTTTAAAACGATGGAACTTTTCCCTGAGCCTCGCCCCTGCTTTCAACAATGAACACAGTGGGGCAAAAGGGAATTAAGGCGGAGATTAAAATCCATTGTAAGTCATGGAAAGATGATGAAGTTGTTATTGTTTCGCAAGTTGTTATTTTTAGGCCGCTCAAGGATTTACGAGGCAGTCAAAGTATCTGGAATTACTGGAAATTGAAATTAAAGTGTATCCCTAAAATAGCTGTCATTGCAAATGGCAAAAACTAAAAATAACTAACAGACTATATTTCCGCAAGCTCGCTGAACTTTAAATTAATAGCTGAAGCGGCGGATAAGCCCGGCAGTAATTAAAAGATTAATTTTTAATGCGCGCTTAGGCAAAATGCGACTGTGTCAGCGTATATGTGGCGCCTCCATGAAAAATAAAAGGATTTGTGAAAACTAGTACGAGCTCACACACTCATCGCGTCGTGTGGCCCATTCTCACACATTGTAATTTATGCCCCAGCTCTCCGGTTTTTCATCATCATCTGCCAGGCGAGTTTATGAACCATTTCCACTACTCTGCCAAACTCCGCACATCACACCCCTTTCTCCTTGTTTCGTTTTGTTATTTTCCTTTTGTTTAATTTTTTATTATTATGCTCTTGGGCTCCCGTTTTTATATTTTGCACGCTTGCAGCTGCAAATGAAGTGTGTGAGTGTGCACACCTTTAAATTTTTAATACGGTTTGTCGTCCCCTGATTTTACACTCATTTCACGTGGCACTTCGTTCAGTTCCTGCCAGCCTGCCTGCCTTCCTCCCCGAACTTGATTAAAAAGCCAAACGGACAACGCGCGAGCAGCCCCACCGAAGGGATGTCAATTAATAATTGAATAAGGAAAAAATAAATAAATAAATAAAATTACACTCGTAACGAGGCAGCTTCAGCCAAATATAAAAGTGTGAAATATTCAATCAGAAGCAATAATTCATTATTTGCTGTAGATTTAATACGCCAGAGTGGAGTAATGATAGATTTGCCTGGGCAGCAAAAACAAAGGTGAGATTTATTGATCGTCCATATTTTATAATGCATATTAAAGCTGCCAAGCGACATTTTGTTATTTAAAATATATTGCCGAAAGCACGCTTTCCGTGGCACTAAGTGAAAACAACATTAATCGCCATTTTCCGCCCATTTCTCTCACTTATCAGCGCTCCTGTTCTGTCAACGGCAAAAAAGAGCTTCCTTTGGCTGTTCGGTGGTTCGTTCGTGCACTATCATTAATATTTGAAATGCAGAAAAGTTGCCAGCGCTTTTCCCTCTTCTTGTTTACAACCTCCAGCGACAAAGCGGGCGCATAATTAGCTGCACAACAAAAACAAAAACAAATAAAGCGGCAGCGCCAGCAACAATCTAACTTGCGACAGCCAATTAGTAAGAGGAACAGAGGGCAGGAGAGCTGGTAGCACGGAGATAGAAGCCAGTCAGTCCGAAAACGTTACTCAACCAAATAAACTTGACAAATTACATGCTTCGTTGCCGAAATCCAAACGCAAAATGCAAAATGAGGCACAAGCTTCGACAATTGTTTGTGTCATTTAATACCGAAAAAACAAAGGCAATGGGAGTACATGGAGGGAAAATTATACAATAATTGTATTATGACTTATATTATAATTATTTTAGTTAGAGGTAATTTGATTAAAACTTTCTATACAGAAAAATATAAACAAGTAAGAAAGCTACAGAAAGCTAATTATTTGAGGTTAGGGCAAGTGCAAGCGAGATAAAGATAGAAGGTTGCAACCTTATTGTGTAATAACTTCAAAGTTTTTTATCCGATTTTACTCAAATTTTTAAAATATGTTCGCACAAATGCATTTATTTTACCAAATTTAAGAGTATTCTATTTCATTCTGTTTTTATGAATTCTGGGGACAATAGAGGGCGTGACATAGTTTTGAAAAAATCCTAGTCTGCATGGAAAGTTTGACAAAATATTTAATAGCAGTCTCCTTGGTAGTCTCTGGGATCTGTTGTTTTATACGGACTTGATTAACGGATAAACTAACGGACAGAAGGACAGACGGACAAAAGTACAAACGGACAGAAGGACTCTCCTTGTGGTACCGATAAATATATTATAAATTAAATAAATTAATTAATATGTTAAATTAAAATAAATTAAATTAATTATATTAAATTTAATAATTAAATAAATTAAATTAATTTTTTTGGACACGGATTTCTTGAGCTGGCTCCAGGCTCTATTTATTTTTATTTTTTTCAAAAGCTTTCAACCTTGTGCGTGCGGAGAGAGCGCAATTTTTTTGCCAGCAGAAATATAGCTGCATATTGCAAAACAAATGTATGGTCATTCGGCATCTTATAAATTATATTGGTCCTTGCTTGTACCCTATAAGAACCTAGTACAGGGAGGAAATTCAAAATACTTTCACTGCTAGCAAAGAAAATCAATTTCATTTTTCTCTGTGCATGTTAAATATACACTGCCAGTCTGTGGGGTTACCACACCAAAGGTGACCCATCCACACGGTGACGCCACGCCCTCTGGCTTTCTGCTATTTTGCCAGCTGTGTGCCCCCCAGGTTAACCAAGCGTATGACGAAGCCACATTTACATCTGAACTACGATGTCGGTTCTGCTGATGCTTTACTTTTTCCGCCTTTCGCCCTTTTTATGTATTTTCTGTACTTTTCCTTGTGACATTGACTGCCTGAACTAATAACCGCATGAGCCTAAAGCCTGATTAAACTGCGGTTAATGAGCCCCACCACCCTGGTACCCTTGTACAGCTCGCTTGGAAATTAATCCGTAAAGTGCGGGGGCAGGCAGGCGGCGGTGGTGCAGGTGTGCACTGGTTCGTTTCAGTTGTCGCAAGGTGTTTTGGCTAACCGCACTGCACAGGTTTTACCCGCGGCACTGACTTTGGTAATCGAGTGGCTCGCATGGCTCAAATGTCAACCGCCAGAGCACTTGACCTTGCTGCGTAGGTGGAGGTGGTAAGGTTGCGCAACGAAGCCCAGTAGTGATTACTCAATCTTGTTTTATTTTTAGTACCTTAATATTCACACTTAAAAAAGAAAACTTGTACAGAGTGAGCAATCTGTCGACTGCCTGTCTGTCGAATTCTACTTACAAATCCGTCCAAATATTCTATCATCAAAATTCAATGTACCCTTCTGTAAACGAATTTTTAGATGCCAACGTAGAGAACGAAAACCGAGTTCCGTCTGTACCACCATCAGCGCCAGTTCCATCTCCAGGTGCCCCGCAAGATGGCGCCGAAGGCCAAGAAGTTTACGCGCTACATTGAGGCGCAAAAGTCGTCGTTGCCCAAGGACAAGACCGAGGTAAATCGAAAGGAAAGCGTGTATGTCCTGTCCAACAAGCCACGTGGCAAGCGGCGTAATCAGCCCGCCTGGCGGCGTCGCGGCGGAGGCTCGGCCAAGGAGGATCATGGATACATGGTGGTTACGCAGGAAACCAGGCCGCAGGCACTGCACAGGCCTGTGCTCACACCATCCCAGCTCGATGTCATCTGCTATGACGCCAGCAAGGTGCCGCCGACGCAGCAGCAGTTCCATATGGAGGGTACGGACATTGTCCCCAGTATCCGGGGACTGCGCCTCAGTGTCTGTGTGGAGAACACGCGGTTCCAGCTGATCGCCAAGGTGGCACGGCACATGGGCTTCCAGCACGTGCCCCAGCACCGGCTGTGGAACATCCAGTGGTGCGACTACACGCCCCATCAGGAAATGCTGCGGAGCATGAAGCGCTTCCAGCAGATAAATCACTTTCCGGGCATGATCGAGATCTGCCGCAAGGATCTGCTGTCGAGGAACCTCAATCGCATGCTCAAGCTGTTCCCTGGCGACTATCGCATCTTCCCAAGACCTGGCTGATGCCTACAGAGTGAGTTCACCGGCTTCTTTAACTCAGTTTTGATTCCAATCCCACTCCGACAGTGCCTACGATGTGACCATCTATGCCAGCAAGCACAAGCGCACCTTCATCCTCAAGCCCTATTCGGCGGGTCAGGGACGTGGCATCTGGATAACCACCGATCTGAGGACAGTGGCTAAGAGGGAGAAGCTCATCTGTCAGACCTATATCGAGCGGGTAAGACTGGACTTCAGGTTTACCCCTATTTCCTTCATGTTTTCCCTTAGCCCCTCCTGATCGATGGCTTCAAGTTCGATCTGCGCGTCTACACGCTAATCACCTCGGTGGACCCGCTGCGCATCTTCGTGTACAACGAAGGCCTCGCCCGCTTCGCCACCCAGAAGTACGTGACACCGAATCTGGGCAACAGCAACAATGTGTATATGCACCTGACCAACTACTGCCTCAACCGGCGGAACTCCCAGTACATGGTGGGCAACGGACCGGAAGGTGGCTCCAAGCGGAAGCTGAGCGCCTTCAATAAGTGGCTGATGGACCACAACTACGACGTGGCCGAGTTCTGGGCGAGTGTCGACGATGCCATCATCAAGACGGTCATCAGTGCGTGGCCATCGCTGAAGCACAACTACAACATATGCTTCCCCAAGCACGACAAGATCCAGGGCAGCTTCCAGCTGCTTGGCTTCGACATTCTGGTCGACTGGAAGCTAAAGCCCTACATCCTGGAGGTGAATCACACGCCCAGCCTGTGTGCCGACGAGGCGGTGGACTTGGAGGTGAAGCGTCCGCTCATACGGGACACCCTGAACATGCTCTGTAGCCCTCTGGTGGACAAGGAGCAGATCATCCGCGACGATCGCATAGAGCACAGGACCAAGCTCCTGAGGAAGATGTACAACAAGAAGTCGGCCCCGGAGTCGGCGCCAAGTCGCGAGGAAGGAGGCCATGAAGTGCGACAGGCCTGCTCCATTGGAGCACTCACCCAGCAGATAGCCTGGGAGGAGAGTCACCTGGGCAACTACCGACGCATCATGCCGCCGCGGGAGTCGGAGAAGGTCCAATACTACTGCAAGTTCTACGACCAGAGCAAGTCAGCCCTGTTCGCAGACACGCTCACCAGTCGGCAGCGGGAGGCCTTGAATCATCAGGTGGGCTCAGATAATACTTTAGAATACTTTGAATAGTAACTAAAACAATTCCCTGACAGGCAAAGCAGGCACAGCAAAACCAGACAAAACCATTGCAGAAGGATCAACCACAGCAGAAACCCATCCCGCCGGCAACCAGGCTCTTTCGGAGGCCCGATGCCGCTCAGGAGGCGAGGCGGCGCCGCGAGGAGGCCGAGGCCCAGGCCAGGAAACATCGCGCCGTGATCGCTCGTGAGATCCAGTCGCAGAAGGAGAAGCTTCTGGTGCCCGTGGGCAAGCAGCCGTTGGTCGTGCGACGCGAGAAGCACCGCAAGTATTCCTCAAAGCGGAGCAGCAGCATTAACAAGTCTCATCGGCACCGGAAGCATCATCGGCCCCAGAGCCACCGTGTGCGGCAGCAGCGGATGCTCGAGCTGGAAGCCCAGCAGGATGCCAAGTTCCTGGAGCAGCATGCCAAGAAGCAGCGACTCGTGGGCGGTCGGGGACTTAGGGGACCCAGTCAAGCTCCTCCACCAAGCTCCAAGAGCCACTTGAGCCTGAAGATCGCCGGCAAGCAAAGCGCCAAGCAAACCGCCACGCAGAGCGCCAGGAAAAGAAAGCGCAGACCGCGGACCAACAGTAACAGTCTGCAGGCCAAGGCCAAGAGTCAGCAGCCAGCTCAGCAGCCACCTGAGCCATCTGAATCGGGGTCCAGTAGTTCCCTCCAACCTGCCGAACCTTCCATTGACTGGACAGCTGACAATATAAGCGAGATGGAGAGGGCCGAGCATCTCAACTGGCGCAAGGAGAGGACCAATCAGTTTAATGACACTCGAGTCAGGGAAATGGTAAGTCAAAGTCCGGAATTAGTTTAAACATGGAAAAAAATTAAGAAAAGTCAGACAGAACTCCTGGCATATAAGAAATCTATAAACTAGAACCAAAACGCAAAAAAAAATCATTTCAAAGAAATATTCTACATTAATTTGGAGTCCGAAACCAAGATCTCTAGTCAGAATTTGATTTTTTATGAAGACCTTAATAAATTTCTTTGATAAAGATAATAACCATCCCCTTTTCATCCACAGATCTTCTCCAAAATGTACGAAAACGGCCACCTGACCAAGAACGATATCAAGTGCTTCCCGGATCTGCTCTATAACATACTATGCAGCGATATCAAGGAACCCTTTAGTCAATAGATTTTAGACGTTGACTGTAGGCCTCGGGATCTCGTTTATTGGCTCAGTGAACTCTAGTCCTTTCCACCCAGGTTTTATTCGGCTAACTATTGGTCGTTTAAATAAAAAATAACATATGCAGACTTTAAAGAGTCGTGTGTTCTGTTTTCGATTTTAGAAGGTGGCGGTTAGGACGGCGACCAATCAAAGTTCGATGGGCCTCACACATCGTAATCCATTGTTTTGCATATTCCAATAAAGGCAACTTTATGCGAGATTTTCCGTCACAAACGGCGGCGAACATAAAAGGAAGAACATAAAAAATGGCAGCGGGTGCGGAAAACGGGAATGGCAGCGGTAAAAAAAAAAATAGGAAAAAAGTGGGAATAAGGAGGGGAACTACCTCATCGATTTGTCAAACTTCCATGGAAAAAAGAAGACCTGTATCTATGCCCGTTTTAGCACTGCAAATAAAATTTATTACTTTAACTCCTTATTATTTTTGGTAAAGAAAAAAATAAAAGGAAGAAAAGGCTCAACAAGTTGTAAAAATGAAACAGAAACTCCAAGGAAAAATAACTTCATAAAAGGTGAGACTATAAAACTTAGGAGAAACCTTTATAGATAATATACGAATTTTAAGCCTCACAGAAAAAAGTATAGTTTAAGTTAGTGTTGAGTTAAAGCCAAATCCTCTGATTTATTTTAAATATTTTTCAGCCTATATATTAGGAATATTTTATTCTCAGTGCACTTTTCCTCCCCACTTTTTTTCTGTAGTTCCATTTGCCGAGGCATCTTTGCCATCTTTGATGGGCGCATGCATAAACAAAATGCAATACAATACGCGGCATGGGAGCCGTACAACGTGCATTATTGAAAACCTCAGTTGCCACGAGCCACGCCCTCCATTACTCCGCCGCCCCCTAGTTTGCTGGTCCTTATCCAACCCATTCCTCCTATATAGGAGGATTTTCCCGGGCTGGGTTCGGGGTTTAGGTCTATGGTTTTGGCTTTGGCTTTGGCTACAGCTTCGGCTTTTGCCGTCACCGCATGTCCTTCGCTGCTGCATTCTGGAGCCACCCTCTGCCGCCGCCTAGCTCGTTGGCTTTTGCCAGGCTACGCATTATGGTCTGTTGGATGCTGCTGCTCCGCTTGTTATGCCTGCTCCTGCTCCACCAACTCCTACTGCTCCTGCTCCCGCTCCCGCATGTGTCACATATTGCAAAAGCTGCAGCTGCCGTTACACATTCCTGGGCTTTAGCTTATGGCTGACTGCTGCCTCGCAGTTTGCCGCTGCTGCTTGGTATTCGTGGAGAGTTGAGGGTATATCCGATCGGAGGGTGTATATTTTATAGGGGATCGTTTTCTGGTCTTATTTCGAGGGTCGGAATAAGTAAAGGTGCTTGAACTTTGTGAAAATGAACGAGAAACTATGGATAACCCAAAGAAACTAAAATTTTCATTCTTTTTCTGCATGATGATATTCAAAATCGATAATTAATACGAAATCTTTGCTCCGAGAACTTCTTTGGATAATTTTACTAAAACTAGCTGTAATCGACAACTATTAAGCATAAATTCGTGTTCTCCCCTGACTCCCAACTAAGTTCCCTGTGAATAAATAATACAGGCTGACTTAAAAGCTTGATCAGAGAGCTCTCTTCTGAAGCCGCGACTCGATTTTCGTTGACGCTTAACCCAAAGCCTAGATTTATGCAACATAACCGGGTATCTCATAGTCGTGGGCCCTCAACTATAAACTTATTTCTTTCACTTTTTTTTTTGCCTAGCCCCGTTTGCCATATTTTTTCTTTTGCCAACAAAGTCGAACAGCGTTCTGATAAGCCGCTTCAAAGAGGGTTTTACATATGCCAGCCTCGCAGGAGGAGTAGCACCACCAGCAGCCTCCTCTGGGGTTGGTTGGATGCATTTGCATTGTGGCTGCTGCGCCTTCTGGCCTTCCTGCTAATACATTATTGAACATTGTTGCCCTCCGCCTGGTGTCAGCTAATACCCGTCGTCCTCGTCGTCGTCGTCGTCGTTGAGGGAGCAACTTTTATTGCATTTTTTCTGCAACTCTTCAACTTTAACATCCCGGCTCGTGGCTTTTGTTGCAGAGTGTTTGGGCGCACAACTTTATCATCTATCATCTGGTCTCGACTCGGCTCGGTTCTGGCATTTTCCCAGCACATATGTATGCATAAGCAAATTTCCTTTGATGCTTTTAGTGTCTTCTTATTAAAAAGTTTTTAATCTTATCCCCCAAAAGCTTTTTGTTCCGTGCGGATAAGCGGCCTCCTCTGCCCTTCGCCGCTCTGAAATGAGCGGAGGCATAGCTCTGGAAAAGTTCGCAGTTCGCAGCTCGCAGCTCACTTTACTCTTCGGCATGTGCATGTGTGACTGGTCGGAGGAAGAGCGGGAAAACGGCAGTGGAAATGGGAAATGGGGAAATGGGAGTCTGCATTGTTGACAAAAGTTCCGGCTGCTATTAGAGGTCGTTTAGTTTGCGATTAGTTAAGCCAAAGCTAGTTGGAGCGTATGATGGAGCGCTCCTTCGACGACGAACGTGCCCGGCCCAAGTTTGCCGGAAACTTTCCCGGAAACAGTTTTCTTTCGGTCATGTTTCTTTTGAGTGTTTCAGTGGAAGTAGAAATTGCATTTAGCAGCAGCATCAGCAGCAGCAGCACATATAAATTCAATTTTAAATGGCCTAGAAAAGTGCTAAATAATTTAGCGTTAAAGTTTGATTTAATAGGTTTTTAAACGTAGCTGAATTTATAGTCAGAAGATACTGATCTGTGCCAAAAACTCCTTGAATTTATAAGTCTTTACAATGAGTATTGATCCTCCGATAAATGGCCTGTTTCTGTGAGTGTTAAAAGCTTCCTGCGTTGCTGATAGCCTTAAATCAAACTTCTGATGTCACAGGAAATGCACTTTAATCCGATTTGCAGCTTCATTAAAACAGCGGAATGCAGCTCAATAAGAGGCAGAGATATAACAGATATTTTCCAAGCTGCCAGAAGCTTTTAATTTGTGTCGCGCATAACGCTAGCAAGAGAGAGAAACGGAGAATTGCAAAGAGAATTGCTTAATTCCACGGCAAACAGCGCTCCTCCGTGGCGATGACTTAAGTCAACAGAAAGATTTATTTCCGTTGAAAAGGCTGCGCGCGGTACTGGGATGCGAATATAAATCCAGTGAGTCGGACTTTACGACAATGGGACCTGCGAGGAGTCATTCAGTCGGACGGGCGACCGGAATATCCTGCCCTGCAACCCAGGCAACACAGCCAGCAGGAGGCGGCAGCCATTTTGTCGGATGCGAATTAACATGTCTGGGCTCTCGGGCTTTCTGGCTTTATCCCCAAACTCAAACTCAAACCCAAGCCCCAACTCGCACAACGAACGCACAGAACGCACAGCCTACAAACACACAACTGCAGAATGCAACTGCTCTGGCCCCAAATAATTTTCAGTTTTTGTAGTTTTTATACTGCATGTTTTCCACTTCACAGGATTTTATGTTCCACTACGCTCGCACTTGGCTCAAGTGTTGGAAAATACAATTGCCTGGGCACAAACACTTCGCTCAAACACACATACACGGGGAGAAATGGTAGGTAAGAAGGATGTTTACTATAAAATTGAAATTGAAGTTGGAAACTGCATGTTTTTTTATAGGTTTATTATATTTATATATATTAACTACCCAGAAAAAGGCTGGATTTTAAAGTTCCTTTTAAATAGTGATTCAGGACACCTTTTGTCTCTTTCGTGCCTAGTAGCAGTTGGGAATTATAGGAACATTTTCGAAAACTAAGAGTTTTTATGGGTTAAATATTCATTTATCTCCCATAAGCAAGCTGGATTGTAAAGCTCAATTAAAAGGGTTATTTTAAGATTCTTTTCCTTTTGCTTGTCTAGAACCAGTTGGGAATTATAAGATAATTTTCGAAAATAAGGGGTTTTGATATGTCAAATACTAATTTACTTTATAAAAGCAGTCTGGATTGTAAAGCTCTTTTAAGAGGGTGATTTATAACTCTTGCCTTTTTTCGTATCCCGGACCAGTTGGGAATTATAGGTTAATTTTTTTTTTAAACTAACACTTTCCAATCGTAGAACTAGACTCTTATTATTTCTCCTTTATATATATCATATATTTAAGTATTCCTGTCAACTAGAACCTTAGAACATTGAAAAGTATGAGAAATTTATCTACATTTTTCTATAATTTTTCTCTCTGCAGTGAGAAAGAGATAGACGCTGAATATGAGAGGCAAAACATTTCCGCATTTTTGTTTTCTTTGCCTCTGCTGTAGGGCCGTGCCGCCAAATGTTTTCTGCCTTTGCTAAAAAGACAATAAACTGTGCCAGTGTGCGAGGCTAGGCTGAAAGTGTGTAAGCGTCTACCCTATATAGCCAGGATATAGGGCGACAATAGCTATAGCGGATAACTGGGTTGGGAAAATGGGTAAGCAAAGAGCTCCTTGATCCACATTTGAATATGTTTTGCTTTCCACTAAATAATTTCACTTGCTAAATACTCAGAATGTCGGCAACTAAAAAGGGAGCTTCGTTGAACTCTTGGTTGTGATTTAAAATAATGAAAAATATATTTATCTACATAATTAATTTTCTGGTTATTTTTAAAGTTACCTACATTAGAAATTTTAAATTTTACAATAAGGATTTCTGTTTAAAGCTTTGGCTTGTATTCTCAAGAGTTTCTTATTTAAGCAGAGTACAAAAATCTCGAGCCCCAGTTAAGGATTCTGCATCTGTGCGTTTCTGTGTGGATGTGGGCGTGGCTTCGCACGTTTTTCAGCCCCATAACACTTGAGTACTCTATGCATTTTTCATTTTATTTACGTTTTTTTCTGTTGCCTCTACATTGTGTTGTTTTTCTCTCGTCTTATAATTGTTGCTGTTGACGTTGCAGGTTGTTGCAAGTCTAACAATGCACTTGGGCTAAACACTCGTCTTAGATGCCGGCCCATCTGCTATCCCCACTTGAATCCGAGTCTCTGGGCCCGCACGAAGGACCCTCTTTCTGGCCATTTTGTAGCTAAAAAGTATCTAATGTTGTGATAAGCACAGAAATACCACAAAGCCAGATGCAATCAACACTCGTCTGGGGCCTAAGCATATAGATATATATAGATTCGGGGCCAGAGGCGACAGTGTGGCAAATAACTGCTTTCAAATCCCCGACACACATGCCTGCAAACTCCGGTCGAGTGTGTGACAAGTTTCTCAACAGCCACAAAACAAATTGCAATGGATTTTATTTTATTTTCTCCGATTTCTTGCCGAAAACGAAAGAATAAAGTACGGGTAAAGAATGGGAGGTCTCCCCCTTTGGACCATACTAAGTAGCTAGAGGATATATAGGATAATATCGCCGTATAATATAATGTATGTATGGGAGGCGATGCTGCTGGAGAGAGAAAGAGTAAAATATATATATATATATCGCTGTGTGTACTTACAACTGTGATGGGATAGAAGGGATTTATGATGGTGAAGAGTAGAATGTGATTTGGCCGTGTAGTCTCGGGACGCTTTCTCCGTACGTCGTCATTTGACTTGTTCATAAGTGCTTGCTGCTGGTTCTGTTGTTGTGTGGACTGTAAAAATATGTACACAAACACACATATATATGGATAAGTATCGGGCTTTGTGGTGACGAAGAGTATAACAACAGATTTATCAATATATATATACATAGACACACATATAGTAAATATGCTTGGGCTCTTTCGTGGTCTGAGCGAGTGTTTAGTTCGACATGTGGCTGCATATTTGTGTTTATTTTGCGGCTTTCGATTGATCTGGTCATAAATTCAGATTGCTAAAGGGATTAGATTTAACCTGCTTCTACTTTCTATTTTCTTTTTTAGTAGGATTTTAAAAAAAACTATATATACTGAAGAGCTACAGATATCTCAAGGGTTTGAAATCCCTTAAAAATGTGTCTAAAAGAATGCAATAACATTTTTGTAGTGCCAACTTTAACGTAAACTTGTTTTTGTTTACGATGTTACATTTTGTAGCATAGTTTTGGGCACTTTTTTATATGGGATTTCAAATCTCTAGTCTGTAACATGATTCTCGGAGGCTACTGAATCCCTTAATTCTTAATCTTAATTATGTTGTTAAATTACAAATCATTAAAACTATTATAAATTAAATATAAAACTCAATCAAGACTCAGCAGTAAGTATAAACTTCCTGGCAACGTTATAATATTTAAATTACAAAATACAAAGCATTTTTTTCCAAATCTAGGAAACAGTGAAAGCAGTTTTAGACATAAAATATTAATTACTCCCCCATCAAAGCTCATATATTCGCCAACTAATTATACTCTTAATGGTGTACGCTTTAGGCCGACAAATATTATTGCCAAATAAAACTCAACATTATAAATAAATATCTAACTTGCTGGTGAAACGGTACAAGTTCTTTTTAAATTAATATTAGAGGAAATTCTGTGAATAATTATCCCCAGCCAGCCAAGTACTTTATTGCATTTACCCGATCGCTTACGTAAATACTAAAACGAGAATTGATTTTCTGCACTAATGGCATAATTTAACCAATGCAAAAAAACACACATTTTCTATGGCTGAGTGCAAAAATTTGCACTTTTTTATTTTGCGTTAATTGACGCTGTCACGGGGATATGTTTGAATACTCAATGCTGAATATTATTTGTTGAAAATGGCAACAACGCGGTTAAAGCCAAACCCGAAATTGTTGGTGTTTGGCCACCAGGCATTGCTAACATAATTTCCGTTTTGTTTTCGGTTAGTCGAGTTTTTCGAAATAAATTACGGAATTTAGGTGAACCATGTACATGTCACGTTCAAATGTCAATCAGTGGGCGACGACATCTGCAAAGGGGCAGAGAAGTGCCGTGGAGTGAATTTAAATATTTCGCATTTTTTTTCCCTCGCAGGCGGCAGGTGTTTTTTGGGCCACTTGGTCTTGACACCGAAACACCGATGATGCCTGTGATTCCTGCACTAATTAACTCGGTACTTGGGCGATGGTTAAACTTGGATAATTTCTAATCATTACACGGGCTTTCCACCCTGATGTTTTGCTAACTTTTCCCCACAGTTGGCGCTCTGCTTCGCTTACTCGACTTGAACTTGTCAATGTCGGTGTGTCGACAGCCAGTCTACTAACTAATTACTATTAAAGTTAATTAACTTTTACCTTAGTTCCGATTCACTCGCCTGCCTCAATTATTTCATTTGCTGCCTGGCTCTGGCTCTGGCACTGGCACGTCGTCACTGATGCAATTTTTCGAGAAAACGCAGGAGTGGTGGACTCACTTAACCCTATTTTCTTTCTCTTTTTATATATAAGTATATAGTAGAAGTAAGTAAACCGCTGCTGCCTGTTGCTACCTGGGGCCTTTGTATTCATTGCCTGACTTTTGCAATTAGGTTAATGGTTCGCCTTTGTGACGTATTTTTAGATGCCAGGGCGAGTTGTGTATACGTAAAAATAAATACAAATATGTAAACATTAAGGCAAGCAATGAACTCGGAGGCTGACCTTAGCTTTATATTTTACAATTGACTGGAATAATTACAGTCAAGAGCAGAATAAAAGAAAAGAAGAATAAAGATGCATTTACAAAACTAGAATGCCGATTTAATCTTAAACAACTCAAATAGCTTGCGGTTTTTTTGTACCAACAAATAACTGCAATCCAATTAAAACTATATTTTATTTTAATTGGCAAAAAGGACAAGAGAGAGATATCAAGTTTCGACAACAAAACAATACAGAAAGACAAATGAAAATAAGAAGCTTTATTTATTAGGTTTCCCTTCGAGTCCTGACATTTAATAAATAAATTCAAATCAATTTTAATGACTTGCCCGCAATGTAAAGTGATAAAGTTGATCATTTGGCAACTTCATTATCCGCTTGACATCATCCAGAGAGATGGTAATCCAATATCTAATGCCAACCGACAGCTTCCTGCCACACCACAGCCAACGTCCTTGGTTTATCGAAGGGTTAATTCAAATTTCAACAACTTTGACGCATACAAAGCGATTTGTATGAAAAATCCGAGGAAAAGAAAAGAAAACAAAGAGCCAAGAGCGAAGGAAACATTTGTTTTCTGTCAAATTTGCCTTTAATAATAATACACCACCATCCACATTTTTCTTTTCCCTTTACCTCTCTCCATCTCTAGAGCTCTCTCAATTTTCCCCTGTATTTCATATTTTTTTCTTTTAGTTTCCATAAAATCTCCCCCACACGGGCATTGGAAACTGTTGATTAAATTACAAAATAGAAAAAAAAAACTCCTACTAAAATGATTGATGGATAGATGGATGGCTGGATAGATAGATGTATGGTTTGTTCGAGGGTTTAGAACTTGAGTGCATTGAGCCTATAGACGAAGAACTGTCTGTCTGTCTGTGCTGGCTGTTTTTGTTGTTGTCTTTTTCCGATTTCGCTTTATTTTTGGTTAAAAACATTTGAAACATTTTTAGCACAGCGGCGGACGAATCGAAAATAGCCCAAAGGCAAGCGCGCTGCAGCGGTGTTGCAGTGTCGCGGCTGCATACCGCAACGCATTTCAGCTCGAACCGCAACGAAATGAAGATGAATTACCCACAAAATCTCACTGGGGAGGGATGCAAGTGAACGACGACAACAACGCCGGTCGCTCGCTCGGTCGGTCCATGCAAATTGCGAATTGCAAATCACAAATAAATTTCGCTTCGAGAAATTTGCACTCAGTCGATCAAGCGGTCGCTGTTCGTATAAAGTGCAGCACCGACATCCACCAGATACATAGATAGATACCGAGATACAAGTGCACAATATAAATGCGTTTGCCAAGAAATCCAAGCAAAAAAAAAAACATCGAGAAAGAAAACGATGTGTCGCCGTCATGAAGATGAAGATGAAGAAATTGCCGCTGGTTGAGTCGAAATCGCAATAAACTGCAAGTTGCAGAATCTCAGATAAAGAATCGGAGGTAGTAAAAATAGCCAGAAATACTGCCAGATTCAGTCAAACTCAGACAGACAGACAGACAGACCGACAGTCAGGCAGTCAGTCACCAAGGGAGTGACAGTCCCGGGGAGCTAGACAATTGAAGTATGTACTGGCATTTTGTCAAAATGTCCTCGCAGGCAGAAGCTTCCTTGGAGTGAAAGATTTAAAGTTTGGAGAGGCAAGTCAAAAATTTGCTAAATAAATCTTAAATCCAAGATTTTTCATTAAACTTTCTTCTAACAGAAGCTTAGTTAATGCAACCTGAACCTAAACTAAACCATTTATAAAACAATAATAATAAATAAAGAAGTATTTCGTACCCAATACCCACCTATACTGCGTGGAGCATTGGGTAGGGTGCTGGACGATGAATCTGATTGTCCCGAGTTTGAATTCGAGCAGTAAAAATTGTGTTTAGAAATAATGTTATACATGAATTTACATTATTTAACTTATTAACGAAATAAAAGAAATATAATTGTCATGTACAATGAAAAAAATGTAATAAAGGAATTTAAGTAATTACTGAGTAAAGACATTCCCCTTCAATTCCAAAGTATAAATCTACCCACTAATCAAGGCATTTATAAGTTATAAAAGTCATACTTGAGGTAAAAATTACTCAGAAAATTAATAAAGAATTCTATCCACTGGTCCTTGTCTCAAACTTAGACAAGATGATCCATTTGTGGCATTTGTTCAGCTCATTTGTTGCTTCTAATTGTCCCAGGTAGCTAAGCTAATCAAAAACTTCGCCAGCAGCCCCAAAAGTGTCCATCTCGCACATATGCTGGTGCTCTTCATTTTTGGGAGCCAAGAGCAGCCCCAGCAGAAGCCTCATCATCATCATCATCATCAGCCTGAACGTCTTGCCTTTCCTCGAGCCAAAAGAAAAAGTGAAATGCCGAGAGCAGAGGAAAATGTCTGGCGACAGCAACATGAGGCGGCATTTGTTACTCGCAATTAGATGCACTGTATTCCGCCAGCAGACACGGGCGCACTCCGGTCATTTTTCCCGACCAATCCCCTGAAGCAACCAATCCCCGATGCCCCTTGGGTTAGCGAACGGAACGATACGAAGAAGGCCCGTCCAATGTCGAACGAAAATTGCACATAAAATGCAATTTACAAAATGTTTTCTTCAACGTTTGCCTTTGCATTGCGAAATTTAATTAAAACAGCAGCCAGCCAGCCACCACAATGAAATGAAATTAAATGCTGCAGATCAGTGAGCGACAAGAGCGAGTGCCAGATCTGCTGCTGCTTCTGCTGCCGCCGTCTTGGCCAGGCCAAGTAAAAACATCAAAAGTCCAAGTCAAGTGGGCCCAGCATCAGATCCGAGGGAGGGAGATGCGAAATGGACTTGCACCTAAAAATGCCATTCGAAAATAATAAAACAATGTGCAATGTTATAAACAGGCTGCCTGCCCTGGGCGATACATTTCGCAACGGCCTCCACTTCTTTGGCGGCAATCAATCATTCCCGGCAAAGACAAACCTTTTAAACTATATAATATAGACTCGTAGACAATCGTGCATGCTATTGGCATTGCTCATCGGCGTCATCATCATCATCAGCAGCAGCACCGCGGCCGCACACGTCAGAGATACATTCTCATGAATGACATAAGTACTCTTCTAAATACATTTGTATATTTTTTGTATCTGTATCTGATTTGTTTCTAAACTCTGGCGGCGGTGGCGGTGGCCAAATCTCTTGGTAACAAACGGCAATTGCTCTATTCAGGTCCGTTCTATATATTCAGCATTTGCCATTTGGCCAGATCTCTTATCTCAGTTAGCAACGCTCATTAGTCACAGCGGGCGGTGGTGGTGGTGGTGCCGGTGGAGCACGTGGAGCATTAAAATTGTCATTAGTTCGGCGTTTGATTTTTCCGTGCCGTGCCCATGCTTGTTTTTCCCCCCTTCGAGGCTTTTCAGCTGACGTGTACAACACAGAGCAAACAATATGGGGGAAAAGTAAATTGCATGTACTTTGGCTTCTAATGATTTTCATTTAGAAACTGTGAACACTCCCCTCTGGCCACATACAGAGATTAAGGTCAGATTTTAATTACTGGCATTTATCAGTTTTCTTAGCCTTTGAACCTCTTAAGGCAAAGCATCGTGATTAGTAAGCTATTAATACTTTGAAACTGAATTAATAACGATTTTAGATCAATATTATCAGAGCTGACACATTAAGCAAAGTTTTTGCAGGTAGTGCACCTAAAATTCCCAAATGCGAATTCAGGGGATGAGGTTCCGTGGCTGGGAAATGAAATATAATACTGAAAAGCCAGTTTTCTGACACGATCTTTTATAAGTATTCTTTTAAATACATTTGTATATTTGAATTAATACAGATTTAAAATCAATATAATCAGAGCTGACATATTAAGCGAAGGATTTGCAGGAAGTCCGTCTAAAATACCCAAGTGCGAATTCAGGGGATGCGGATAATACTTAAAAGCCAGTTCTCTGACACGATCTTATATTTTTTTGGCAAAATAATCATGTCTTGATTTATGTGGACTAGTTAAAGCAATATAAGCCAATCACAATGTAACTATTATCCTAATATCTATGCAAAGTTAATATATATATCAAAGGTATTCAGTTCTGGATTATATTACCTTCTCATTAATTACAAAAAATAAGCTGACACTAACCAGTTTTAATGGATTTATGCTGGTAAAAAAAGAACATGCAAAGTATAATAATAAGTTAAATTCGTTAGCCAGGTTAAGATTGTATTTTACTCCCTAGTAAACTGCATGGAATACAATCTCTAAATACCTTAATTTCTCCAATCAAAATTAGTTTCTTGAAGCCCTTATGTTATTATGTGATCTTTAATAATTAGTACAAGCTCTTTTATTCCTATTTAACATACTATACAAAAAGCAAACTTCACTTAATTACTTTATCCCAAAGCCTGATCCGTGAAAAGAACTTTGGCCATTTCCCTGATGAAACACTATTGACGAGCCAGACACCCACCCTGCAAAAATAAATACAAAAAACCAGGAGGAGGAAAAAAGGAAGGAACACACTACAAACTGAGCCATAAATCCATCCATCTTTTCAACAAACTCAGCCGAAGGCAGAAAGTTCTTGCTGCTGCTTCTGCCGCTGCTGTTTGTTGTTTGCTGTTGATTTGCGTTTTCGTCATTTTAATGTCAGTTCACTTGACGTGCCAGTGGATATAGCAACAAACTAGAGATACTCACACGGACAGATGGACGGATTGAGGGATGGAGGGATGGGCTGGGCTGACTGGCTGCCTGGCCCACTGAGGTCCGACCGCGTTGATCACTTATGACAACAGCCGGCTTGGCCTCTGCGTCTTCGGCCGTGTGCATGTAATTTATGTGGAAAAATCTTTCGGGCGCTTCAAACATAAAACAATTTTCATTTCCATTCCCATTTTCCCCTTGTCCGCCTTCTCAACCAACCGACCAACCGCCTCTTGTGGTCTGCGCGCAATTTACGCGCCGCTTTTCATGTGAAAATCCTCACTAATTCGTCTGTTTTGGGCCTCTCGTATCGGTCTATACGTTATGGTTGCTTTTTTCATAATTTTTTATTTATGGAAAATGCTTTTAAATGCGCATAAAAATACATGCAAGGTGGCGGAGGCGGCAGAGGAGGGGTTGGTAAAACGAATTTGTATTGAGGCAGAAATTGATTGCCAAAGAGCAGAGGCTGGTACAATTCAGGAAATGAGCTGAGAAATGCGGTCAACCCTTCGGGGCTGCTTGTTTAATTAAATTAAATTTAGTAAAACTAATTTCAATTGCGTAGAAACACAAAGTAAATCGTACATGCATGAGTATAAGATTAATTTATATTTATTTTGGTCTCTCCCCGGCTCTTGGCCGGCCACACATCAGCAATTGAATAAAATGTAAGCAGAAATGTCAACAAATCTGTGAGATTTTCACGCAATCTCCGTCTGTCATGTGGACTGATGTGGATGGACAAGCGAGCATCATCATCATCATCATCGAGTGGGGACGGTTCCGATGGGAAATGGGGTAGACATTCCGCGCTGGGCGTGCACAATTGAAATTTTCCCCATTGTACACAGAACGAGGTGTTTCGATACCTTCAAGAATCTGCGGTTATATGCTAGTTTTCAGTCTTTGTTTCTAGTTTTTCCTTTTTTTTTCTGGGTTTGTTTGGACCGTTGCTACGTCAATGAGTAAAATATTTCCGCTATTTTTCTTACTTGACAATTGGCCGACCGGGAAGCGCCGACAAAGCAAAACTAATCAGCGGGGTGCGTAATCGAATCCACCTCGTGTGGGTGAAAAAAAATATATTTTCTTGCGCGAAAGAACCTGAAACTTATATAAGGACCAGGCACGTGCCAGCCGACCCAAATAAGTATCTGGTGAATCAGCTTAGAGAATATTTAATAATAATATTCCTCAATTATTCCAGCGGAAATTCAAATTTCTTTATTCAATTCGCTTTTGATCTATTTTACAACGTGCATGACGAGGGAGAGCCGTATAATATCAGTTCTAGGCCAAATGCCAAAAATCTATATTTGCAGCCCCGTTGGCGGAATAAGTGTCTGGCCGATTTAACACGAGCATTTATCATTTACTTAATGATCAGTTAATAAGCTCATCGCCATTTATTTGCAACTATATGGACCGCAACTAATTATGGACCAAAAATAGCAAAGTCATTTCAGTTCGTTCGGTAATTAGAGGAGGATTTCAGGTAGATATTTGTCCGGGGATTAGTAAATTATACTTTTGGTTTAATTAATAAAAAAAAGTCGACTTTTGCCTTAAGCACATAAAAATCGTATTTAAGACAGGAAAATGGTTTAGACTTGCAGCACTTTCAGAAGGTAGACCCGTATTCCTCAATAGTATCCACTTCTACCTTCAGCGTGAATTGGAGAACTGAAAAATATCGATAATACCGACCTTAAGCGATTTATTATCGATGATAATCGATTTATTATCGGTGATAATCGATTTATTATCGGTGATAATCGATTTATTATCGATGATAATCGATTTTTGCCTATAAAATATCGAACACTTAAATTCTATTCCAGCTTTACCATCTTGCTGCTAGACCCAGTTGGAATATGTAGTGCAAAGCAAACTCGAAAATGCGCAGATGTTGCAAAGGCCCCTTGTGTGTTTTGTAAATGATAAAAATTAATGCTTAAAAAAACATTTTCCAAACACTTTTAATAAATATTTTTATATAAAACATTAATTCAATTCCCGTAAACTTTTATTGAAATTTTAACTTGCCATTAATCGCCCGATGTTTGCACTTGAAACTAATTCTAAACGACTTGCTATGCTTTCTCTGGCACCCCACCAACCACTTGAAGTGGTAAACCTCGCGCCTTACGCACGCACACACTTCTGGGATAATCCCCAAAATAACTTCATGTAGTGCGCGGCCAAATTTATGGCCACCAAGAGCTCCAGCAATTGCAGTGCGATAAAAATTTCATTTACCAACTTTTTCGGGCAAACAGAGCCCTTGGAGGAGCAATGGCCATAATCATCATCAACACCACCTGCGACGCCGCCTACGCTAGGCAAAACACCACAAAAAAAAAAAACAAAAGACGGCATGAACTCCGCGCGCCGGGAGCCTGCCACGCCCTCTAATCCGATTGAGGGCGATGGAGGAAGAGAGCAGTGGAGCAATTCGCCGGCTCTATTCAAATGTTTACTTTGGCCGCGGCATCTTCATCGTCGTTGGCGGCCACTAAATTAACGAGTCGCATCGTTCGGCCAAGGAGCCACATCATTACCCATTAGGTAGTATCACTACGCCCTCGTACCAATCCCTGAGTGGTTCCCCAACCAACCACCACTCGCTACACAGAAAAAAAATAGGCTGGACCCAATCTAATTAAATATTTATTTATTTTAAAATTAATCGTTAATTTAAAATTTTTCCAGAACTAAAAACAAAAGTTTGAATGCATTTGCAAGTGTTTGTTTAAATTTTACAATAAATAAAGATCTCTATGTGGCAATTAAGGGTTTGTTTAAAATGTTATTATCGATATTTGCGTTGATTACATTTTTAAATCTATCGGAAATGCATCGAAAATTGGTTTTCGATTAGGTATAACTTTCAAAGCTCTAAAAGCACGCTTTTTTATGCAAATTTTCTAAAATAAAACTGAATTCTACTTTACAAAAGAAAGAGTTAGTTTAAAAACGTATTTACTAGTCAAATCAATAAAATCGATAGTAAATTAATTGAATTTAATTATTCAACTAATTTATTATTGATTTTTGGAATTCTTTTTATATTTTTAAGAAAGTCTAAACTCTACAATTATAAAGTAACACTACAATTATATTCTTTTCTCAACATTCTATACAAACAATTTAATAATAGCCATTTGTGGTCACAACATTTTGTTATCAGCTATTTCAGTGTGTGAAGGTGGTGCGTTCGTCACCAAATATCTAAAAATATTTGCATATTTCCCTGTGCAACAGCTAAGCCAACAGCAACGACAACAACGGGGACTTGAAATGTGTTAATCATCAAATAGGAAAAGAAAAGCGAAACGGGAGCTGTTTGTGTAAACACCGCACGGCACACACACACCTCACCTGGTCCCCACTTTGCACCTGACCCACTACTACACATTCTGGGCTGGTCCGGTGCTGGGTAAAAACTGAATTGAGCGGATCTAAGCAAACCGAACCGTGCTGAACTCGACAGCCATTAAATATTTGTCAGCAGTTTGCCAAAGTTTACCCCCCACCAGGTCGGTCCACCTTTGCGCCATTCCCTGACTGGGTCTCACCTGTAGCCACCAACACCTCCCTGGCTCCTACCACCTGCCCAGCAGTGAGCGGAGCGCAAATTAACACATGTGGCCAGCCAGCCGAGTTGTTATTTTCGCTCTGTTTTCTTTGTGTGCAACAGCATTTTTCCAGCTTGTGTCGTTGCTGTTCTTATTGTTTTTATCAATATTTAAACACATTTCACTTTATTTATTGTTGTTGGCTTTCTTCAGAGGTTTTCGGTTTCGCTTGTGCGCTACTTTTTTATCCAAAGACCATTGAGAACCCGACACCGAGCACGTGTTTGATATACAGAGAAGTTGCTTTGCAACTTAAAAGCATTTTCTGTGCTCAGAGATTGCAAATTCTATTTTTCGCACAATTATTTACCTGTATTTACTGACCTGTAATTATTTCACTAGCTCTAATCTCTTGATAAATTGCTCTATTCATAGAAAAGGTAATTGCCATTTAAGCCACAATGTTTGGCATTATTTGAAACCCAAATACACCCAACAGTTGATGCATAAATAAGACCCCTTTCAAAGCATCTACAATAATTGCGCTTCTTGCTGGCAATTTTCTTTCATTTAAATGCAGTCAGTCAGCTTAAATAGGACATTTAATCGACTTTCTTTGTCACCTTCCGAACCCGAATATCCCTGAGATGTTTTCGCTGTCGCTCTAAAAGGTGGGAGGAAGGTGATCTGTTCTGTTTGCTAGCCCGGCTCGTTTCACATTGTTTTCTTAGGTGTTTGGTTTGGTTTTGTTTCTGCTTTTGTAGCTGGCTGGCTGGGCTGCCGTTGAAATGTGCTATCAGTAGCGAAATGTGCCAGGGAAACAATTTAAATATTTCACGATAAAAAGCGCGACAGGGGGCAGGGAGGTGGCATTTTTGTTGTCTCTTATTGCGTGTTTGGTGTGAACGAACTGTCGCTCATTTTGATGCGCTGTTATTCCAACAATGCAAAGTGCGCTCCATAAATAAATAAAATTGAAGTATTGTATCTTTTTATCTTTTTTATATGGAGCAGAAACGGCAGAACATGGCTCGGCCGCCTGAGCCACAGCCGACGCTATCAATAATGCGATATCCCATATAATAAAAACGGGGCTAAAGACACATTATACGGCTGCAGTTGGCCAACTGTTATTTGATTATCGACGCGGCGATTGTTTCCGGCTTCTCGCCTCAATCACGCCATAATAACACCGAGCCATTAACGACCACAGATACTTTCCTTTCCCCTGTAAAAATTCTTATTGCCACTTTCTAATCTACGTTTAGGCCCCTCCTTCCCCAAAGAAACGCATTAAAGCAGAGCAAGGCAATGAAATAATTTGTTTTAAAGCCACACATACCATAAATTACGACTGGTGGTAGGAGAGATATCGGTGAACTTACCTACAAAGAGACAGAGATAAAAAAGAGAACATTATATAATTATTGCATTTAAATAATTATTCTTATTATAAAGCTGTTGCCATTGATAAACGACACCCTGCACTGGCATATTTTTTTGTACGAGAAAATTAATTAAAAGTTAAATGGTTGCCCAGCCCAGACCAAGTTAACCAATGCGCTAGTTAATCACTGCAATATTTTGATTAACAATTCATTTATAACCATTTAGAGCGGAATATTAATGGCGCCGACAGAAGGACAGACGCAATCCCCACACCCTTTTGACATTAATAACTTTATTAAGTTTTTAATGAAATGCATTTCAATAATATATTTCAGGTGATGGTGGAAAAAGATGTAAGCCCAGGGCCATGCCGATTCGGACCGCAAAAAATTGTTCCGCATAAGTTCACCATTTTTTTACCCAACCATCGAAGTGCCAAACTTTTTCTGCATTTGCAGCAATAATAAAATTCGCCTGGCAACCAAAAAAAATCGTACTCTTTGCTCGCCACCGCAAGTCCAGAACAGAAACCGCAAATAAATATGTAAAAATAATAAAAACCGAAATTATCCAACAGAAAATGCAAAAAAGCATTGCCATGGTGTCCTACACGTGTTTGCCTTGGTTCTCTCAGTGTGGAATATAGTTTATTGACTTTTCATTATGCGATTGACAAACATCACAAATAAAATCAAATTACACAGCTCCTGGTGACTTGTCACAAATTAATTTCAAGCAACATTTTAATTAAATGCTTGTAAAATAGATTAGCAGCAATTTAAAAGTCTTCAAAATTAAGTGTCACACATCAAAGATTTATGAACCCAAGCAGCAAACCGCAACTGTGCAAAGCAATTAAAATGTGTAAAGTATATATATTTTAAAGCACTTTCTTTTTGCCTTTTAATTATGCAAATTCAATGCAGATTCAATATATCGAAATCTCAGCCTTTTAAAGGCGATACAAATCGCTACTGTCTCTATATATAAAACTCACTTAAACGAAATGCAAACGAAATTCCAATGCTCAGGCCAGAGAATTGGGTCAATACATTTAAAAGGCACGAAAAAGGAAATGCAAACGTACAAAACGATCGGGATTGTTTGTGTACATATGCATACATATGGCAGACATATATATGTATATATGGTAGGTATATAAGTGGTACAGTAAGAACCATAAAAAGGTCGCTAAAATAAAACCCGAAAATCGAACGAAAAAGGCACAGGGAACCGAAAGCCACAAGCCCGATAGAGGTTTTTTCAGGGCGAGGGCTTGTGGTAAACCTCAAAGATTAAGCTTAATTTTTTTAGGGAAATTTATCAGAAGTAATCATTATAAATATAAAGTAAAAAATGTTCTTTGTAGCAAAGAGGGAACGTGGTAAAAAAATAAGTAGTAAATACAACCTTACAGGTACGAAGATACAGTTTAAAAACGGATGTAGAACATTTCAGTTGCCGGAAACTATAAATATCTTAATAATTAGTGTAAGAAATAAAGATATAGATAAGAAAATTAGTTAATACAATTAAAACGATACAAAGTTCTACTCCTAGGAGGTTTCCAAAATGCATTTTCTTTTAGAAAAATGCGAAAATTGTCGAGAGAAATGATACCATCCTATAAATAATATTTTTTAAATATTTCAATCTCTAGACTTAAGCCTACCAAGAATAATATGCCTTAAGAGACCTAGAACCCCCAAAAACTATTAAATTCATTTCCAAAAAATCCACATTAAAGCCTATTTAAGCTCCTCTCTTGTATTTCCAATCGATGGGATTACAGCGATCCAATTCCCCGAGGCATCAATGGGTTAACTACCACTATTGCATTTCGAATTTCGCATTCGATTTCGCAAAGCGCAGCTCCAAAAAAAAACGTGTTTACCCACAAATACGAATCGGGAGAGAGAACGAAAGACACACACACAATTATATATAAATAAAGCCCAAGCACCGTTAGCAACACATAAAGAAATAAAAATAAAGGCAGGCGAATGAAGGAACGAAGGCAAAGAAAGGCCTACAAAGAATCGTTGGTATGACCAAAAAAAAGAAAAGAAAATACAAAAAAAAAATTGCAAGAGGCGAATTCATCGGTTTTGCAATGCAGACGCCTCTGTCGCTGCCTCTGTCGACGCAGTGCACATGACTGACCGTTTCTCCGTTCACCTTCTCTTTCTCCTACGCTCTCACGCGTCCAGCGATTTCGATTCCAGCGGATTCGCTTTTCGCCGCTAAAGCCGAGCTTGCAAATTGCACTTCGCTGCATTTGGCGATGCTCGTCGCCTTTATTGCTTTTGCTATTGTCATTTCCAGTTCTACAGTCGAGCTTCTGTAGCTGGGAACACTATGTATCTGATAAGTATACTTAAAGCGGACTTTTCGATGTGAGATACTTTGAACTAAATGTATTTTAAAGATATATTTTGAGCTCCTACAATTCAAACTCTTATTATAAAGAGTTAAAACACAAAGAACTATACAGTTCTGTATCTTTAAAGAATTCTACATATTTTCCTTAGATTCTTGTTTTCATAAACTTGAAAACTGAATAAAAACTCGAACTATTGCCTACTGGTTTTGAACCCATGTAAACCTAATGATATTTTTTATGTACAATACCATTTAATCTTTCATTACAATTGCTAAAGCCTTAATTGCAGTCGTAATGGAGCTATTATTCTTTATTCTACTTTTTATTGGATATTAACATACATGGATTTATTGATTGAATTTTCTAGTCAGCAAAATGTATCTGTAGTTAAAAACAGTACAAAATAGTGCTTTAATTTTTAAAGACCTCTCAAATCACCCTAACTAGTCCCTAGTTTTTATTCGAGAATTCCAACTGTATTATTTGAAAACGTTGCGCGATTGTCAGTCACTCAGACAGACATTGACAGACACGCACATTTAATTATATTTTTGCGCTATGTTGTTGTTGAATTTAGTGGGTCAGCGAAATTATGCTGCTATTGTTGTTGTTCTTATTGCCTTTGTTATTGTTTTTGTGCTGTCAGCGTCGCTTTAGCGTTGCTCGCCTCGTAACTGTTTCGCGGCTGCGCTTTTTGATTCGCGTCCAGCGCTGCAGCTGCGCAAAACTGGATTTCAAAAGCAGCAGCGGCAGGTAAAGAAAAAAAAATCAGCAGCAGCTACAACTTGGAGAACATTTGCCGTGAAGGTAAACCGGCGCATAAAACTAAAGGAAAGCAACAATAACACAAAATCGGACTCTAGAACTGCATTGATTTGGATTTGCTGCTGCACAAAACACGTTTTTCGAAAAAAGCATCAAGCAGGGTAGTGCAAAAATTTCCATAAAAGGTTAAGTATTTTTACGCAAGAGAAAAAGATTACTACTTCGGGCATTTAAAGGGAGTTTTGTTTAGTTTTTATATAAAATATTGATAGAAATATGTTGGTTTTAAGAGGCTGAGTATATTTAGTGAACAGAAAATATTAATTAAATAGTTTTCTTGTTTTTGTAAATTGTAAATTGATCGGAAAATTATAAAAAAAGCTTTTTAAATGATTTTTTTTTAATGTTTTATATATTATATAACGTATAGCGTATTTCTTATTATAAAAAAATGCGAACAAACTTATTTCTCGTCTGTGTTTTAGCTTTAAATGTATTTTAATATTTAAATTAAATAAATGTTTTTAATTTACAGTTTTCTTTGAGCCTATTTATTACTATTTTTCATAGTTCAGTGCCTTTTTTACTGTGCAGAGAGCGTTGATCCACAAGAGAGATATTAAGCAAAGGTGAGAGTTCAAGCACCTGCCAAAAAAACAAAAAATTAAACTGAAAGAGACAAGTCAAAGACGACGGCTACCACGAAATGCCAGCCGCAATAACAATTCCATTTATTTTTTTATCTATGTACTTAACTGAAACATAGCGGAGAGAAGAAGCGGCCCGAAGAAACGTGGCGTATGAGCAATTGAGTAATTACAATCGACACAGTGGGCCGCTCTAGAAGCAGCACCCCTCCCCAAAAAAACCACAAGAACCAAAAACAAAAACAAAAATAATAGAAGTATCAACAAATACCAAGAGCTTTCAAAGAGATTTGAGAGTAATTAAATGCTACGATAAACATTTGAATGCCTTTCTTCTTCGCCTGCTTTTTGGAAACAAAAAAGAGGCAAGCCAAAGAGCAATTCGAAAGAAATGTGCTGAAGAAAGCGGGCTGAGAACGCTTGCAGTCAAAAGAAAGCAACAGGAACAGTTCTTTTTATTTTCTTTTGGTATTCTTTTTCTTTTTCTTGCTTTTATTTTGCTTTCTGCATGCATGACTTGAGGTAGCAGCGCTGCCGACGTCGGCGCTGGCAAGTCGATGAGTCAAAAAGCGGCCAAAATTAAATTGCGCGCCAAAAAGCGCAAAAAGAGCTGAATGACAATACAAAAAGGGTTCTGCGGCAAAGGCGATCTTCTACGGCGTGGTGATTAATTTGGCAAAACATGCTGCGGTGCTAATTGGAACAAATATGATGATTACAAAGATTTAAGAAGACTTTATTATTGGTCATAGGTGCCAGAAGAACGTGTAAGAGAGCTTCTGAAGTCTTCAGAGGTTCCGGGGATCGATTACTTCAATCGACTTTGAAAGAAAAGTTGTAAAAACGATGTAGAAATTAAAAAAACATAAAAATTCATTTCATTTTTAATCGCTCTAGTTCGAAACCACGGTTTGAGACTCGACTAACCACCCGAAGCGAGTGCGAGCGAGATAGAAATGGAAGGTTACAACTTTTTGGTCATTTAACTTCCATGTTTATGATCCGATTGTACTGAAATTTTCAGAGTTCGAACCCACAAATGTATTCATTAGATATCTTTTTACTTTTTTACCAAATTCACGACTATTGTAAAAATAGTGAGCGTGAACAAATTTTGGAATAAATTGGAGATCTGCGTACAGAAGATAAGAGTCTCTGATTTTTGTTGTTATTAACCTTTAAGAAATGTTTCTCTTTAAAAATAATTAGTGCATTTCCTTCCTTAACAAGTTTTCAACTTTAATTGATTTCAATAATTGTCTCTACCAATTATCAATACAAATTGTATATTTTATACTTCTCAGATTCTGTATCTAAAGTTACCACACACTTTTAGTAATCGATAGGAAATTTCCAATTGAACAAATGCAATACTGTCCAGGTATGGTTTATAAACACGCCGGCCATATTTCCACGAAATCGTCAGAGTTTATGTGTAATTTTGCCTGTTTCAGCACTGGCTCAAAGTAATGGCCAAGTGCCCAAGTCTATGGGCATCGTATCTATATCGGTATCGGTATCTGTATATGTATCTTGGGGATACCTGTTAGTGGCTGCTGCTGCTGCGGCTGCCCAGACGAACATGTGCAATTGCCAACTAGAACAACACGTTCACTTGTGACAAAATGCGGCATATTGGAGGGGGGATCGGGGAAAATATATAGCAGGGGGCGGAGTGGTGAGTTGGGCGGGAAAGCGATAAAGTAAAAACGTGTTTTCTGCTGCAACCGTTGTCCGTTGCTATTTATCGCATTGCCCCCGCGCGCTCATTGTATCCGAGAGAAACGTGCTTTGAGAACGGCATGCCAGGCCAACTGGAATTGTATCTAATTAGTCTACCGGTCGGTGGGTCGGTCGGTACGAGATCTACCCCTCGCAGCCGCCGCACTATATCTCACCCTAGGTAAGTACGTATATATTCCATATAAACTGCCTCCATTGAGACGCCCCCATTTCGTTGTCGTCGGTGGCGGCGGCGCGCGCTCTCGCGCTTCGGCCTCTATTATTTATTTCGGTTTTGTCTTTCACTTTTCCGCTGCTGGCCAATAAAATAAATTCAAATGAGACAAGTTCTGCGGCCCCCGAGTGCATAAATATTCTTTGTCCCACAGCAGCAAATTGTCAGCTTGTTATTGTTATCGCCGTGCTAAATTATTAAGCACAATAATTTGTTGACATTGGCATTTTCGTCGTGTTTATGATTCTGTATATACTTTTTTCCCCTTCATCTGCTAAGTCCGTTTAAGTGATATTATTTATTCGCCGACGAGGATTGATTATAATCAATAGGTTTCAATTAATTTTACGTTTGTATTGTTTGCAATTAAAACAAAAAAGTTGTACAATATTTACAAAGCGAATTGATGGAAATTATCGCGGTGGAAATCAACTCTAATTGGACAGAGAAAAAATGTGCAGTTAAAAAAGTGTTCAATTATGATTTTATATATTTTTCAATTACATAAATCTAGATATTATGATTTATTTCTTTATATTAAGCTTTGAAAATAACTCATTTTTTTAAATAAATGTATATTTTCTCTGAGAAAAGAAAATTCTTGCTGTAATTGCTTTAAAAATGCTTTCTCATCGATTCTAACACTGATCGAAATCTATTTATTCCCACATTGTATCTGTATCTGAAGCATTGAATCTTTCCCTGCACATTCTTGGCCGATGAAACTCCATTTCCTGCCCAAAAAATAAAAAACTGCAGTTGAAATTTCAGCTGTTTGTGCTGCAATCATTAGCGCTGCCGCACTCCTCCTGCCCCGCCTCGCATTCGTCAGATACAATTGACTAACAGCTAACGACGAAAAAGACCCAAGCTCGATCCCAAAAAGTGAACCAGAAAAGGCAAAAATAAAAAGGTAGAAAAAAGAGACAGAGGGCCAGGCCACAGAGCCACAGGCCACACGTCACTTGACGTTCAAGTTCAATAACCTGGCCAACAACACACAGTTGTACGCGCACTCACACCACGACAATTACCAAATAATGTGGCCACATGCACATGAAGCAAAACGCCGGCAACAGCAACAGCAACAGCAACAGCAACAGCAACACCAATAACAACAACAATAACAAAGGCTGCGCCAGTAGCAGCTAACAAAAAAAAAAATTAAATAAAAACTGAAACCAAAGAAAGAAATACCGAAAAAAAAAGTCAAGAAAGAAAAATCCAAGGGGAAAAAATGAAATTGAAACAAAATATGCGTCCGTCGCTTGCTTACATAACAGCAAATAATGTTTAAGCAGCGGTAAAGCAAAGCAAGGCAAAGCAAAGCAAAGCCATAAGAGAGACAGCGAGAAACCGGGAAGAAGTAAGCACAAATAATGACAAACAATAACAAAGAGCACTTCCAAAAAAGAGCAACAACACGAATTACATTCAAAAAGGGGCAAAGCCAAAACCCCAAAAAAAGCACAAATTTTTTTTCACGAGAAAGGAAGCTAATCTTTTTGGGGAAGTCGAAGTTCAAACACTCTTGGAAATACAAAAATAAAATAAGATCGATCGTTGCTAAAAGGAGTTAATGACAAAAAACGTTTAAATTATAAATTAATTCTGATCTAAAAGCTATTTATAAAACGTTATACTTGGCAATAATAAATATCATTATAATTATCATATCATTATCACAGATAAAGCCTTCTAATTTGTGTAAAAATTGAATAAAAACCACTATTATTTAAGCTGCATTTAAATATCTCTAAAAGCCACAAATATCAATAAATTATCTTAATCATCCATCCAATCTCTAACTTCTATATAGAAGAGGATTCTACAAATAATTCAATAATTTTGTTAGGATCCAAAGTATCTCTCACGCTACCCTCAAACCCAAAATACCCTTTCTCAAGAGTATATCGAACCAAAATATAAAACAAAGCCCCAAAAGTGATCTGCGGACGGACGTTTGTACTTCGATTGAGGAGAGCGCAGATACAGATGCAGAGATACAGATACAGCTGCTCCGCCGCCTGCATGTACAGAGATACAGATACGTATCGCTGCCGCTGCTGTTGTTGTTGATATTATTATTCGTTCCTTTGCTCCACTTCTCCTATGCTTTTTTGTTTGCATTTAAAAGTTGTGAAATGCCTGGGTGTAAATGGATTTCAAAGCGAACGGGAGATCCCGGGGCGCGGAGCGGGTTAAATAGATGCTAAACACCAGCAAATGACTTAATAACAATCTGTATGACGTGCACATATCTGAATCAATTAGCCAGGTCGTTAAATGCAAGTGAAGTGCAAAAAATATCTGTGAAATTCGCAGGGAGTTCATGTGTATAAAAAGTGCACTAACTAGATGAATTCAAGCAGATTATTTGGGCACTGAAAATAAATTAAATTGAGTGCTTTTAGGTGCTTCATAATTTGGGAAATCTAAATTATATATTAAGGTCTTTTACATTTAATATTAACTTTATGGTAAATACATTTCTGTGGCAAAATAAGGCCACAAGATCAAGGCAATAACTTTGGTTAATACCATTTGAAACACTTAATGACACGTGGCTTTTATTTTATTTTTATTTTCCCTCAACCGAAGTTTACTTTTCATTGGAAGAGATCTGAGGCATTAGAAAATAAGAGAACCTCTTGAAAAAGCTTATTACTTTTTATATAACGAAGTTAATTATATTGTCTTTGTGTTTCTGAAACAATTTAATTGGTAGATGCTACATTTTAGAAGTTGTAATGTTTTCTCTAGTGTGCTTACCCTGCTTTAAAATAAACTTTTTCTGTTCAAAGAATATATAGAATGCATCCAGAAAGTTATGGCTTGTAAGGTCGTAAACAATTAGCCAGCACACATTGCTGGGAAGTTGCTCTTGGACTGCAGCTGACTTAAATTTCATTGGTCAGTGGCTAGACCCAAAAGACCAAATACACAAAAACTCCAGCACTCTCGGGAGCAACACAAATAATAATTAAAAATTCAGCAAACGAATCAAATGGCCAGGCAGGCACCGGGCACACACCGAGAACCACTCGCATGGCTTACGTTTCTCGGTTACCCGTAAGATACTTTTACGCAGCTCTCGCAACGAAAAGCTCATAATGCGCCGCCCAGGGGGAAAACTTTTGCTCGTTGATTATGGCGCCTTTTGTTTACTTGCATCACGGTATTTCACTCACGAATTTCATTTCGACATAGGCGAACGAGGAAAAAAGAAACCCATAGCAGGGAAACAGAAAAATTACGGCCAAAAGATATTAGAATTCTTCTGGAGAATAAAACAAAACAAAACGGAAAGGGAGCAGAGCCCAGAACGTGGCACGCAATAATCATAATGGCAATAATACAGCAGAAAGAACATGGCAAAATGTTGTAATGACTCAAAGTGAAAATAAACTGGCAAAAGCTAAAGAATATAGGCGCCGAAGGGCGGCGGGAGGCTGGAACGCGGTCGGTGGGAGGCCTCCGGGGGCGTGGCAGGCAGAGCGATGAGCAAAGGCGGCACGGGCAAATGAAAACTAATTGTAGCGTAGCGAATTAGGCAAGACCCAAAGTTGGGGAAAAGGAATTCGGAGAACTACAGCGGAGACGATGGCGATGAAGGAAAAAAAACCAGAGAGAAAAAATGCGAGGAAAAAAGTACATTTCTATGCAAGTCACGGCGTTACCTTCTCTCCACCAATCCTCCAATCCTCCTATACCAAAAACCAAACACCACCCCGACTCTTACACACGCACACACATTGTGCACGGGAAAAAATTGTTTAAATTTGCAAATATACTTTGATAAAATAATAACTATGGTATTATAGCACAAAAGAAATATTCTTTTTTGATTATATTATATTTTGTAAAGGTGTATTCTTGAATTTCTGTAAGATGTAACTAGATATATAATAAAAAGTCTTGTGTGGGAACGTGTTCCTGAAATTTCAGTATAAATGGATGATAAACACAAGAGTTACAAGGGTCTAAAGCAGTGATGTCCAAGCACCCGCCTTGCGAGGTTGGTAAAAACTCTGCCCGTTCTCTGCCGCTACACAGACAGTGTAAACGTGACGAGCAGCAGCAGAGCAGTGCAGAGCATTAAATTTTAATTAATAATAACATTAAATTTTAATGCTTTGCACTGCTCTGGCAACCGCAACGTCTCGCGCGAAGCCAACTTTGTTTTTCTCTTACGCACACAAATGCAAATCACATGTCATTGTATTTGTGTGGACATCACTGGTCTAAAGTTGCAACCTTTAATCTATCTCGCTCGCACTGTCTTTTTTTTTAAGTTTGAGTCAAGGTTCGAGTCTTTCTTCGAGGTTCAAGTACCTTTCTTACTTGTTTTCAATACCATGCTTTTTTTATTTATTTTTATTTTTTTACAATTGTAATTATAACCAAGTAAGCTATTAGAATTTCTCAGTGTAACTGACGCAAGTTTCTAAAGTGCTGCATTACAAGGGGCTTGCGTTTGGGCTCGGGCTCAGATAGTGGCAACGTGTGCGTGGCATATTGAAAAAGCAGAAGCGACAAATAAAAAAACAAAAAAACAATAGGAACTGTCGCCAGGGAAGGTAATAGCGGACTCGAGAACCGTTAGCAGCCGCTCGTAATTGGCATTTAAAAGTATGTCGCATGTCAGCGAGAAAAGCAACCGATGATCCATTGATTGCTCGGCTCTGACGGACGGAGAGGAGAGTGTAAAAGGTCCCGAAAATAAAACAAAATTGAAAAGTTACCTTAACTAGATACGCAAGTGCGACTATGAATAAATAAATGTGTGTGTATGCAGCTGACAGCAATCTCAAGAAGGGTGAGTGTGGGTGCTTTGGGGGTGGTTCTAAACCCAGCACGTTTCGCCTTTGGCCTCCTCAAATATTCACAAGAGCGGTGGGTGGAAGCGCTCACAAAAAATTATATAATTGAAATGTATGTAGATACAAGAGATTAAGGGGACTTTCATTGAATTTTTGTGATTACCTACTTCTTTTGCAGCTGAATTTTTGCATATCTGTCAGAGTAAACAGATAATGCTGAAAGCTTAGCAGTTGATTATCTTTAATGGACCGAATATCAGGGTTTATTCTGACCATTTAAAAAGTATTAGTAGTAGATAAGCATGTTTGCCTTTCTAGACTAAACTAAATGCTAGTAACTGTAACACTTTAACGCTCGATTGCCCAGAGATTTTCTACCTGCCTTTTAACCACTTAATTCTTTACTAAATCACTTCTTTTCTCAGGTCTTTTCACTTCAATTTCGCTTATTGTCTCATGACCAAACATTGCTCGATGACCTCGTTCAACTCTTGTTCCATATTCTAAAAAAAAATAAGAATAAGAGAACAGAAATCCCCTTCTGCTGCATCTTTGCTACTTTCTGTCCAATTTCATATCTTCCAGATACAGTTGCAGAATCATATTCCCCCCGAAGACGTCGTGTGTGCTGGTTTGTGTATATAGATGTCCACATACGATGGCAAATGACAATGCGCCATATATCAAATTATATATAAACGTGTACTTAAAAAACTACACTTCCGACCTTCGGGAGACCCAGCATGACATCCGGCAAATACACGACAGCACCAGCAGCGGCAGCAGCCCCCCTTAGGAAGCCCCCTCCTGCCGTACATATTGCAAGGCAATGTAAGTAAATGACAAAAAAAGAGAGAGAAAAGAACGAGGCATAAAGAAAGCAGCGGTAATAGCAGCAGGGGAACCAAGCGGAGAAAAGCGGGAAAATGGACGAAGGGGAGGGGCTTCCCCGAGACATAACAGCGCGACATAAATTGAACTTTTTGCACAAAACTTGTCGCAAGAAATGCTTGCTTCGCTGTCTCTACACGATTCATAATTTGTTGTAATTGGAGTTTAAGTCGACAACCTCACCCGCTAATACTGGAAGAATAAGCAAGAAAGAAGGCTTGAGAGGAGTGCCCCGACTATGAGATACCTGTTTTTGTCATTAAATTCAAATGAAAAGTGAAAGAACTGGAAAAAAGAAAGCCTTATCCTCAAACTCAAATGAAAAATTGAAGAAATGGAAGCAAGAATGATGTATTAAAGTGTACAGACTATAAAATACACGATTTAATCATTAAATTCGAATGAAAAATTTATGTTCTACACAAACTAGTCTAACTAGTTATTATTGCTTGTTATTTATAGAATTTATTATCTTTGAAGATATAAAAATATAAATAAATATTGATAGCTATATTTATAATGAGTGAACGGTCTCTTAAAATGATTTGACCCTTCATTCTATTCAATTATATTGCCAGAAAGTAAAGACACAAATTATAAGAAAACCAAGATAAACAATATACCCTTAAACTCTTAGTTTCAGGGTATTAAAACCAACAGAAACACAAAGTTGACAATTTATTTTTAGAAACACTTTTGTGCTGTCTTAGATTATGTATTTTTAATGCCACGAAATCGCCTTATTACGCTTGCCCCCGCACGCAGGGAAGAGAAGATCCAAATAAAATATAATGACAAGGTGTTAATTTGAAACGCCAGCAACAGCTCATCATCAATCCCAAGGCCCGCATCATCATCCTCATCATTGTCATCGTTGGTTGATGTCTTGTTTTTAAGAGTAATTTTTGATTACTCAATCGGGAAGTTCGAGGAAATTATGTTATGTTCTACCAACAATTCATATTTATAGTTCTTGGGTAATATTTAATTTTAATCCGATTTTATTCCAAGATTAAATGGAGCTACAGGCTGTAAATAATTCAGCCACGAAAAATACCATTTAATATGTAAAACGAAGGGAACACAACAGATGACTCAATTATTCAAGAGGTTGTCTGTAAGAAAATCTCAACTTTTCAGTCTCAAGAATGTATACAGACGTACTTTGATCTGTTTAAGAATTCATAAACACATTTCGAGTTGTTTTCTAGTGCCTGGACAAGACTTTCCTTTCGAATTTGAATTTATGATGGCTTTGACCGAAATATGAGCAAAGAAACATTATTATTCACTATGCACACACAGCTGTGCGTCTCATTTAAAATGCGAATCAGACAAGGAATTTCATTTCCTATGACCGAAAATTGGAAATAAAAGAAAACCGAAAATCAATCGGCCATCGATACGCAAGAAACTAAAATCAAAGTCGCTGCAACAACAATTGGTATTTTCAAATGGTAGTTTCTATCCACGATGATAACGATGATGCACCATGAAGCTCAAGCTCTAACCAAGTCCTCTTGAGCTGGCACTTTTTACCAACCAAGATAAATTGCTCGAGTTTGAAGGCTTTCACCAGCAGAATCCCAAGGAAGGGAAGACAAAACGAGAGCCAGATATACTCGCTGGTATTAACTGGGCTCGGGCAATTGCCTTTAACAAGAGAGCTTAGTTAGGCATCCTCTTCACCCTTCAGCCTGCCAATTAGTTAGTCGAAGCGATGCAGTTTCCTCAAAAAATCCCACAGATTTAAAGTGAGTAAGCCCGGGCCAAGGACGTCTCCACGTTCGCTTTAAAGTCACTGGCAAACAGCAATTTCAATTAGTTCAATTACACAATTGCAACAGGGGAGACTAGGATGTAAAGCACCCCTGTTGAAAGGGGTTCGAGACAAACAACCCTTTCCTCTAGAAAACACCCTTTCCTGGTCACATCGATGGCAACTTTTTGCAATTAAAACTTGAAACCCAAAAGACAATAAAAATCAATTATCTTTAATAAAAGGCCAGCGACCCAGCGCAGCTGGTGGTCCAGCCAAAAATTGGTAACAAGATCGCGAACCAAAATTGAAGATGCATTGCAACCCCATGTGGCCAGGATGTGATGTGATGCATTTAATTAACAACCGAGCAGAACAGGAATCCCCGGAAGGGGTCTGCAAAGTGCACTCTGACCGTTGCATCCCATCCATTAGCAGGTTAACATTTAGGACTGGGCTGTGGGTTCCATTTTCGGGGTGGCATTCGTGTTTTGGCCTCGAGACACGCACCACCAAAAAATGGTTTCTGATTTTGTGAATACATCATTGGCAACTGGAGTGGTGTGGAGTCGAGTGGAGTGGCTGCCAAGGATGCATCGTCCGTTGGTCAGACTGCAGTCTGCTTGCCTGCCTTCTCTATTTATAACTGTCTGGATGGATAGATGGATGGATGCTGGATGCGAGGATAGGAGGATGATGCTACATGAGAACGGGTCTGGCTGGGCGGGGTCTGGATGCAGAATTTATTTGCCATGACCATGTCGAAAAGGGAGTGTGTGTGGATCTATGTTGCTGCAGCATGCGTCACGCTGCCAGACGCATCGGCGGCTGTGGAAGTCGCGATGTCGCAGCCAAACGCATTGGCTGCTGACCCTTTTCCCGAAAAAAAGAAAAACCGGGGGAAACGTGAGTCTGGGTGAAAAGTGCAAATGACAGACGACGCGCGAGCATGCTCCTGATGTTGATGATTTTATCGGATGCCAGACAGAGTTTGGTGGCTTTGCATACGGGATTTTCAGACATGAGATGGCATCACAAAGGGGCTAACCTTTTTGTAAATTGAAAATGTCTGCGCAGGCTACAAAGGTTATCTAAATTCTAGTCAGAAAAGGAGTTAAAGTTCTTTAAAACTTTCTTTAATATCAATTTGCCATGTTTGGGGGTTTGGCTTTTCGAAATATAGATCTTTTTGAGTTATTGTAGCTTTAAGAAACTTTCAAACTTGGTTATTAATTGCACAAGAGAGTAGAATTTCAAATTGGCCATTTAAATCAATATTAAAATGCTTTTGCAAGAATTTCATTAAAATAATGGTGGGAGTTCTTCCCTAACTTAAACTTAAACAGAAACTAAAAGTTCGTCTTACAGATACTTGTGCATATTCTATTGGATTTTCCTTTGGCAACTTTGGGGCTTAGCCTGCCATTAGTGGGTCAGAGTTGCCAGAGCGCCAAGAGCTCCTCCACCCTCGTCTTCGGGTCTGACACATTGTCTGATCTCTGGCTGCTTTGGCGAAAGGGCAAGAACTAAATCGTTTAACCTGCCACACGACAACGACGACAGCGACGACGAGTGGGCCAAAGTTCTTTTGCCTTTGCCTCGTTCGTGGGATTTAGCGCATCCGCCTACGAGTGCACTTAATCACATGGAAGAGCAACCAACTGGCGGCCTGATGCCTGCTCCGCCTTTTGGGCACGTACGCAGTTCCAGGAGGGAACACACAGGTGCGCCCGCTGCAAGGGCAGTCACAGTGAGAGAGCGTAAACGATGCCAAGTGGCAAAGCGACAAACGGAGCAGCTCCAGTCCGGCGGAACAGCTCTTGAAATGACGAGAAGATGCTGCTTCATGTGCTAATTGCGCTGTCAAGTCAAGTGTGTGCGAGGAGGAACAGCAGCAGCAGCACGTCAGGACTAGCGGCAGGACTAGGAGCAACAGCAGCCAGGCCAGCACCCGCTGACGGAAGCAACAGCTCAAAGGCCACGCACACAGACAGATATATATTAAATGTATATGTATTTTAGCCCGATGAGCATCCCATTAGGCGTTGTTTGAGCGCAGGCTAAGAGAAAAATTGTTGCATACTTTGCGCGGCCGCAAGAAGAGCGCTGCTCGCTCTCCACACACACTCTCCGGCGCGCTTTCCTTTCTCATTTCCATTGCACACACAGAGCCTGCCGCCGCCGCCGCCGCCGCCGCCGGCAAACACACAACAAGAATTTCCTTCGCCGAAATGAAGTAATATCCATGCCGGGAATGCCACCCAAAAAACCGAATCAATAAACCATCGAGCGACGTCTGTTTGTCCCCTGGCTCCCCCCTTGGCCATTATTGACTGCTGTGCCGCCGCATAGAATCAACATTTTTATCGCAGCGAGCGCTGATAAAGCGCCGGCAAGTCGCCAGCAGACAAACGAGAGTTTCCCAGTCAGCCGCTGCCGCCGACGCTACGAAATCGATTTTTCCAACCCTCGCAGAAACACAACAAGAGCAGCAACAATTGCTGCCAACAGTGTTGCTGTTGCTTCTGCTGCTGCCGTTGCTGTTGCTGTGGCTGCTGCAGTTGCATTTGCAGTAGCTGCTGCAGGCGACGTGGGTGAGAACACAAGTTTCAGGCCATGGGAAATTACAATGGTTTTCCGGCGGCAAGAGAAAGCTGCAAGCTAATTGCAGCAAGTGAGCTTGGTAGCAATGCAAATTCAGAGAGGTAGAAGATCGAAAGCGACTCTGGTACTAATATATTTGAGGTCTTTATAATAATATAAGATCTAGGGGGAGAATTCAGCGAGAAAATACATTTATTTGAAATTTCTCACTTAAGTAAAAAGTGATTATTTATTCAACTAAGTTTGGATCAAATGTGGAGTAATTTTAACCCTTTAAGATCGATATGTAAGTCTAAAATGATCTGTACACCGACAGGATCTCCAAGAGAATATTTTCTTTAGGGGTCAGGAAAAGCAAAAGAACTTTTCGCTTTGCACTTTGATAAAAATATGAAGGTTCTGCTTGAAAAATCCGAAATTCTCTTAACTTTAGCGCTTGATCCTCGACACCTTTATCTTCTCTATAAAAGTGTATCGAAATCAGCCAGAATCTGTCGAGGAACTGGTAAAAAATCATCAGAAACGAAGAATCCTGTAAAAATTTTCTCGAAGTACCCAAGCATAAAGAAGTATGCGCAAAAATACTCATTTTCTCAGCAAAAGCACTCAATTTTATATCATAATAAAAGAATTTTCAGACTTCAATGCGCTCGTAAATTTAAGCCAATTTCGCTTACAAGTTATGCTTGCCATTTAATCAGATTTCGGGCAATATTGAATGGTAAAAAACGCAATATGCGTGCTATATGTTCCAGATAAAACTGTACGATATCGCGGAAAGTGTCCCAATCGCAACTCCCCGATAAGCTCCATGCAATTCGTCCAGTTCCAACCCCCAATGCGGAAAAACTTTATCAGAAACGGAGCAGCAACTACCACCGCAGCCACTACCCCGGACCACCCCGGACTTATCAGCAAGGCCAGCCAGCCGCCCGAAAGCCCGCGGACACCATCGAAAATGTATACAAGGGATCAGGAAGCGGGAAAAGGTGGTGGTGAGAGCTGATTGAATGGGTGAATGGGTGCTGTGTGATGGACGAGAGCCCGAAAACACGCATTAATACAGGAATCGCATCGGATGAGGGTGGCTCGAGTGGATCACCCACCTAAAGAGCTTTTCTAGGTTGGATGGAAAGGTGGGATCTGCACTGGGAAAAAGGCGGATAAAGCCACAAAATACAATTTGGTTGGTAAATTTTGTAATGTTTCATATTTCCCTGAGAAACTTTATGATTTCCTTCACTTAGAAATGTGTACTTGTGTCTATGGGTTCTTATCTATAAAATAACAAATATTTCTAAAAGATTCTGTCGCTTTCTAAACCCTATTATGACTTTAAAAATGTATTGAAAAAGCATTCACCTCGATAAGAGTTCTGATTCGGTTCCTTAAGGCTTCTCAATAAGCCATTAAACCCTTAAAAGATCGTTAAAACTCAGTTACTAATTCATTTCTCAAAAATCCTTTTTTTTGCCGAGTGTCTTGGGGCTTTTGGCCAATTGTAATTGGAAATATTGGGGAATATTGTGAATATTGGCTATGATGGCACACTTACCCTAGCATGCATGTGCACATCGTTCTCGCCGGGCTGCTGGACGCCAGTGCGGATCTTTTTGTTCTGCGGCCCCTCGGTGACGACTATGGTGGCCCCTCCTCCGCCGCCGCCGCTGGCGCCTCCACCGCCGCTGCCGTTGCTAGCGCCGTTGTAGGGCATTGTGGTCGCCGTTGCGAACTGGAGCGAAATCTCGGGGCTGATTAAAGTTTGTTGGTGTAGAATTTTGGCGGATTTTTGTGGCCTGAGCCCAGTGGTTGCGCGAGAAATATATATATTCAGTTACGTGCGACGAAGGCGCGCGATTTTGCGATCTTTTCGATCGGTTTTGGGGGGGAAAAAACGCTTGGGAAAAACGCGCGCGCGATTTATGTAGCTCGCACTCGGGGATCCTCTTCGGCGAGAGAAATGAGTTGTAAATATTTACTTTGTTACTGTTGGTTGTTGGTTGGTGTTGATGTGGGATGTTGTTTTGGTAGTTGTAGTTTTTTATGGTGGTGTAGCTGTGGCTCTTCCTATTTATTTACTATCTGCCTCGCTTCAACTTCCTCCTTAAGCGCAGTGTAAAACACTTTCAACTTTTTATTGCACTTTTGATTTGCGTGATAAATTTTCCGTTTCTTCGCTGGCTGTTCTTGTGTATGTTGGTTTTACCAGCTGCAAGACGGATAAAAATGAGAGAGAAATTTGGGTTTATTAATACGAAAAAACGAATCAAAAGCACGGCAAATAATTTCGACAGTCATTAAATAATCCACAGGCGAAACTCTGCTAGCATTTCAATTGCCAGCAAATTCCCAGGATACCACTTAGGCACGATTCCCTCCTTGAAAGGCTCATAAAAAATAATTTAAATATTTCGAGGCAATCAAGTGGAATTTAATTTATTCAAATTCACACTTGGCGAGATGATAAAAAGCAGCACTTAAAGGATTCGCATTAAAACAGATGTGAATCAGGAATTAAGGGAATTAAAATGTTGAAGAAGACAACCTATAAAACTCATACGATAAGCAAGGGAATTTTATAAAAAACCATTATTAATTTTTAAGAATTTTTAAATTATTCAAATTAACATTTATTTTGAATTAAGTTTGCAAAGTTATATAGTTTTAAGATACTTAAACTCAAAACTAACAGAAAAACCAAAAACTATAGAAAGGACTTGTTGGAAATATATTGGAAATGTTACTCCTTTCAAAATATATAGGAAAAATCAACAGGGATTAAATCATAAAGCTACAATTCATCCAAAACTATTTTTGTAATAACAAAGCCATCCAAAATAAACCAATTGGTTGACCATTATTTATCGAACTCTCCTAGAACGCATTTCTTATCAGAATCTAAATGGGGTTAATTATGCGCCAGACCGAGGCAACCAAAAATATAGAACAATTATTTCTTTTTTTCGGGAAATACAAGCAAGTGTGGTGGAAAAACATAAAAGAAATCGTGGAATGACAATAATAATTCGTTCTAATTGGAAAGGTATACCGGAGGCATTAATCAAAGGACGAGGCGAGTGGAAAATGCTCAAACAACCCTCGGAAGGTTGTCAAAAACAGATGGAAAAGCAGCGAAAAGCGAAAAAGCGCCGGCAAATAACAAAACCAACGAGGAACGGGGAGAGAAAGCGACAAAGAGAGAGCGGAAAGCAGTAGGAATATGGCCGAAATGTCAGAATGACTTGGCACAACGGGGCGAAGAAGTAGAGAAGGACAAAGGGGAAGAAAGGACGGACCAAGAAGGACTGTGTCCGGGAAGCGAGAAAGAAGTGCTGTGAAAATCGCGTAAAAGTAAACTTGAAAAACTTTTTCGGGCCCCCGTGTGTTTGTTGTGTGCACAACCCTTATGGAAAATGGAAAATGCCGCACACAAGCACCAGCACACACACACGCATTGGTAAAAGAGCGACACACGGACACAGACGGACGGCTGATTTTGTTTTGTTTGTGAGGGTGGATTTTTCATTAATGGAACGGCGGCGAACGAACAACGGTAAACGGTAAAGCTGAACGCTGAACTTTGTGACGTGCGGCGCTTTTCATTTCTTTTCTATTTTGTTTTCATATCTTGTCCGCTTCGTTTTCATTTTCCTTTTCATTCCGATTTAGGTTTTTTCGCTTACAAAATGGTGGCGCGGCGGCAACAACAACAACAACAATGCAAAATAATAATTTTGATTGCACACGAAATTTTCAGTTGATTTTTGTTTTTGTGAAATTTGCATTGATTTCAGTTTGTTTCACTTGGTTTTTTGTCCGTTCTGCAAATGTTATTTTGCGATTTTTTTCGTTTTTTTTTTGCCTTAGCTCTGTTAGTTTTATCTGAATTTTGAACGGGAAATCACATTATAGTTCAATTAAAAAAGAGCGTCCGTGATATACGAGTGAACCGATAAGAATTAAGACTGCACTACTGTCACTGCACCTGTCAATCGGCCGAAAATCTGACAGTCGCCTACTTACAACTCCCTGGGAACTCTGGGCACTTCGCAGTGGTAACTCCGAATCCGAAACTTCCGATTAATTCGCAAAAATCACGCACACACACACCGTATAGGAGCACGCTCTGGGGATAAAGTGAAAATTGCTGAGCTTTTTTGCCGCCTGAGTTTTTCACACGTAGTTTTTCACACGACGCCGTGCTGGCGAATGTCAGTCAAATGCAGGAAAATGGAAAACTTCGAGCGAAGAGAGAGAGGAAAAGCGCCGCAGAGCGCAGCCAGAGCGAGATGCACGCACACAAACGGCAATCGAAGAGATAGCCCCAGAAAGAGAGTGAGAGGGAGCCAGAGAGAGAGCAGTCAGGTAACAGGCGGCGCAGAGAGAGAGCCTTTTTAGGGGTTGCAAGGTGGTCCGTAGCGGAGAGAGACGGAGAGCGCGAGCGCTGCAGCAAAACTGCAACACGCGCCCGTTTCGGCTCTCTGCCTCTTGCGGAAGAGAGAGAGAGAGAGCGAAATCTACTACTTTTTTCGCGGCCCTTTTGTGCTGAATTTTCGTGGGTGGCAAAATCTTCCGGTTGTTCTTATTCAACAAATGTTGTTGCTACTTTTCCACACTGAAACCGACGCACACACAAACCGCGCACGAACACATACACACACGCATACAGAGACAGGCAGCGCCTTGCAAAAATTCACTTTCACCGTTAGCGCTTTTCTTTTTACCTGTTTGTCGGCTGCGCTTTTCCACTTCGCACTTGTCTCGTTGTTTATTATTTATGCTTTTCGCAGTCTTGGGTTTTTATTTTGTTTGCTGCCGTTTCTGCTGCTTCTTTTCAGTACACAAACAAAACGCGACGGCGACGCAAGACAGACAGAGAGGGAGAGAGTGGGAGAGAGAGAGAGGGAGACAACAGATAAACAACAACTCGCTGCGTGCGCGTGCGGGAGCGAGCGAGACAACGAGAATCGATAACCGTAGACACAAGCGCGTAAAGAAGAGGCAAAAATCAACAACAACAGCAACGACGCCGCGGAAGTATTTAATTAAGCCAAAGTATTTAATTTAAACTTATGTGTATGCCGAATGCACGTCGCCAAACACATACAAACTACAAAACGCATATGCACACACCGACAGCACACGCGAATCTCGATTCCGCCTTTTGTTGTTGTCGCTTTTCTTTCTGCTGCTGCTTCTTCTTCCTCTGTTTTCGGTTCTCGATTTTCTGTGTGTTTCCTGCTGCTTTTCCAACCGTGCGCCACAAAGTTTGAATTCGTACTCGCATTCTCTTTCTCGGTCGCTAACCGCTCCGCTGCCGGCGTCCGCTGCTGACGTTGGCGTCGCTGCCCGCCAGCTTGCCACCCATTGTGTGCGAGCGGTGCAGCAAGTGCGCTTGTAATGCCGCTGTGTACGTGGGCCGCTCTCTTTACAGCCGCGCGCAGCTCACACAGATACGCGCCACGGCGAACGCACACGCACACAACGGCAAGCGGAACGCAAGTGCTGCCAGCGCGAGAGAGGAAGAAAGAGCAAGAACGAAAACAATAACAACAAACACATGCAGAGCGCACAATTACTCTCTCTTTGGCGCTCTCTCCCTCTCCCACATAACACACACTCTCTCTCTCGTGGCCTGACGTTGTAACAGGGAGTGGGTGGCAGGCGGGGGGCCCGGGAGCAGCAGCGCCGCTGTTTCTGCCTTGCGCTGTTTTGTTGTTGGCGCTGCGACTGGCAAATTCAAATTCGACGCGAACAGTGGGGCTAAGTCGCCAAAAGTATGACATTCTTGCAGTGAAATATTTTTATTTAATGTGCAGAAAATTAATAAATTCAACATTATTATTAACAGCAATTCATGAATACTTTAATGCAGTTCATCACTTTAAAAAGTCTTTAACCTAACTATCCCTGCAATTTAATTAATGGATGGATTTTAAATTGTAAGAATCATAAATTATATCTTATAACTTTAATAACTTTTCCATTTTTCTGTTCTTGTAAATTATTATTTTTTAATGCCAAAATAAAACAGAAGTACATATATTTTTGAATATCTTGTAATTCTTACAACGGCCGAGTTTTTCGCACTGTCATTTAAGAGAGTTTCGCTTCAAAGAGCGCTGTACGCAGCACACTTTCTCTTAAATGTTGGCGCTCGCAACAGCGCGCACCTTACAAAATTGTCAAAGGCGGTCCTTTTGGCTCTGGAAATGGTGAAATAGCAGGAAGGTTTTCGTTCATTGAATCTGCTGCGTGGAAAGTTCCTTATACTGGGTATGCCTCCGGGAAATTTAGGCATTTGCGGCGTCAAAAGGCAATTTAAGTCGTCGTCACTTGCTTAATTTTTTCTGGATTTTCTTCGGACTTTTCTTGCTGTTTTTCTTCGAGCTTTTTCTGGACCCTTTGGGCACTTCTTGACGAGCGGCTTGGAATCTTGTGGACTACTCGCCAGCGGGCTAAAGCTATGAATCATGTGATTGTTGTGAATCTGTTACAATTTTCTTTGATTGTATGTACATTTTCTTAAATATACCGTTCTGGAAATGTTAAAATAATTTAAAAATGTTCCAACCGAGATCACTAGAAAGTGTTTGATGTATCAAAGACTTTATGTATTGGAAAATGACCAATATCTCAGAACTTTGATGTTTATAATGATAGCACAGGTCGACAAAATCGACCTTTTTCGAATTTTGAGAAAATCGCGGTCAAAGTATCATGCACTGCTTGAATCGGCGCTTTTCAAGGCATAATAACTCCCAAACCTTACGTTGCCCAGAGCGGGTATTCAGCCTTAAAGAGCTTTGGTTCTACTTCAATATTAGACAATAATATCAATGGGAGACCTCTTGTTCTTTTGTTATAATGCATTTTACAAACTTAAATTTGTCACAAATTTTTGCTATGTTGTAGCCCTGAAATTTAACAAATCTGGTGAGAGTCTTGGCTTTGGTTAGAAACATTGGTTTGGCATTATAATTTAGACACACAAAACAAACGTTTTATGGGCCGACAACACATTCCCTGGACATTTATGATTATAATATTTAAATACAAAGTTGAATTTATTCTTAAAATATTCAACTTAATAACAAATAATTCTTGGAAAGTTTGAAGAAACATCAGTGTTCCGAACCTAAAGCAGTCTCTAACAAAAATGTTTGAAATATCAGGGCTACAACATAGCAAAAATTTGTGACAAATTTAAGTTTGTAAAATGCATTATAACTAAAGAACGAGAGGTCTCCCATTGGATATTATTGTTTAATATTGAAGTAGAAAGGCTAAAGTTCTTTTTTAGCTGAATACCCGCTCTGGGCAACATAAGGTTTGGGAGTTATTAAGCCTTGAAAAGTGCCGATTCAAGCAGTGCATGATACTTTGACCGCGATTTTCTCAAAATTGGTGGGTGATGGAAACTTTTCAGTTTCGGACTAGTAATGTACCGGTTCAGATCTATCAGAATAAATGGCTTTTATTCGCAGGCATTTTTCTTGTCGACCAGTGTAGTTAAATAAATTAAATAATTTAATTTAATTTCCAATACTCCCATAGGAAAATGTATTTATTATAAGTAATCCGTTTCTGCTTCTGTTCGCCTAATAACCAACATATGGAGGCCAAATGAACCGCAAAATCTCTTGGAAAAACTGCAACAAGTTGCGATACAAGGCGCTCTTCCAGTGCACTTCCGATAAGTTAAAGCACACAAGCTTATGCATACCGATATTCGGTTTAATCCATACTTTATGGCGCAAACATTGCCGAACAGTGCGACCAAGGTCCCCCGAGGACTTCAGCTACGGTCGGTACCCATTATGCAAGCACCCTACCCCACCGCCCCCAGAAAACCCCTTCAAACGCACATAGACTAAATAGTTTATGTTGTTTACCATTCTGCTGGCTGTTGTTGCTGCTTTGGCTGCTGCACTTTGGCATTAAGCGAACATGCAGCACGTCCTGGACAGTCAAAGTCATGTGGATGCGACTTAAGGGGGCGTGGGCGGTGGTAAGTGGTAAGAGGGAGGGACTTCTCAGGACCATGTTTGGATGTTCAAGTTTACTTCGGGGTTCAAATGTGCATAAGAAGAAAAAAATGCAATACAGCATTGAGCTTAATTTTATTATTTTCCAGTCTCTTTAATATTCAAGAGATATGAAAAGTGACTTGTAACGGGCTTAAACAGGGTTTTTTTTTTATAGAAAAAACATTTAGATGCTGTAATGCGTTGCAAAAGATATGCAAAAATATTGCTAATTCATTTCATAACGATTAAAATGTTAATAAATTGCTCAAAAAGTCTGTTAAAGATTAACAGACCGAATGCGATTATGCATTAATTCCTTAACAGCTGTTAAAGTACAAACTTACAGTCGCACTTTACATGGCCCGGTCACAATACATTTTACATATTACATACATACTTACATATTTTACGCGTGGCATCAGCCGAAAAATATGCAACATTTTTATGCTGCCCTGCCTTTAATTTATTAAAATAAGCAACTGCAAAAAACTGCGATATTTTTTGCATAACAAGACTTTTGTGGACGCGGGTCAGGATGTCGCTGCTCTTATTCGATTTCAGATTAAATAAATCCAGCTTATTGCATAAACGAAAGATATGCGATTTTAAAAAGCGCTTCATAAATTGCACAACAAATTTAACTTTATGGTCTATAAACTGGGAATTTTTATATTTATTTATACAAATTATATCTTTCCGCTTCAAGTGTGGCAAATGGACCAACACTACTTTAAGGGAAGTAGGTAAAAAAATTATATTTCATATCTGAAATCATTTTTTGGATTTAAATAATATAAAGGTAAATGGAGTGCCCTCCTGACCACCGTAACTTCGAAAGGGACTGTGAAAGACTCGAGCTGCAAAGTAAAATGTGAAATAAATATTTCAAATTAAAGAAATACGCTTAAATGCAAGAAATACGCTTTCGACCACTTTTCGACTCAGGGGCGAGGTAAATCTGCTTAAGAGGCCACTAAGTAAGTGGCCCCGTTCTGGCTGCCAACTTTCACTCGACTTTCGCCTGCTGCTGCAGCAGTCGCGACGCCACCGCAACCTCCTTCACTTTTAATGCTCCCTTAATGCCCACGCACGCAATGTGTCCCCCAGCAGGATGCATCCCGCGAGGTCCCGGGAGTGCTCCCAGTTGCCAGCTCCCTGCTCCCAGTTCTCGGTTAGCCGATAAGCTGGCGCTATCAGCGCCTTACATCCGCGCGTGTCTTGGCGATGCGATTCGCCCCCGCCTTCTGCCATCCCGCTTCTGGTTCCTGCATCCCGCTTCCTGCATCCGCTTCCGCTGCATCTGCCGGAGAGCTTGCTATCCTGTTTTTAGCCAGATTTACAACCATGCGAACGAACTCCTTGAATTCCGTTGCGGCACTGAGAGACAAAAGAGATTAATTAAGCTTGAAAAAAAAGAAAAATGTCTAAAGATTTGAAATCTCAAAAAAAAATCCCAAAAGTATGCTATAAGTTTAGGCTGTTGATTTTTTCTTAATATAGAAAAGATGTCTTAAGTTAATAATACTTCATTGCTTGTAAGAGCTTAAAAATGTGAAGAAAATGTTTATTATATATAAGAGGAATTATTTGAGCTCGAAAATGTGGGAAAAATGTCTGGAGATTTGAAATCTCTAATAAACTGTCTAAAAGTATGCTATAAATTAATGTTTTTTGATTTTTTGCTAATATAAGAAAGCTGTTTAAAGTTAATCACACTTAATTGATTGTAAGCCATCAAAAAGTTACTGAAAATATAATTTATAAATAATAAAAAATAAAATAAATTATACAATATATTAAATTTAATTAAGGATACCAATTCTTACCTACTCTGTTTAATTTTTTAAAATTTTACGGGAGTTTTGAAACAAATTAAACTCTAATTTAGTTGAATTTGTGCCAATAGAGTTTTCTAAATTATTAAAAAATTGTCTAATTATAATTATACTGCAATTTCAGGAAACACTTTTCCTCAGTGCCAAAGCGAGCTTGTGTGTTTATCTGCGGCCTCGCCGGAAAGTGAAACGCTTATGAAAACGTCCGGCTGCCACAGCCACCCTACTCTGCAGTTTGACCTTCTTCGGAGCATTTGCCATGCAAAATTTAATATAAGCCTGTGAGCAGCTCTCGGCTCCCTGCTAATTTCCCGGCTGAAGAATGCTCGAGACCATCTAATGCAGGTCCGGATCCGAGTCCGAGCCCAAGTCGAGAATGTGTGGAAGTCCTCTTTGCCAGCTGCTAGTGCTAGTGCTTCGAAAAAGATAAACAATGAAGTCTTGACCTAGTTGAGAGTGGCTTTTTGTGCTGTGCCCTTTGTCATCATCATCCAGCGGTGGGTGGTGCCAAGTCCACCAACTTTACATACAAAAACGGACGCTTACCGAAATTGAGACAGCGCAGGCTGAGAGGCTGAGAGGCTGAGAGGGGGGTTACGTGATGGGGCGAGCTAACCCGATACATTTTCCTTAAATTTTTTGTTTCCATTTTTTTGGTATTTCTTTCTTACTTTTTTTTTGCTTTTTTTTTGGGCTTTGTGATATGGGGCAAAGTGCAGTCAGACAGTCATTGGATCATTTGTCTTGGCATTGTTGCTTTTTTTTCCTCCAGATTTCTTTTTCGGACATTTTTTTCTCCATACTTCGTTTTTTTTGTCAAAGGTTGGAGGACAATGCGGGCTTTTCAGGCATTTGGGTTCAAAGGTTCTCAGGCGCAGGAAGGATGTATTATTGTAGATGCTACGTATTACACACTTATTACGAATTTCTTTTAGAGCTTTTGTACATTTTTGTTTTATTTTACTTTGGGGGGAGGACTAAATAAAGGTGATTTAATTGTGTGACCCAATCAAGGAAAGTTTTTTAATTGGAATAATGGGTTAAGTTGATAATCTTTAACCTTTTTTTGAAGAGAAATAGCTAGAATTTAATTTAATTTATCGTTGAGGAGATATTTATACAGAGTACCTCCTCTTAAATAATAAAATCTGCATTTCTTGTGGTTATCTTACCTTGAAGCCTTTTTAGTTTGCATTTTAATACCTCTTTTAAAAAGTCTCTTAATATACTTGATAAAATCCGAGGAACTTCACTTTTAGTGCCAATTATCTCAAAATGTTTTCATTAACTCCTTGGATATGCTACAGCTATGGCTGTAGGGTGCAACAGTTCCTGCTGACCGCCAAAAGCTTAAAGCATTTTCACCCAAAATGACGCTCTCGAATTCCACACACACACACACACAGACCCCACATTTTCCTGGCAGGGAGCGCAAGAAAAAAAAAGTAGCGAAAGCAAACAGAATCACTGCCCCCTGACTGGAGCTGAATGTTCAGAGCAAATGAAGGTGTCAAAATGACAAGCAGAGACAGCAAAAAGAAACGAAGGATGCACACACACATATACACATATAAGAACACAACAGAGACAGGTGCACAGGAAAAAATAATATTTTATTTGGATATAAAAATAAATACTATGTTTAAGCCTTGTGCATTTTAAACAGAAAACAATTAGAGGTAGATTGCTAAAGATTTTAAATCTATTGGGAGGGTGCCCAAAATTATGCAATGATTTTCGCGAAGTATTAATAAAATTATTAATTTTATTGTATTTTATAAAAGAACATTTTTGTTTTTAAAATTGCTTTATTTTGGCATAAAAATAAAATGATTTAGAGAGAGACATAGCCTTCTGAGTACTTCTTTGCTGACCGACCTTAAAAATTACCGGCGTTACCACCTGGTTGTGCCTTGATAAGTGGTGCCCACAACCCTGACTCGTAAGCCAGCATAGTTCCCTGTCCGGCCTCTGCCAACACACGCACAATGTGCACAAAAAATTTGGATTAATCTAGGCTTTTTAGCCTTAAAAAGCTATTTTAAGTATTTAGTTTTTAGTTTTTTATAAATTCTCCAGATAGGCGCATTCCCTAATAGTTATTTAATGAAAATACTAAATTAATTTAAAAAGTAATACAAATAAAAATACAAAATATTTATAAATAAATGAAATATATACATTAATTTTCTTACGTGTCCCAGTGGAGAGAGGGCTGGACGTGCGATGGATGGATGGCTGCCTTCCTGCCCGCCTTTTTCAGCCCCTTCCGCCATCGTCCCGTCCCAATCTCTCCGCCTGTTAGACCGGCTAACTGTGTAAATGGCAAAGCGACAGCAGCATTTGCTAACTTTGCTGCAGCAGCACCAACAAAAAGAGGGACGGCAACAGCAACAGCAACATTGACTGCAACAACAAAAGCAACGGATACTACATAAATGTATCTATATCTATCTAAGCGATGGCCGTGCATTGTATTGCAGTTACGTGCTCGATGGTCCAGCAAAATGGCGAATCGGAAAAAAATCTCTGAAACAAAATCAACAAAGAAGCAGCCAGCACAGCAGGCGGTACTTTTCCTTGGAAAATCTTGAATACACTTTTCTTATAAACATGAGAAAAGCGTCGCTGCGACTAGTTCTAAAAATAGTAGAAAATGCATGGAAAATAAATGCAAGAAATGCAAGAGCGGTTGCCTAAGAGAAACTTTGACAGATTAATGTTTAAATTTAAATAGAAAATTGTGTACTTTAAGTTTGAGTCATTGAACAGAAATAATAGGCAGCTTACATCACTGAATAAATGTTTTTAAAATGGAAAATACTTATAAAAGGATGTGGTGCCTAAAAAATAATTAGGTAAATTTATTTAAGGCATAATAAAATATTGAATACATAATTTCAGTATTAAATATGAAGGATTTAGGGATAAACCACCCAAAAAACCAACACAGAACCTCATAAATAAGCTAAATAAATTAATAATTAAAATAAACCAATCGAACCAAGCCCTCTTATTCACATATCAATATCTTCTTACCAGTTCTCAGCACTTAATTAGTTCGCTTGCCTTTTAACCTTCCATCCGTGGGGATATGTCAACAAGTTATCTAATTAAACAGCCAAAAGCCCTTAAGTTAGGGCATTGAGTGCTCGATGAAGCCAACACAAACGGCTTAAAGACTTTGGCAATGCCAACTGCTTACTCACTTGCCAAAATCGCAAAGCGGATTTAACTTGTAGCGAAACTTTAAATGAGTTCAAGTAGATTTTGGGCGCCCATCTAACTCCATCAGCGTCTCCTCCTCATCCTCATCCTTATCCAGCCACACCTCCTTGATGACTGTACTGGTGGCGCTGATGAAGCATAATGATGATGGCTTCTCGCCCGATTGATTGATTGATAGCCCAAGATCGGGGCGGCGCGGAGGAGGAGCTGCCTCAATTTGCACTTGAAACTTAAGCACGGCCGCCCGCAAATGATTTTCTAACAAGAAGAAATTCAGATTGCTCATACGCCGCGTCAGCCGTCGTCGTGCCGCGGCTAATTTTAGACGAACGATGCGCATTGCATATTGCACCTCTATTTCGGCTCCCCCGCTCTACATGACCAATTAATTTCGTTCAAATAATTATGAATGTTTGAATTTTTTGTACAGAATATTTGTACATGCACTGGGAGAAATAATGTGAGCCAAGTTTTACACAAATGGGTAAATAAAGATCGCTAGGTTATGCTTTCTCGTTATTAAAGCAATAATTAGGAAGCATTGCATTTTTGAAAAAAAAAAATTTGGGATATTTTTTGTGCAGAATTTTTGTATATGCACTGAGAGAAAAATTTAATTCCAGTTTTCAAGAAATGTGTATTTAAAGAGTGCTAGGTAAATAGGACGAAATTTATTTTCTACAAAAAATATTACAGATACACTCACAGAAATTTTACTATAAAAAGTGGCCAAATTATAAGAATAGTCAATCTTCCCTTTTCAGAATAATCCCCGTTAAAATTTTAATTAATTTTTATGAAAGAAATCTTAGCTCAGAATTATGCACTTGGGAATTCTAAACAAATTTTTAAATAAACACTTGGGAATTATATACAAAATTTCAAATTTATTCCTTATAAAGGGTCTTACTCTCCCCCTTTTATAAATAAAATATAATGAGACGGGATAAAGTAGCTCCAATTTATGATTATGATAACCCACTATCCTAACATTTTAATTATAGTCTTATACAGTTTTTTCTCTGAGTGCTTCATCGCTTCTAAGATCGTTTTTTATGACGGCCATGAGCCGGAAGTGTAAGCTAAAAATTTTCCGAACGGACAGTGCCAGTGGCACGCGGTGGTGTTCGCTCTCTCAGTGGAGACGCCAGTTGCAGTCGGGATGGATCAGTGGACGGGTGTGCACCGGGCGTTCGTCATACGGGCCTACTACAAGAGCAACGACTCCATCAGCGCCGCTCAGCGGCTGTTTAAGAAGCAGTTCAGCATTTATCAGACGCCGCCGACAGGCGTGATTAAGTCCTGGCTGAGGCACTTTGAGAGTACAGGCTCCTCGCAGGGCGGCTGCGGGGGCTATACGCGATCTTCCCTGCCAGTAAGTGTCAACATATTAGAAAATATTATCGATGAGTCACGAAATATCTAGAGAAAAATCTTTTTTGGAATTTTTAAGAATTTATTTCGGTTAAAGGATTAATAATTTGCTCGGGCTATGATTTGAAATTACAAGGAGTTTCCTAAGCTCCCAAAATCAGGTTTTTGTTAAAGAAGCTTTCTCTATAAGACTTAAAGCTTTAAAAGAAAAATAAATATTTAAATAAATAAAATATATATCTCGGAAAATATAAAACCATTTGAAGTTTGATTTGAATTAGATAATGTTCATAAAATATTATAACAATAAACATAATTTACTTTTTCTGAATACCTAAAAATAAAACAATAATAAAAAATTGTTTTTATAATCTTGCAAGATTTGTATATGGTTTTAAATTACATTTTTTTATTGAATATTCCATGTAAAAATTAAATGTTTATGTTTTTAGTGCATTGTTGTTATAGATATTATAATTCTGCACACCCAAAAAAAGTTTTTATGTGAAAATCATTAAAAATATGTCATATTCCTGCTCGCTCTACACAAGATTTTTATAGTTTCCACATGTTTCTAGTTTTAGTTTTTCCAGAAACAGTTTATGGAGACGAACATACTTTGTAAGAATGAAAATATAAAGTGGCTTAAATCCAATATGAACTGAAATACAATTAAAAATAATATCCAGCGTAGTTCTTAATATTTTATATACATTTTTTTAAGTCTCTTTACCACAACTGCACTTTGTAATAAAAATTCCCCATTATTTCTTTCCAGCAAATTTTCTGCACCATTTGCAACCAGTGCCTAAGCAACGAGAAAAACTTTAGCTCCGTGAAGTGAATGCGCTGCACATGGCCTATAAGTTAATCTGTTTATCGCATATAAGTTAGTGTGTATGGCTCGCAAATAAATCTCTTGGCTAATTAACAAGCTTGCCAAATCAACGGCATCTGCCTGCCCGATGGTTGGCTGGCGCTGTCTTGACCCACTTGCTCTTGTTTGCATTTCTGAAAAGTGAAAAATGTATATACGCAAATACCAAAATCAGAAATTCTTCTGAGCAAGTGTGTCATGAAATTGCCATTCGTTTCTGCTCTATATACCTGGGCAGACAACACGTACATATTTCCAAATATATATCCAAGTATACCTGCGCGAGTGTCTAGTACATATCCGAGCACAAATTGGTAAGAAATCCAGCGCGATTAAATGGCAATTCATTGCCTCAAATCCTCCCGCCCCATTAGGTCCTGACTCTGCAAATTTTTCAAGCTCAATATGTCCCTGTGGTCGCAGCTGAAGCCGCTGGAATTTTGCCGTGGAGTCTACGGTGACCACAACTCCTGGTCATTCGTCAAGTGTTCGGTGGCTTTTTGTGCCGGAGTGCTTCTGATTCGCAGCCTGGAAGGTAAATTGCCGGACAGCGGCTTGGTTCCCAATATTTAGGCCTAGTATCCATCGAGACTGTGGTGACAATGTTGGTTAACCCATCAAATTGAGGCTGAAAAAGATGAAGCTAGACTGAAAAGCAAATGCAAACTTCTTGGTTTTGCCTTGGAATTAAATGTTTATTGTTGATTTCAAACAAATTAAAATTTAAAAAGAATTTAACATTTTTAATGGGAATTTTTCAAGGAATGCTTGGCGTAGAAGCAATGCTCGGGTTTTAAAATTATACGTTTCTGTTTCAATTTTATATTTTAAAAATAAATAATAAAGTCCAAGGAATCGAAGAGGTTTATTTTGTAAAGTTATGACTTATGTTTATCCTGTTTAAAAAGGCTTTAAATTAAAAAGTTAATTCAATTATCATTACCATCAATTTTAAAGTAAATATATGGGTAAAACTGACTGATAACTCTTTTTCAATTTGAGAATTTCTTATTTAACTTAAAATAAATATTAATATTTAAAAACAAAGAATTATTCTGTAATTATTTGGATTTTATTTAAAGAGGCAGCTATTTTATATATTTATAAAAGTTAAAGAAAGCCATAGAAATATAACCAATATATTTTAAATCCTATCCAGACCCTTTTTAGCATAATTTATCCCCTGAAAACTTCACACTTCTATGCCATAATCTGTGTTCATGTGTCCCAATGCCACTTCATCATCTCCTGTTGGCTTCTGGCCCTTCGTGTGGTTTATGGGACATTTCTACACTCCGTCCTCCGCTCTCCACTCCACACTCCTTGTGACCAATCAAAACCTCAGTTGTCAGCTTTCACCAAGAAGTAAATCTCATATTAACCATTTCCCAGGATGCCAAGTCCCCGTCGTCCCTCGTTCACCGTGTTTACTTTGACGCCTTGCCGAAAATGTCCACTTTAAGGGGATATCATCGGGCTGTCATGTTATCTGGAGTAAAAAACCATGTGTGTGGCGGAGGCCTGATGACAGGCATCCCGAAATGATTTTTGGCCCCCTGCCATCCTGCTGGGAGATTACAATCGGAAAATGCGCATAAGGTTTTACATTCTGAGACGAGCAGCCTGGCATTAGTTTGAGATATGTGGCAGCAACGCCTCCAGGCTCGCGGCAGAAAAAAATAATAAAATTAGGAGGCGCTTTTAGTCATAAACATAAAAATTGTTCCTGCTTCGAGGAGGGTAGGCGGACAAGGCCCCGTCCTTAGCCAGCAGCGATTCCTTGGCATCATAATTTCGAAATGACAGGTAATTTGGTAGCAGCAACAGGAACGGGAAGGGAAGTGGCAGCGGCATCGCGATGGGAATGGAGAGCGAGGACCAGGGGATCGTGTGAAGTGCGAGTACCAAATGGGAAAATGATGCGGGTTTATTAAGTATCGTTACTCAAAAGGAAAACCCGCCCAGATACCGCGAACGAAATCCCTCGCAACAAATTTATGATGCGCCGTTTCCAAAAGACAGCAGCAGTAGAAGAAAACGAGAAAGAAAGCTAACTTCGGTAAACCGAAGTTTATATACCCTTGCAGTCAGCAATTGGATCATTGAAAATCGATCCAATTTGGTAATGTAAAAAAAAATGTCTAATTATGTAAATTTTGTAAATTTTACATTTTACATGTAGAATTTACATTTTCATATAAATCGACCGATCCCTTCTATGGCAGCTATATGATATAGTTGTCCGATATTAATGAAATTAAAACCGTAATTCTAGAACTATAAAAACGACAATATCTCGAAATTTATAGAAATTCGTTGAAAAACAGAGAAATTAAAAATGTTTGTACATTAATTTCGCCATCATTCCTATGGCAGCTATAGGATATAGTGGTCCGATTTCGGCCGTTCCGACATATATACTGCGTGCTAAAAATAAGACTATGCTGAAAATTTCAGCCCGATAGCTCAAAACTGAGAGACTAGTTCGCGTAGAAACCGACAGACGGACAGACAGACGGACAGACAGACGGACAGACAGACGGACAGACAGACAGACGGACATGGCTAGATCGACTCGGCTGGTGATGCTGATCAAGAATATATATACTTTATGGGGTCTGAGATGCCTCCTTCACTGCGTTGCAAATATCATGGCAATACCCTCTGCAAGGTTATAAAAAAACTGCAGAAAAATGTATATTGTAAATATGCTCGAGATGTAATAGTGGGGGGCACCTCCCCCTCAGTGATTTAAGCTCGGAAAAAATGCTGCCGCACATGAACATGCAACTAATGAACTGAGTTATTTCAGCGAGGTGAAGGCGTCGAGCAGTTACCTGGTCTCTGGGACACGCTACGGGGATCTGGGCTCCTCCTGTCCGGGTGGTTTAAACTCTAATTGAAATTTAGATAGCTGCTACGTGCGCCAGGTGTCAGGGCAGGTGATGAGCAAATGGCCGGAGCGGAGAGGAATGTGTGTGGAAATTGGCCTCGGAATGCCAAAAGGATCAAATTCCAAGACCCGAAATATTTACAAGGGAACAGGACAAGCGTCTAAGTAAAGAGGTGAGTACAATTTAACTAAGGACTCTGGCAATTTATAATCGCATATATATGGGGGAGTTCATGAAAGTTTAACGTTCTTAAAAAAACTTAAAACAATTAAAAAGTTTAGTTACATTTTAAATTTAATTCGAAATAACAGGAAAATTTAATAAAATTAAATAAATAGGTAATTATACAAGTTTTAAGAAGCAAAAAAGTTGAAAAATTAGTTTTAAACTTGTTTTCGGCTTTTGTTTAAACTTAAATTTAACATAAATTCGACAGAATTGTTGTAAAATAATTTTAGACCTTAAATTTAAGAGCAAATACTTATACTTATCATATCAGAGGGAACTTTTCGTTATCGATGTTAGATAAGGTGGCAACGCCCACTTGATTCTGTCAGACGATCGGAACAAGTGGGCAGCTCTGCTGTCAGTTGGCCAGCCCGGCTGTCAGATAGCTGTCTCTTGACAGGCAATGTTTTCCTCTTTCTTTCTTTCTCTCTATTATTCTGACATCCTGCATATCGAAATCGATAAAAATCGACCAAATCAATTAACTTACTTACTGATTAATTTCTTAACAATAAATATTCTTTTAAAGACCACGCTCTTATTATTAAACTTACTCAAAAGCACAGCCAGCTATGAATTTAGCACAGCAAAGTCTCCTTGCCTCACTGAATACCAGTAAAAGTTTAATAAGAGCTTCTGTTATCATTTCCTGTGCTTAATTTTTCTCCACTTAATCACTCACTAAATCGTATATACCTCCGTTATAAAATACCTCAATTATATACGAATATTCCCCAACGAAAGCCAGTCTTGAGCATCTGGATTATGTTTATCAGTCGGTGGTCTTGGGTGTGCTTGAGTATCCGGCATCACATCGGCCATATTTCATTATAGAGAGCCTTGCAGCTCGTTTAACATTTGGCTATTAAAAATGGCGCCATTGATGCGAATATTTATTGTAGCCGGGCTTTTTCATAATGTTGGATTATCTAGGCACATGTCTTGCCGGGATTTATGGGGCCAGGACTCGCACACAAGACAGAGGCGGGGCGAAGGCCAAGAGTCAGCTTTAAGCCGTAAGGAAATTGAAATCTTAAGCTTTATTGTTTCACTGGCCCCTCTTTCGGGCTGTGTGTGTGTGTGAGTGGGGGAATCCCCTCGGCGCGACGCATGCAAAGTGAAGCGGGAAAGTGAATAAAACTGCAGCAAAAGCAATTTTCATAAATATTTAATGGATAATGGCGAAAATAAGCGCAAGGAGCACGGCCCAGCGGAATGATGAGAGGGCAGGGAAATGGCCGGCACATGTGTCTGTGTGTCTGTTTCCCCTCGGCTCGGCTTTTGCCCACTTTTCCGCCCCATCTCTCCACTGGCAATGTATTGTTATGTTTGTGTAGATATATGGCTCTCATACAGACACACCACATCACCTCCCCGCCACATTGATATGTCAGCATATGTGTGCGAATCTCGGCTTTTAGTTTCGGCCCAAGGCCCAGCGATTCTCATTAAAATAACACAAAAAAACCAAAAATGAAAGGAGCAATGCTGCTCGACTTGCATATTTACCATTGATTCTGTCACGCGAAAAAGCCATTACACTCGGGGTGTTTATTTTTATTTTCAGTGATTCCGCTTGATATCTGTGTGCTTAGGATACACTACAGGATCTGTAGTATCTGTAGAAGGGATTAAATTAAAGGTAGGGGTGTACCGGCAGGTGCAAAAGAATTCGCTAACAATTAAAATAATGCTTAACTTTAGGTAAAATAATTTTAATAATTCTACAGTTCCAGCAACTAACTTATTTATGGAAGAATTAAATTAAATAAAGTTTTCAGTCTTAATAAAAGTTTATTAATCATTTGAGTTTTTACGGCACTAGCTTATATTTTTATATATTTTTAGCTTTGCTATATTAATGCGTATGTTATTGCTTGAAAACCTTCTTTAAGCTTATAGTAGTTATTTTTTATTAGACTTTAGATCTTATGTAATAATCGGAAAATTTATCTAAACTTAAAGCAGTTATTCTTTTATTTTAGTTTAAGATCTAAGGAAAATTCCATAACGATTTTTCACCTAGAAAAGGGTTTTAAAAATGAAAAAAAAATATTTTTCAATAGTTCTTTACAAATACTGTTGCTACTAGATATGTTTGTATTTTAAATATTTTTAAAAATATTTACAAAAGAAGGTTTAAAAGTTGCAAAGTCTTTTTTGACAAGTAATGATATAATTCTTTAAAAATAAAATAACTAAATTAGGCTAATTTATTGTATCCCCTAAATTAATTTACAATTTCATATACTAAAAACCCCCACCTTTCGCATAGTTAGATTCCCCTAACGCCTACCAATTACAGCGTATGGAAAAGCCGAGAAAATGAGAGGAAAATTCACTCGAAATGGAGCAGCCGCCGAGCGGCGAGTGCGCCCTTTGTCTTTTGCCTGCCTGCCGCTTCTGCCGCTCCAGCCAGCTAGTGTTCGCTCGCTCCTTTCTGTTGGTCCTGCTCGTCGTCACTGGAGTCCTTCAAGTGTGCCCATTACAGACGGCAGAAATCATAACAATAAAACAGTGACGGGGCAGGAGATTCGGGGGTATAGGGGGCTTTGGGGGCTGACGGGTCGAAAGCGCCCCTCTCTTACTTAATCGATGATGATGAATAATTGATTCGCTGCGATGCGCCCAAGCATGGAAATGAAAATGTCGGTGCATGCGGAGAACGGAGAGCGGCTTTCTGTTTCTGGTTCTGTCCCTGTTTCTGTTCAAGTTTCGGTTTCAGTCGTCCTGTGTCTGTGTGCCCGTGTCCGTGTGTATCGTGTGTAACGAATGGCAAATTTCAGGAAGCGGAAATGGCAATTGCAAGCGATGGGAAAAAGGGAAAAGGCGACGGGCGGCAGGAGGCGGGCAAAGGAAAGACAACGGCTGAGGCAAATGTGAAGTTGTGCGCTAAATGAAATGCCAACACAGCAACACGGCCGTGCAAAAGCGGAAATAGCAAATGCGAATGACGCTGGATTGTTGGACGCTTCGCTGGGCGGCCAGAGGTGTGGCCAAGGGGGGGCAGGGTTCGGTTCAGCAGGACAGGTGCCAAGACACACAATTTGCCGGTATTTAAATTTTATTTCGAGTCTCAGTTTAAGGGCGACGGGAAGCAAACACACAAATGGAAGTGGAATGCGGTGAATGGCAAAGCTCCCCTCATATTGCCTATCAATAATGGATCCGAGATGAACTTCCCCTATTACATTTCAGATAAAAACCAAGTGAGCCGCTGTAAATCATAAATAGGAAAATCATTAGCATTGCCTATTGGGCGGGAATTTAAGTGTTTGGGATTATTATTTTTAAATATTAAATAGCGAGGCCTTGAGATGAATAAATGCTTTAGTTATAGATTTAATGACTCCTAATTAAAGGGTTTAATTTTAATAATAATAACAATTTTAATCATTTTATTCTTATTTATTAGATAAATCTTAAGGTTATGGACCAAAAAATAATAGTAAAGGCAAGGAGAATATATGGTAAATAATTTCAGAAAGCAATTAGTTTTTTTACAAGAAAATCTGAAACAAATTATACATATATATAGTGAGCTTAATAAAAAAAATCCATTAACCGGAGTGCCCTTAAAATCATTAGGGGTTTTAAGTCTCTTTAAAAGGTGTCTAAAAGTATGCAATAAAATATTTAAGGCACCAAACTAAGTGCAAGCACACTTGTAGACAAACTTTGAAGTGATTCAAAAATCCCCTTTTTTTTATTTAATTAATTGATTAATATTTTCAAAAGAATGTAATAAAAACTTAAAAACATCTCTTCAATTGGCAATTATAAATATCTTTTAATAAGCTGCTGCCTGTGACATTGCCAGTTTCTATTTTAGATTTAAAACTCTTCATAAAACAAATAGAACTACAAAAGACATTCCAACCTGTATATTTTTGTTTAAACAATAAATATAACTTTACATATATAATTAAGAGTCAACTTCTCTTCCTTTGCACTTTAGATATCCCAGAGTATATGTTTTTCAAAAATAAAGCAACCAGGCTTTAGATTTATTGCCTTGACTTTAGCTCTCCTATCCCGTGTGTTAGTGCAATTTCAATTAAGAAAAAACATGATCTGCATAAAGAAAAATCGACCATAAAAGGCGAAAAGCCAATTTAATAGTTTTCTTTATTTCCCCTTTCGCCTGAAACTAGATTCTGGCACTCTTTATTTTCTTTCGTTTAACACTGCAATGGCAATTTGAAGGATTTATTCCTTTCTCGCAGGCTATTTAAAAATATAATCTTATTGAATATTTAAATGCTGGCCGAGATTTGCTAGGAGAAAAACTGGACGATTGGATTGGAGACCGAATGCAGAGCCTGCGGCTTCTGCGACTGCCTGTCAGCCTGGCACAAAATTAGATTTAAATATTTTGGCATTTTCCATCAATTTTCATATAATGCAGCCTAGCCAGGCAGCCAGCCAGATGCAGGTCCTGTTGCATGGAGGAATGCTGATAGTGAGTGAGATTCGGCTGTGGCAAGTCATCGTGGAGGCAGAGGCACACTCCCACACACACACGACCACACATGCTCAATCATTTATGCAGCAATCAGTGCTGACGTCTTTTCCACACGTACGATTACCGGCATAGAGATCCTGGCCCTACTCTCGGTTATGTGGAGCATATTGGGAGTCTGGGAGTCGTCGGGCTTGGCTCGGAATCGGAATCGGATTCGGGAGCGGATGCGGATGCGGAATTGAAATTGGAATTGAGTGCGGGTTAACAATGAGCGGAGGCGGCCGAGATTGTGGCTGCCGTTGAATTTCTTGAATTTAAATCAATGGGACATGCGTTCACTCGGCGTATGAGTAATATTGCTTGAATTTGCATGTGTGTACCTGATGAGCCTGTAAAGATGTTCACCTAAATAAAGACTAAACGATTTCGATGTTATGGAGTAAAATTGATGAGTCTCCCGGGCTTATAACGTGTTTTCTGGGCTTAATAATGTGAGAGTTATTGGCGGTAATGTATCAGAAAGGTTATTTAAGGAAGATCTATTTTAAATGCATAAAATTATAGCTTATAACATATTTTCCTGTCTTAAATGTGGCCTTCGGAGTCGTATTTTTAAGGTATTTACACCTTAAAATATTTATAAATGTATTTAAAGTAAAATTAAACCCATTTTATCAAAAGCTTTCAATTATTTTTTATTTTCTCACTGAAAATCCTAGGCCATATGCGAATAAAAGCCACGTTACTCATTAGATTATATATTATTTATATAAAATAAATTTAAATATAAATCTTCACTAAATTAGTAGTTACATATATAGAAATGACAGCTAGTTTTCTAACAACTTATCCAATTAAACAATCATTTATCACTTTTTTTAAAAGAATCCCCTAACCGATAATCCTTAAATCGTAGAGTACAATTGCGCAAAAAAGCGCCATGGCATGATTTGAAGGTCGAAATCAAATTAAGTCAAGTGAATAAATTGACTTTTAGTGCATATCGAATTCGCAAAAAAAGCGCACCCAAAAATAAAAAGTGAATGTAGGAAAAAATGCATTGAACAAATAATCGGAAAGCGAGTCCATAGAAATTCATCGCGTTCACGAAGCGATATCTGTTGGAACAGGATGGCGAGGCAGTCAGATGTGACTAACTAAAATAAACTGAAAAGTATACTTTTGTGTTTAAATGTAATTTTTTTAGTGAGCCAGCGAATTAAGTGCGAAAACAAAAACCTAATTGAATTCTGATAACTATATGGTTACTTTGAGGTGCTTAAGAGGGTACTGAAAGATCTAGGAGATAGTTAAGGCTCTGAGAGGGTGACATTTATTTAAATTAAGGAATCAGGAGCAGCTCTTCGGTATAAAACTGACTTAAAAATGGTTACTTTTATTTCTAAGTGATTTTAAAAACATAGAATACACTATCAGGCAGGCTTCGGTTTTCACTTTCACAAGATTCTTTCGTTTTCGTTTTCGAAAACGAAAATCGGTGCTCCCGTTTTCACTTTCACAAGATTCTTTCGTTTTCAAAAACGGGCAAGTTTGTCTTGTCGAAATGAAAAGTAAATGCCTTTTTCTATATCAAATCGGTTCTTAATTGCAAAGGGAAAAAATTTAACTCGTTGGTCTATTGATGTTTTCACACCATCAGTAGATCAATCTAGCTCGTAATTACTTTTAAATAATTATTTTCTGACCCCACCTCGAATTTGCCGTCGGCAAAACAACTTTCGTTTTGCTAAGGGTCGATAAATCTATTGCCAGAAGTTATCGTCAATGCTGCCGTACTTGTATTGAACGAAACAACCACCTAAAATACTTATAAAATGAAAACGAAGAAGAAAATATTTATAAAGAAAAGTTAAATAAGCTTTTATAAATAAATATGTTTAATTTCATTTCTTAAATGCTAAAAGTGCAGTAAAAAGTGGTTGAGAATAGTGGAATTAAAACTGCAAAAGGTGACAGCCCTTTATTGTGTCAAACAGCTGATTTCTGGTGGATGCTTATTTAAACTTTTGAAAATGTAAGTAAAACAACTTAATTTGTGTATTTAAAACTAAATGCAAAGCTATTGTTTTCAGGGGGAAGCATAAGTCGACTTATCAAGATGAAATAATAATAATAATAACGATGAGAAAATGAAACATTCCGATAACGAAACGATGACAAAAGTTTGTGAAAACCGGAGCACCTAAGACGAAAACGTATTTCGAAAAAAATGTGAAAACCGGAGCCTGCCAGTATAAGTGCTTTAGTGCCCAAATTAATTCTTAAAACAGCCAGAAATAATATTCATATAAGTCAGAATATAGCAGATTTAAGCTATATTCGACAAATGATCTAAAATTAACTTAAATATAATATTATTATTTAATTTAATTTAATTTCTAAAGATAAAAGCTGAATATAAGCATTTTCTTTAACTCAAAACTCCGCAATTACCCGATAGCAAGATTTCCCCTCTAATAAGATAAATTTTAAAACTTAAATGCAATTTATCCTGGGAAAGCCTTACTTCCGAGATTGGCTCCTTCGCCATCGTATCCGGCGTTCGCATCTGCCACTCCTGGCCTGGACTGGACGTCTTCCCAATGCCTTTCCCTTTCCGTGCGCTCACCTGTCACTGGCAGCCCTCTGGCCGCTTCATCTTCATTCCCCGTCCATGAATAATCCGTGCGACACTTGCGTTTTATGGCTTTGCATAGTTAGGAGCTGTTACGGGAGGGAGTCTCCCTCTACCTGGTCAGCATGCCCAGGCGTTTGCTCTTAGCCAGCGTTTAGCTGGACGCGGGCCTGGGGAGATGGAGCTGCACCTGAAGAAGGAAAATACCTTTATTTTATATATTTGATAGCAAAAATCATGATAGTTTTCTAGGTATAAATATTAAGAATTTATTGAAGTATCTACAGTAAAGATTGGTAATTAAATCTCATTAAAATCTACCATTTCTTTATTTATTTAATCCCTATTTATATTATTTTTTAAAGCATTTCTAATCCTTATTTTTTGTGAGTGCTTTTTGAGCTAGGAAACGGAGCCGGAAGCCAACAACAGGTTGCGTGCCAATGCAGTTTTTCATTGCGAAATGTCGGCGCTGATAGCAAGTGTAATTATTATGCTGGACTGCGGGTATGCATGCTCCTCCCTCCCACTCCTCTCCGGGAAGAGATACCGAAGGACGAGAGTGCTCCCATTGCTGGTCTTGTTTGGCCATTCCTCTACCACTCTCGGACCCATAAACGCCTCTAGTTATGCAATAAATAAAATGCAATTGTTGCGCCACGAAGGGGAGCGGCGTGGGGTGGCTTTATGGCTCCGGGCTTTGCCGCCATGTTTGTGAACAACTGCAAGATGGCGCCCCGCATCCGTTATGGCCGAACATCCAATCCAAAGCGCACACACTTTCGCCGCTATTGTTGTTGCTGCTGCTGGGTGTCTGCTACACTTCCGGTTTTGGAAAAGTTGTCGCGTTGTTCGCGTTTTGGAGCCCTACTTCCGCCTTCCGCTGCTCCCCCGCGTTGTCCCTGGCTTATTTAGCTTTGCTTTAATTTGACAAAAAACATCGCTTTTAAGCTCTGGCGAAAGGTCAAGGGGTCGGAGGCGGCGGCATAAATAATGCAGCAACAAAGTTGCGGAGACTTTAGCTAACCGGCTTCTGGCCAGGAGACTCACTTGGGCTGCAGAGAAATTGCAGTTTACAGTTGCTAATTGAGTGTGCCGACGAGTCTGTGCAGGTGGCCTAATGTAGGTAATTAGTGCGGGCGACTTGGCCAAAAAGATTCCAGAACAAAGTTGCCCCGGACGACAGGCATGCCTTTGTCAATTGCATAAGTTGTCGTCGTCGTCGTCGTGGACAGGGATGGAAAATAAATTCAAAAGATTGTGTAATAAAATTGTACTCCGAGGTTGTCTATATTAAGCTTTAAACAATTAGTGTAATCTTTTAGTTGTTGCTATGGTGGACTTTACAAAATTGAGAGTGACAGGGAAGATGGGGAGAGCAGAAGCAGAGCTTTTATTTTTGTGAATATATGAATGTTTATCAAGGTGGAGCCCATAAAAATGCTTAAGTAAAGTTCATTTGATTTAAAATTGGGTTGGTTTAAGAAAGGGTTAGCTAGGTGGGTCTGTGTAATTGTTTTTTAACAGATTATGTAAGAAATATATCAGTAAAAAGATAATTACACATGTTAATAAATACAAATAACTAAATAATAAATACCTTACATTGCAAAAATAATAGAAATTCACCTTAAATATTTTCCTAATACTTACCAATATTTTTGTTTTGCATTTTCCCGGCTGCCTTAATAATAAAGACCAAAACAATATAATATTTATCCTTTAAGAATTTGCAAAGCCAACCAATATACAAATCAGGCGCTTGGCACTTGTTTATTAACTAAAAATAAATTACATTCATATTTATAAGTTTATTAAAGAAATTCAATATAAGTTGAAAATTATCTTCTTTTCATTGTGCTGCGTAGGAAATATAGGGATTATCTTTATTATGTTATTAGAAAACTCTTACAAGTTCAAGTGCTGTTCATACTAAAAAAAAGCTATTAAAACAAGTTACAGCTGCCATTATTCTGGGTAATATTCTCTATTAAATCTTTATTTAAGAATTCGTATTGATTAAGCATTCTACAGCTAACTAATATATCTTCAATAGTTTGATTTTTATTATGTTTAAATTTAATCTGCATAATTGTGCTTAGGCTAAAGCTTGATTTAATCTAAAATGCATTCGATTTGGCTCTTTATAAATTGCAAAATGTCAAACAAATAGCATTTACTCTTCTAGTAGATTGGAAAACCTTTCTGATTTAAGTTTTTCTTTTGTTAACCACTCAATAAATATTTTTAAATGGACTTGTCTTACATGCTAGACCATTTAAACCTACATTTAGCCCCATAAGATATCCAGTAAATAAATGGGATATTATACCAGTCATAGGTACAGACTCAGCTAACTGCAGTTTCATGTATAGGCCAGGCAGGGCATTAAGTTGAAACTCGATTGAAGCCGCACAATCACGCCCACCGGGATAATGCAGTTGTTATGGGAATATACCCAGAGCCAGTAGTTTATGGGCGAACCGAGAGATGCTGGGCATCTGCTCCTGCTGGCAGTCCTAGCCACCCTGGCAATCCTGGCAATCCTGACCCTGCACACGTGGGCGTGCGTTGTTGTCTGGACGACGAGGACAACTTGCCACATGTGGCAAATTAACTTAAAATTAAGCAATTAATTTAATTAGAGCACGGTGCAGTGTGCGCCGTGTGCAGAGTCCGTGCCCCAAAGATTTGCCACACACGCAACAGTTGCAATTAAGCAGCCGCTGCCCCACAAATACAAATACAACCGTAGTTGTGGGTGCAACACCCACACACTCGCATTAAAACAATGCTTTTTCAGCATTGCAATTGCATTTTAAGCGCATGCGGAAATTACAAACACAAATTGATAAAGCAAAAGCGAAATTGGCGATGTGTGCGTGGCAATAAAAGCCACGTTATATAAGGTGAAAAATTGGCTTACGCCTGGGACCGACTCACCATCGCCATCAGCGGCAAAGAAAATCAAGAGGGAGAGAGAGAATATTTTCCACGGCAATGCAATTCATTTCTCCATTAAGCAATTAAATGCAATTCATCAACTGACATTCGCAATTTTCAAAAAAAGCCAGGCATATTAATAAGGGATATGTTGAAAAAACTTGCACAGATTAAAATTCCCACTGACAGGCAACATTGAAAGTGTTTTAAAGCCGAACGGATATTATTTTAAATTGACTGCAAATTTAAATTAAATCGAATTCAAGCCGCGTTGAGTGTTGTTAAACAGAACGCAGTTGAATATTTGTTGGCGTATTGGGAGAAAAGTTTGCCTGTAACACGAGCTTATATATGAAGCTTGAGGGAAAAATTATTCGGTATACTGTGTTTATTTAAGAATTTTTCTCTTTTTATACTCCTCTAGGGACACTAAAATACTGAAAAACTCATTGGGACTGCTTCAAAAAGAGTAAAGGAATGTGATAGAGAGACCGGAGAGCTTATTTTTATTTTTAACCAATAAAAAATGCCAAAAATGAGACATTTAAAGTGCTGTTGGATAACTTTTTATGGGAAATATATTAAAATTATTTAAATTTTTAAATAAATATTCTGTAAAAGTTGTATTAAATGAAATTAAATATCCCTGTGCTTTATATTACTTCTATAAACAATATTGAATATGTAATTCTCAGTCGATTTTTTCCAGGGACTGAAATTAATATGAGATTTATAATTCAAATCAGAAAATTATGATTATTTCATGAGTTTTATTTTTGATAAAAAAAATAATCATTGTTCTTTGAGTACTAAAGCATTTTTGGCTTTAAAATTAAAATAGGTTATTAATATTATATTAAGTTAAAAAGAAATCTGAATATATGTCTAATAAATATGCCAACTAATCTTGAAATGTGTTTTATTTTCGTGGAAAATCTCATTGGAACTGCTTTAAAAAGAGTAAATTTTGTGACAGAGAAACGAATATATTTATTTTTATATTTAACCAATAAAAAATAACAAAAATAAGGAGTCTTAAATCCTGTTGGTGAAATATAGAAAAAGTTCAATTAATTAGTAGTTAGTAGTAAATATTGCAAAATTGTTAATGTATTTAAAGCTGTAAGAAAAAAGTGTTTAAGGTTTATATAAAATCGAATAAAATTAAATATATGTTCCACGTTAATGTATATCACAGCTTTATATTTCTTCAATATATTTAGAAAGAATTGAGTTTATTGTTTCCAGTCGATGTCTCGCTTTAAAAGTAAGCCAGGTTTTAAGTTAATGTTTATTTTATTAAATTATTAAATAAACCAAAAAATGTAATGTAAATACACCTCCATATCTCTGATTAATAATACCCAAATAATCTTGAATTGTGTTTTATTTTCTTGGGATTAAATAGAATGAAATTTTGGCCATAACATTCCCGTCAGTCTTAAGGTTAAGATCCAATTAGCGGCACTTAAACTCGAAGTCTTATTACTCCTTTACTTGTTAAGTCTTCAAGCACTTTCTGCAGAATTGGCGGCTGCCAAAAAGGGGAAATTCAGTCCAGCCAGCATGCTGTAGAGCTTTCTGCTGTCGAAGATGAAAGGAAAACACAAAATAGGAAAAGAAAGAGTTAGTTAGGTTTTGTAAGCGGCTTAGTGGGGATTCTATCTGCTAGCTTTGGCTTACTAGATCGAGTCGGAGCACTTGCCCTGGGCATCCCGCACCTGGTGGCTCCGGCAGCGGGCGGTGGCTAACTTCTTGGCGGCCGGCACCGAAGATCGTTGAACCTTCACCTTGAAAATGGGCGAGTTGGGACCTTTGGGAGGCGTGTATTCGATGCCATCGGGCAGGGAAGGCGGCGTTATGGCAGCGGCGGCTATGGTGGGAATATCCTTGGACCTGGCATGCAGCGGATGGTGTGGATGAGGGTGCGGATGAGGGTGTGGAGCCTTGGTTGCCCCACCTATGGGGGTCTCCACGATCATTAGGTTATTCAGACGGGACTTGGGCTTTGTCACATTTTCAGCCAATAGGCTGGAAATGAAGCTGGAGCTTGAGCTGGGAGAAGTAGACTCTGTGGTCTCCAGTGGAGCCATCGATTGGGTAGCCACCGTCTGGGGAGTCACCTTTGTGCTCGATGTGGTACTCGCCTCTGTGGTCAGCTTGATCGGCTTGACGGTCAACGCACTGTCATCGTAGTAGTAATCCTCCTCGTCGTTGTACGTCTCCTAATTGAGAGATCCCAGGTTATTTTTAGCCCGCCGATTCTGGCCAACTGGTTCTTGGGGCCCAGCGTAAACACTCCACTCACCTCTGCCAGCCCATTCTGGCCCACCTCGATGATGGCCACATCCTTGATGCTCACATGGATGTTGAAGCGACCCGTCTGTCGCTGGTCGAAGACCACTCGCCCCGCCGACGACTCAGGCTGCTCGCTGGTCGCCGTCACCAGCGCCTCGCCCTCGTCGATGGGCAGCGATTGGCCCAGAGTTAGGCCAAAAGCGATCAGGGCCAGCAGTGGTATCAGTGGCATTTCTTCGATGAGGGGGAAACCAGTTCTAATTCGACTCGAAAAGAATTAAATGAGCGGAGCGGCTGGCACGTGTGCGCGGTTCGAAGGTGCGATCACAACTGGGCAGATCGCTGGGCCAGAGGGCCCTACTTAAAGGCCGGATTTGGTGGGGAACACTGGGAGAAGAAGGTATTGTTAGTTGAAATTGAGGTAAAACTACTAAAAAAATAATTTAAAAGAATTTAAATATGGATTAGTAAATTGCCAGGCAAAACGAAGACCTGTTTTGGGATGAGGGAAAAGCTTTTCGACTTAAATTGCAATCACAAAATAATATTATTAAAAGTAACCTTTAAAATAAAATCTTAAGATAAAGCTAAAAATAAAATAATGTCATTAAAGATTAGGGAATAATTATAAAATGCGTTAAAAACTAAATAGTGCCTTAAGCTTTCCTAAAAATACATCTTAAAATGGATTTCTCAGTTTTTAAAATGTATTTAATAGGTTTCTAGGTTTTAAAGTAGAAGCATTTAATTTTAAACTTTATCCTCTACCTTTTAATACTTTTTTAAAGCCATCGGCATATCAATAAATACTTATAAAACATTTTTTTATCAGTATAATTTGTAAGGGAATTAATATTAAATAATTTAAACGTAAAACAAGATAAAGAATCTTATATTTTACCCAGAATCAATCAGTACCTTAGTATCTCGGGCTCTCCCCTTCTTTTCCTATTTATACCTCTGAGCAAAGTTCTCTTAAAGCTTGATTAAGCTGCCAGAATATCGATTTCCACCAATTATATATTCGGACTTACCGCAAATATCTCTCATGCATGTATGCATTTTCCAACTTCTAACCGAGCCCGGAGATTAAGCTGCATTCTAACCTATTCCTATGGTAATTTAAGCGGAACCAAATATGGTCCGGTGCGTACACGTGAAGATATATGTCCATAATATTTACTCTCAGCTGGGCAAACACAAGCCAAGCCACCTCAAAGGTGCTAAAGAGCTGCTCAGAGAGCGGCCAGAATGCCAGGTGAAAACTAAGTGACCAACAGCCGGGCCAATACCGAATGCATATAATCATAAAGGTAAACAGACGTGGGAATGGCTCTCGGATGGCATTTAACTATTTAAATGTGCATTAAATTCTACTCAGACATATGTTCCCAAGCCAAGCACTTAAAGTTATATCTTGCTTTAGATATAACTCATAACTCATGGCCCCCTGAAGTCCATCGAAAAGTCATCAATTAAGGTAGGTATCGCCTCCTCCAATTACCCATTGAGTCATTAGCAGGTCACTTTCTTGTGCGTAGCCAATCAACGGGGCCCCTGGAACCCATTTACATAACACCTAACCACTAATTATGCAATTATGCAGGCCAGTTCCAGGGAAATCATATGCCAAGACCACTTCTCGGGTGTTGGTGGACCACCGGATGCCCCTCATTGGTATGCAACGTCAGGCAGAGTGCAAAATCAGCATTTCTCATTAGATTCGCAAAACCCAAGGAGAGAAAAAATAGAACCTCAAAAAATTAGATTAATTTGAAATGAAATTTTCTGCCAGCGGCGAACAGCTTTCGACTTTCTTTCGGTTCTGGGGCGGCATTTGTAATTAGTTTTTAGCGAATTCCCGGACCCGCAAACATTTCAAGGTTTAATGCATGGCTGGCAGGCCTTGAGAAAAGTTTTTCGCCTTTTGGGTCAGACCTCTGTCAAGCTCGGTTAAAAAAAAGAAACCAGAGAAAGGGCTGAAAAGGGGCTGTGAAAGGGCCGCATATGAAGTGTATAAATTACACTTCATCATGAATTTATTATCAGTGCTGCAGCAGCTGCATCTGGAGCTGCCACGAATGCACCACTGCAGCACGCTGGCTCAGCACAAGATGTGCTCCTTTTCCTTCTCACCTGCCACACAAGCACACACAACAAGATCCTCCTGACCCTCCGAAGTTCTAGGAGATCGAAGCTAAGAATACCCTTAAAAATTTATAGAAAAATAAGGAACGCTTTCTGTTGAAGGATTTTTAATAGTCATAAAAAATAAACAGTTTATCAAATAATTGGGTAATGATTTAATCTATTCAATTTTTAATTATTTTATATATCTACAGATAAATCCACAGATTACCTCTTAGAAAGTCAACTAAAAAATCCCTTTTATTTGGCATTAAAAGATTAAAATGTACTCCACCACGCTTAAAGGCGAAATAGGTAAACATTTCAAATATTTTAAGTCTTTAAAAAAATGTCTAAAGAAATTTCTTATAAAAATCCGCTTCGCTTTTCCATTTCCTCACAGTTAGCACCTGGAAAAATATAAAAATATACCCTAAGGTAATAAAAAAGGGTGCCCACACGCAGCTCTTGGCAACAACAGTGCTTGTGGGGATGGGATGTTGACCAGAGCATGCATTTTTCGCGCCAGCCAACTTGAAATTGTGTAAACTCAGCGGAAAAATATTAATTCTAATTTCCAAAGCCATCCCACCAGTCCAAGGCCCTTCGCCTGTCCCCTTTTATAAATGCTCGACGTTTAGCACAGAGGAGCACCTTTAAAAGCGTAAAAAATGTTCGTAGAGATTTCCTTTTTTTCCCGCCCTTCTCCTGTCGTTACACGACCATTTGAGCTTTCATCAATTAGCTGCTTGAAGCTGGAAAAAAAAGAGAGATGAAAACGACAAACGTTGAGTAGCTTTTAGTGTCGTAAGATTGCAGGACGAAGGCTTATGCAAAACACTTCCTCTCTGCCTTGCCTTGCCTACTTTTTGGCAGTGCCGCTTTCGCAAATAATTGTCGGGCTTAAAATCGGACTCCCAAGGGGATGAGTGAAAGGTAAATGCAGCAGATGTTCATTTTGGGACGAGAGACAAAATTCAGAAGTTTCGTTATAAACCTGGACACGAGCACGTTGAGTGAGCTCAATAAATTCCGCAAAATTTATTGGCGCTAAAGGTAATAGTTGGCGGAAATTATCTTTGGATTAATGACCGTCTTAGGCGGGCAGCCAGATCAATATTTGAGTAGATTAAACATAAAGCATCTTTGCCAGTAGGGATTTCTATGAATTATAAAGCCTTCATGGGGGGACACACATCTATTAGTGGCGCAAATATAGCAAATATAGCCCGCATATAATTCGAATGATTGGGAAACAAACCCAAATAGTGGCGACTGACGACTTCAAATGCAAAGGGAGCTCTGCAAATATTCCCTGAAAACCCATATTGATGTGTGGCCAGGCAAAATGATATAAATCAGGCTTCCAATTTGTCGGTAAATTCATATTGTATCTGCTTACTTAGGAAATAAATAACCAAATCTGAGTAAATTGGTTTTTATGTGTTATTTGTGAGCGAGTGTGTATTTATTTATTATAAGCCCTCAAAAATAAGCCATAAATTGTGCTTTGCATTTATATTGAAATTCTTAAAATCTTTGGGGAGATACCAATAAATACAGGTGCCAAGCAAAGGGCATTCAAAAGTATTTAAAATTTAAATAAGTAAGTAAATGGACAGAAAATCTAATAGCTTTAAGAGCTGTTAAAATTCTTGCAACTTTAACCGGAATATGAAAATTAAACGAATTATCTGAGATGGCAATTTCACATGTAAACAAGCGATTGTCAGTGTCAGGGGCGTAAAATTTCCTGTCAGCCAGCCCAGACAGTTACTTGATTAATGGTCTGATATCCAAAACTCCACAACACAAAAACTAGGTCTATTGTTATCAGCCTGTGTGCACTTTAACCTTAAACTAACGATGGCTAACGATTTTCACACAGCCTGTCAGGTGGCGGCATGAAAAAATATTAATTCGATAATTAAACACAGTGCGCTCATCGTTTTAATCTCTGTGCACATTTTGCATATTAATCACTTAATTAGGTTAACATTATAAACATAAACACAAGCCTGTCTCCCTCTGTCTCTCACTGTTGGTTGTGTGCCCGTATTTATCAGGTAAACACACACGCATTCCTGGGCGTATAGGTGTGACTTAATTTTATGTGACGCAGGTGTTTAAAATGGCGGGCTCAAAGGCTCATTTATGCCCGCACAGCGTACGTGTACGAGTTCATTAGGCCAACTATGAAGGAAGCCACCTAGCGGGCACTCGACGAACCGCGGCGAAAGGTTGTGGCACGGAGAAAAAATAAGTTTACGTATTTTTAAAGAACCTTAAAAGATACACAAATAATTATAAGCTTTATTCCAGCAATTCAAAGTCAAAGTTCTTGAAATAAAATTAAAAATAAAAAAAAATGAAAAAAAAAAATTTTATTTTTTTGTAAATTTCTATTTAACCTATTAAAAATAATTTAAACTATTATCAAAACTCCATAAAATTTAATACAAAATTTTGTATAACGAGAAAACTACATATATTTTTCGAAAACCTTTCACGGTGCTGCATTCCGTGAGGCTTAACATAAACAGGTGCTTAAATAAGGCCAACAAAAGCTGATATTTCAATTATTTAAAAATGTTATACCACCATATTAACATTAAGCTTTTAATATATTAATATTACATTCATTATAATTTAATTAAACATTTTTGTAAATATTTTCTCCCTGTTTCCATGCCCAGGAATGCCACCGATTAGATAGGGAGAAATAGAAATACACACGACAGGCGGGCGAACTGCAGCTGTGAAGGAATGTGCGTGTGTGTATCCTTATCACCGGGGCCATAAATAATATTTATTGTTCTTTATGGGGCAGCTCGCAGGGCCGCGAAGATGCCAACCCCACGGCCTAGTGTCAGTTGGGAAACATTCAAGTGTTTCAAATATTTTTTAACAGCTTTCCTCCGCCGACACAGACTCGGCACACACGCACGCCCTCCCTGGAAAACGTCTTCATTGCGCTTTAATGAAATGCGTGAGGAGCGGACTGGGGGATTCCCCATTTGCTCTTCGTATTTGCACTTTAAATTGCGCACAAAAGTATGCTACAGCCTTCATAATAAACACAATTTATGTGCCGTCTACCTTTCGCTTCGCTCCTTTCGTTGCTTTCTTCTTTTTGGGCAAACATTTCTCTGCCAGAACTTTGCGATTAAGTAATTCCAAAAGTTGTTTGTAAAAAATTACTCAAGTTCACGGAATGTGTTTGCTAGTAATATTTTAAATTGAGCGACACTGCCATCTGATATTAATAATATTTTTCGGGGGCCATCTACCCTGTGCCCTAAGAGTGTCTCTTGGCGAAACTTTTGGCGGCAAGTAAGTGGTTCATCCCGCCGCAAAGAGACATCAATCAACTGGAGCATCAATCATTCCAGGGGGAAGGTTTAGGTTAGCAGAAGGTGAGTGACGAATGCCGGGCTAAGATGGCAGCCACGATTGGCAAGGTGTCAACAGGGGAAATTATATATTTGGCAGAGATAATTGTTCAGCGGTTTTAGGATTTACGAGTGGAGGTTTAATATTGATATGTATGTTTATTGGTTGAGCAAAGGGTCAGGGATTCAATTTTTTAAAGGATTTCTTGTTATTTTATATAACAAAGCAGAAAGAAAAGTGTTTAATTTAAAAAAATATCATAAAAAAATGATTTAAATTAGAAATAAACCTAACGACGTTAAAGCACAAAACGAGGACACTCTTCCTCAAATTTATAACCAAGTAAATTGATCCCAAAACTTATATTTTGCCAACTCATTCGTATATTGTTGGCCCTTAATTAAGACCTTTAATTATAGAACCTTAACCCTTTTATACTCAATGACTGGCCACATTTTCTATAAAAAGGAAAGCTCAAACTTGTAGATCTACTTTCTGATTGAAGAAAGCAAAGTTCACAGACTTCCTGCCAAGTTCAGTCCAGGATAATGCTCCGTGTGTTGTATTTCGTCTGCGGAATTAGCTCTTTTCGAGGAGCCTTGTCCACTCCAGCTTATCCCAGGGATGGTGGCAGTTATGAGTCGACGTTCATCCACAACTTGACCCGGCAAATGATAGCCAGCAATAAAATCGAGTCCCTGGCCACATACGGCGAGAACCGGGAGCAGCGCATGCCAATGTTTCTGGCCAAGTCCCTGGAGCAATCGCTGACGGAGGAGTTCCAAATACCCATCGTCTCGTGGGGTTTGAGGCGGAACGTGAGTCTGCGTCGCATCCTCGGCTACAATACTTTGGTCTATGTTAGTATTTCGAGTGTTTTGACCTCGGAGGAGCCCATTTTCGATGTCCTTACGGACGGTTTGGCTGGCCAGCACTATGTGCCGATGCTCTTCATCTACAAACGTTTGGGGAACATGCCACCTACAACTAAAGAGTTGAAGATATTCTTTGCCTGGTGCTGGCGGTACAAGTTCACCAATGTCCTGCTTAAGTTCCAGCACTTTACACTTACCAACATCTCGGGAGAAGTTAATGTAACCTGGCACCACGAATTGTTTTCGTACACTCCCTTTCCGGAACTCACGCTCCGGAATCTGACAGAGTCGGGGTACCAGCGTCCGGATATATTGATGGATTTGAGGGGCTTTGAGTTGAAGGTTCCCGTATTTCAGGATCCTCCTAATGTTTTTCAGGTAAGTGAACGCTAGAAACAATATAAAATATAAAATGACACTCTCTGATATGTACTTTACCTAGCTAATAATGTTTCCCTAAATTTAATTCAGTTAATTACTTAATTTTCGTTGTAAAAGTAAACTTATCCTGTATTAATTTTCCATGGAAATGCACTTAATTAAATTTCCCAGCTGCCAAACGGCCATTTATCCGGTGCCCTGGGTCTCATGTTCGACGCTTACATACGCTACAGGAAGGGACGTCTCCGCCCGGAGCCCGTGGCCGGCGTGGACAGATACAACTACCAGGAGCACCTGATGCTGGCCGCTGCCCGCGGCGAGATTGAGATGGGCGTGCATCCGTATTCGCAGATGCAGCCAAACGCCGCGTTGACGGCTGGCAGCTTTCCGCTGACCTCGACGAACACCTGTGTGCTGGTCCCTTGGCAACGTGGATCGCCCTCGGTGCGATTCCTGCGCAGGACCCTCCGAATCAACGGGTGGTTTTTCCTGATACTCCTCCTGGCAACAACCCTGGGCTGGCAGCTGGTGTGCTCCGAGGGCAGGCGGGGTATCTACCTCAGCCTGGTGGCCATGTTCCAGCAACCGCTGACGGACAGAGAGTTCCAAGGGCTGGCGAATCCCTACAAGCACGTCCATTTGGCCATGCTGCTGGCCTCCTTCGTCCTTTGGGCCCTGCGCACGGGGAATCTGTCGGGTGTCTTTACCTCCCAGGTAGGTTGGCTAGGAACTAAACTGGTAAGGGGATATATATCCTGTTTATTTGCTTATCCCAGAATCCGGGGGCACAGATCGAGACCGCCAAGGACTTCCTGGCCACGCCCCTGCGTCTTATGCTTACGGAAACGGAAATGCAAATGTACTTCAACGCCGTACTGCTGCCGTCGGCTCTCAAGCCACGCCTGCTGGTGGTCAACAGGACGACGCTGATGGAGCACCTGGACAGGCTGAACAGCAGCTACGCCTACTGCGTCACCAGGGAGCACTGGACTGTGGTCCGGCTGCAGCAGCGTCGCATGCACCGGCCGCCCTTTCGCCTGGCCACCAAGCTCTGCACCTCCGTCCAGACGCTGCGCTTACCGATGCAGTGGAACTCGCCCTTTGAGCGTAACTTCCACAGGTTCGTCACCCAGTCGAAGCAGTTTGGCTTCTGGACCAGCTGGGAGCGTCGCGGCCACCGAGATGCAATCCAGCTGGGGCTGGTGGTGCTGCTGACGGATGACTATCAGCCGGTCTACAGCCTCACCCTCAAGGACTTGAAGTCGCTGTTCATGTTGTACGGTGTGTCCTTGCTGGGCAGCTTTGGGTGTCTGCTGGGGGAAATTGCTTGGAATTATTATAGGAACAATAGAGCTTGACCCATATAATTTAAATTTAAGTATAACTTGCAACGAAATAAATATATAAAAGTTGTTTGAAACTTCAGCAAAAGATACTGATGAAGAAGTTGGTGGTTCTCTCCTCCAAAAGCTATGCTTTCAAGCCTTCTGCTTGTCTTTGACTAAACCAATCTTGAATATTTTCTGTATGTGATAAGATTTAACTTAAAATATATAAATTGAACTCCTTCCAACACCTTTAAAAGGTATACCCAGGCTATAAACCCTCTGGCTCGAAGGATCAAATCCTCCAGGAAATTGTTGAGAGTGATACGATCTGCCTGCTTTCGTGATCTTTCGCCATATACTTTGACAATATAAACTTCAGAACTATAAAAAATATCTTAACAGTGGCTAAATCAGTTCAAACTCCATTCAAAGACAACCCTTAATCGAGGCCTAACTGCACTATTTGGCGAAAAACTTCACTCTGCCTCGAGGGGGCGGAACATCCATATTTGAGTGCAACTCATTTGGCTTAACTTTTGTCTGGAGAACTTGGCGAAACAAATCGAAAGGAGGAACCGAGAGTCGTTGGGCAATTCCAAACATATCGACGACTGGGTAAATAGAAAATTCAATTTGAAACGATTGCTTACTGGATAACGAAAGCCTGCCTCTGCCTGCTACCTGCCAGTCTTCTTTCTGCTGTGCACTTTTGGGGCCAGCCTTCAGCAGAACTTTCCACAAGCCTGGCATACGCTTCTGGCCTCCATTCCCATCATGTCAGGAGGAGCCTCCTCCCCATGCTTACCCACCCAAGTCCTGCCCACTCAGCAAGTTGGCCACAAACAAACTTCCTGTATCGATGGTAGCACACACGTACCGTTATCGCCCGGCCCCCGGGCCAATATCTAAGTGAAAACACAGATCAACAGTACGACAATCAGCAGAGAAACAGGCACAGAGAGAACCCCCACCAGACACACATCCGCCGTCAGGAACATATTCCCATTCCCACTTTCACGTCCACATCCACATCCAGATCCACATTCACTGCCCCATTCCAGTCCCAAACCTCGCACCTGCAACGTAGGCAACATCAGACAAGGCTATGGCAAAGGTAAAGGCAAAGACAAGGCCGGAGGCCCAAAGGCATCGGCACTGTGGGAAAAGTCTTCAAAAACTTTAAGGTTTTTTCACTTCGAATATGGCTTTAGAAGGGAATTTGAGGTTTTTATTTTATTTTCTGGAGCAGAAAACTTGCTTTGAAGCTTGCCTGTAAGATATTCTTTCTCAAATTTATGTTAGTCATTATTATAGCCTACTTTTTGGCACCTTCTAAAAGAGATTTTAAATCAATTCAAATCAAAAAGTAATAAAATACTTAAGGTTTCATCTAAATTTAAGTCTCTATACGGTAATAAACCTAGTCTTTTTATGCTTTGAAGCAATTTAGATATGCTTGTAAAATATTCCTCTACTCACTTATATTTATAAATATTATAGCCTAATTTTTGGCACCTTATAAAAATATTGTATATCAATAAAAGTTTCTGTTAGCAAAACTTACAATAAAGCTTAAGCTTTCACCCACTTTTGAGTCTCTTTGAAGCCTGTCAGAAATGCTTGTAAAATATTCTTCCTCACAATATTTGTAATAAAAATGAAAGCCTACTTTTTGGCACCTTAAGCTAAGAATTTATATCAATAGAGACTTCTGTTAGAAAACTGAACTTACTAATTCTTATTTTTAAGGCAAAATCTAAGTTATTTCCGTAATCTCTTTCATTGTCTCAAATCTCTTATATTTCTCCGATTTCTTTGCCCTTTCCCTAAGTGTATCCAACCATCTTTTCCCACAAAATGGCAGGCGAGTTACAAATTGTATGCTTCAGCTCGTCGCTCGCCCTTTCACCTCCAGCCTGCCACCGCTCTCCATTGGAACACTTTGATTGGTTGGAGGCTCCTGTCCCTGTCCTTGCTCCGACCCCTGGCAGGCCTTTGCTTTTTCACGTATTACGGCCAGTTGCATTTCTTGGATTGCATTTAGGCAACATTTATGCATTTTTAATGTGACAGCTGAAATGATGAGACGGCAGCCCAGGATTGCTTCTGCCTGCTTGCTTTTTGTGCTGACAGCACGTGTGTGTGTGACCCCTTTTACCCCCTCTGAGCCACACACACACATGTGCATTTTGCAGTGTCAAGAAAGTTTCACTCTCGTTTCGGTGAGGCCCGGGACCGACAATTTCAGTAAATCATTAGATAATGTGCCGGGGATTTGCGTGGGCTCAGCACATCATGCATGATATATTGGATGGATCATACGAATATATTTTTGGCAAAAGAAAATTCTCAATTCTCCAAGAGGTATACAGAATGGGACTGGAATTTCCTTCTTTTTTGTTATTAATTTAATAGAAACCCTGTGAACTCTCTGGTAGCAGCTGCTGTTCTCATTACGATAAACTGGCAGCAACCACCATCAACCGTATTTGCCACCATCTAGCCCCATTAATGGGCCACTTTGGGCCGCACACAAATGAGGACCTGACCACAATTGACTGCCAACTAGGCGCGTGCATAATCATTGCAATTTTGTATGATTTCCAGCCATGGACCGCCCCACCACCTCCACCACGACCACAGTCACAGCCCTCGTCCCGCAACACAATCGGCCCCACTTGAATGGGGAATGCCACGCAACGACCGCAAAAAGCAACGACGGACGCACATTGGTTCTGTATCGACACTCGCTTTTGCCAGGACCAAAATCCTTACTTCTCTGCCCGTAAGTATGCAAGGCTTTTTGTGCCCAGCAACTGGAAATAATGAAAGGGTATATTTGTGTTCAGCTGAGCAACTAAAAGATGAAATATTTTCTGCCGTTTTACCATTAAATATTTTAAAGTCTCAATTGGGAAGAATTATTTAGGGACGATTTCCACCCTTGCTGCCATTGTGCCTGATAGCTATCATTCCGGAAAATATAATCTCCAGATAAACTTATCGTAAAGCAAATCGGTTTTCTGCCTTAACTTTTAACTTAACTTTTAGCTTTCGATTATTGCTGTAAAGCCCGGAACTGTGGTCGAAAATCAGCTGTCCTTTGCCAAGCCGAAAAGATTTGACTGGGAGTCAAATCTGACTGGGTCCCTGTCAAAGTAAACACTTATATTTACACAATAGACAACCACATTTTTTTAGCCAGGACTTTATCTGCCCGCTAAATTGACAGGGAGGGTAGAAACCAGCCGTTAATAATATTTTGTTTTTTTAATTAAGTAAAATGGCCTCAAAAGTGTACTTGGGAATCATAACTAGTTGCTGCGGATGCTGAACCTGTGCAACGTTGATGTGTTACCAGCAAAAAGGTTCTAAGAACATTTGCCTGAAAACATTTCCCTAGCAATATTTTTTTGTGCATTTTATATTTATATTTTATTTAAAAAAGATTATTTTTTCATATTTTGACAATATGATTTAGCCATGTCCATCTGTATTTCAATTTAACCCCCTAGCTTTGTGTACCGTGTATTTTATAGTCGAGCACAGTAGCTTTCTTACTTAATTATTAAAATAAAATAAATAATTTCGTATTTTAAGGAAGCTTTCTTAGTTAATTATTAAAATAAAATAAATAAATTCGTATTTTAAGGAAGGTTCTTATAGGATTATAGCTTTTACCTTAGCTTTTCAGTTTATAAAAATACATTTTAATTCCTACAGCTTTTCTTTCAACCTTCGATGCCTTTTAAGATATTTTCTTTAATGGATAGTTTCCCATCGAAACACTTCCTGATTGCATAGTCCTTGCTCTCTCTGAAATGGAAACAGGAGCCACATCAACAGCAACAGCATCAGCTACAGCAGCAGCGACAACTGCAAGTGCAACGTTGGTGTTTATTAGCATGATTAACCCCGCCGCATTGCCGCACAAATTGCAAACGCATTGCATTGAATTTGGGTCAGGCTGGGGCGGATAATGAGGGGCCGGCGGCTGGCAGCGGATTGGGGGCGTGGTTTTCAGGGCGGCCTCCGTTGGTTAAGGGGGGGGACGAGCGGCGAAATGTCAGAGCATCTTGTAATTTGATTTCAACGTCATCCTGGCAATTGGCGCCGCTGTTTGCTGGCTGTTTGTGAGCTGGCTGTTAGCCATTGGCCTGACATTTTGCTGATTGCACCGGCCAACAAAGGATGGCCGGGATCGCTCGAACGCCAATTTGAGTGGCTCAAACCAAACGAAGGCCAACCAAGTTAAAGAGCCGGCCCAGTTATTAGTTTTTCGATGCACTTCAGAGAGCCGGTCACGCAGTTGGGCCATAAACAAGTGACACGGGCACAAGAACGACTTGTCGCACTTGGCTTGTTTCGTTTCATTTCCGGTTAACCACATCCTGCGTAATAAGCGGCACTTCCGCTCCACAATGGGCTTAAACTGTTTTTGTTTTTGGCGCTGCTGCTGCTGCTGGCATTGTTGTGGGTCCACCAGCCAGGTTCTGTTTTTATTGTGTGAGTCAAATTTTGCGTTTTGAGACAGGAGGAAGAGGAGACAAGAGGACGAGCACGAACAGGACATGGACCTAGGAACCTGTCACTTCCGGACACCCAAAAAAAAAATAAAACAGGGAGAGAAAATCGATGAAATCATTGTTGTTTGTTTTAATTTAAGAGAATATAAATTGTAAGTTACACTTTCGATCCTTGAGGACTATTTAAGATATAAATGTTTTTATACTTAAGTAAAATTTGAATCTACCAGCATATATAAGTTAAAAATCGACTCCCTAAGACATCACTTAAAGTAATAATAAATTCTTTTCTACAGAATTAAACCCCAGCTTATTTAGGGTAATTTACACAATTAAAAAATATTATAAAACCTCTTTTACTGGGTGCACCATTCATAGGTTTTTTGGCTATGTATACCTTAAATCTGATGCCCAATAAATCGAGGATTTTTCTTAAAATATTTCCAATTATTTTCCCAGTGCCAACAGTCGGTAGTCTCAGAAATTTCTGGCCTTTGCATGTGAATGGCACGTTTGTGGGCACTTTTTGCCAGCCCCCTGCGTGCCATGCAAAATGGAGATGCCGCAAAACTCGAGCCGGAGCTGAAGCCGTAGCTCCTGCTGCTGCATTTTTATTTGCATTTCACTCGATGGCTGCCAGCAGCCATTGTTGCTGTAATTGCCTGTGTAGGACATGGCACTTGGCTAGCCCAAAATGGCAGGACGACGCCTCGGGCGGCAGTTGGAATTGTTTGTTTTGCACAGAATTGGTATGGTCTACGTTTAATGAATTCAACTCCATTTGGCCATTTACCATTTTCCACATCCCATTTCCCATTTGCCAGGCGGGACCAGCTTCCATTTTCAGTTCCCTAATCCAGGCAGTCCCGAGTGCACAACAGTCTAATTGTTGACATAATTAACCTCCTGCCCCCTGGAGAGGCGCAGCTTCTGCTCCTTTCATTAGCATTTCGCACATCGCCTACGAATTTCGAGGGGCAGCCGAAAACACTTAAATAATGCGCAATTGCAGTGTAATTGCGTTGCAAGTTTGTGGCAACAATGTGGCGTGCTCCGTGCGCTGAGCTTCGTGCACCGTGTGCTCTCCAGGACTCCGGGACTCTGGGACTCTGGCCGGATGTGCGGTGCCACTTGAGATGCGAACGTTCCCGTTCCCGTGCCAACTGCAGCTACCGCGTTATATTATAATGGACCCACTGCCGACCCAAACATATGTTGCACAATGATTTTATTTGCACGAATTAAGCAGCTCTCGTCCTGAAAATTGCACAGTGGTTGGAATGTGGCTTGAGAAAATATATATTTTTAAAAAAATATTTTTGAGAGACCTCCATTCTCCTGGTACTCTGGAAAATTATTTTTAGATTTGTCCATCGCCACGCTTTCTTGTTTTGGGTGGCCTTCTTAGATTTGCCTGAGTGGAGCATTTGGTAGAGTGCAGGACTGAAGTGCTGGCTGTCCGGGGTTCGAGTCCGAGTCGAGCAGTAACAATTGGGTTTTAAAAATGTGTGAGTAAGTCTAATAGAAATTTTATAGTAATATACATACATTACATACATATACAGACATACTATTTTAATTCAAATATTACATCAGATGAAAAATAAATTTTAAATTAGAAGAAGAAAGAAAGAAAAGACTACTGAACATAACTTAGGATTTTTTTTTCTTAATTAATCTGACCAATAATTATAAATAAACAAATTAGATTTGCTAAATATTAATTTAAAATTTATTTAAAGACTTTCCGTGGTTGTTTTTGCGGAAATCAAGCATTATTTGAGATGAAAACAAGAAAGAAAGGCAGACAAAGCTATAAAGCGAAATACCCGGTAGTCAAATCTTTGTGCGGTAAAATAAAAGAAAATGCTGACATTACCGAGACACATTATTTAATTAATATTTATTTAAGGGGTATGAAAAACTCAATCTAATATGGCGGAATGCCTAAGAAAATGAAATTAGGGAAATGTTTCTAGGCAAATATTAATAGGAGAATGTTGCTAGGAGTATGTTGCTAGGCATATGTTGTTAGGAACATGTAGGGGACCACAAATATCGATGTTGCACAGGTTCAGTTGGCCCCCAGCTTTATTGTTAAATAGCTTCCATATTTATAATTAAATTCTACTTGAAATTTGGAAACTCGAGGGTATAAATACATATAATTATTTAGAAATATAATGAAAACATGAATAAATATCATACTTGTCTTTTTTTTTCGCATTTCAACCAATACAAAACCTGCTCGTAACCACTGTCTCCATCCTGGCGGATGTGGATGTCTGCCTGTGTGCTCCTGTGGCTGCAATGCGGTTGTGCATTTGTGCGTGCTGCCGCCATTGCCGCCGCTGCAACATTAGCATTCATGTGCGTGCATGTGCCGGGGGCCCGGGCGGCAGGTGGATAGGTGGAAAGGTGAAAAAGGGTCCTGGCCCCAAAAAACCTCAAGCCAAGCCGTGGCGGCTGCAGCTGCTGGTTTGCCGCTGCCAGTTGCCGCTGATGACAATGTCGGGGTTAACTGGCATTAATGTCATGCAGCCATTCATGTCGCTAGAGCCAGGCCAGGAAGTCGCCGGCGAAACCGTCCGGAAAATTGTTGAAAAGCAATCGTCTGTCTGACTTGCAGACTTGCAGACTTGCAGACCTTGCGTGTGTGCATACTCCTCGGATATGTTTGGCATAAAATTCCTCTCGAGTTTGGTCAGGTACAGGTATTTCGAGAAAAACTTTTCAAAACTTGCCGAGCAATAAAATGTCAGATAAAAGCACTTGCTTTCATATTCCGATCAGTTGTTGACGACATTTCAGTCTACCAAATTGACTTTGAGGGCCTCGTTTTTTAATCAAATTTTTATTGCTACTCATTGGTAGCGAAAAACGGTTGCTGTGAGAGTTTTTACCGAATGGAGGGTGAGTAAGGGAAGAATTTCTATTAGGGTCTATAAAGGGTCTCCTTTTTAATTATTGAAATATTTATTAAAGGCAAGTTATGCTTAGTTTGCTTAGATTTAAATTTTAACGAATTAAAGTAAACTGTTAGCTAAATTCCCCAGTTGTTCTCCCTCTTTGATCGCTCCTTTCCACGCGGGTAGAGCTTAAATGTTTTTCCGAAACGCCACACGCACTGCAAAACAATTTCCACCCACCTTTTGTTATCGACACCAATGACAAACCACTTTATGCCCCAATTTCCCACTTTTCCCCCACCGGAGCTATTAGGACCGAGCAAAATTGGGCCAACTGGGTCAAAGTTCAGCGAGTCAGTCTGTCAGTCAGTCAGGAAAAATAGAATAGGAAATAGAAAAAATAGAAACATTGAAATATTATGAAGGGAGCTAAGCCGTCTAGACGTGTGGGTGAAATCAAACATCGCAAACTGATTTCGCGGCGTAACTTCGACGGCTGAGACATATTGATTTTATATCCTCATCGATGTGGGGGATACGAGTGCGTGCTGCGATGCGTGTGCTGCCGCCGGGCTGTCACGGTTCGACAGAACTCCGATTTTCGGCACCAGTCTGCTGGCCCAGTCCTTCGTCGACTTCCAGCCAAGATGCGTGCCCAGCGACCCAATGCCCAGGAACGCGAGAAACTGCGTCGCCAGCGCTCGGAGACGCGTCTCATTGTGGCCAAGTGCAATGAGCTAGGTGGACATTGTCTGAATTCCTGGCTCTGATTCATGGTTCTCTAATCTGCCAGGACTCTCTACTTTTTGCAGGCTTCGAGTATGTGGTCAATCCGCCAGTGTGGCCCACGGTTGGGTTCCTTAGGAAAATCCGCAGGGATTCCGAAGAGAACTTTGTTCGCGATAGCTACACCAAGGCGCTGCCGTCGGTGGGTCCTGCTGGCTACGATGTCCCCAGAACTTTTGGGTTTAAGGTGAGGCTTTGATTGGAACTTATATTTTTTTAATTTTTATCATTAATTAAACATTAATTTAAATAACTTTTCATTTGCAGTACCCTTCGAAGGCGGGCTTTTCCGCCTTTGCCAACAAAATGCCACGTCTGCCGCCATTCAAGGAGCTAGGCTATCCGCCCATAGGAACTTATGCCACGGACTTTCCCGGAACTCAGTATTATTTCACCTTTAACAAGCAGATTGTAAGAGAGCAGAAGTGGGTGACTCCCGGGTGAGTTGATTCTATATCGTTATACCTAGAAGGATAAGGAGTTACTATTAGGCATAAATTATGAATGAATATACTTAAGTATATTCCTCGGATTTTTAAATATTTATTTAAGACAAAATAAACATATATTAATGATTTTGAGACTTCCGCTAAGTTTAAGAATGTTCTTAAAGAATTTAAACAAGTTTTCCATAAGGTGTTATACGGTTTGGTTATTATTTTTTAGTTTAATATATTTTAAATCTGTATTGAATCCTTAGAAAATATATTAAAATCTTTTATAAGAAAAGCCTAAGCTACTCTATGATATTAAAGATTTTAAACAGAGTTTTAATAACTTTAGGCCTCTTTATTAATTTTGAAAAAAAGTTTCATGATCCTTTTACATTTATTTATATTTAATATACATTTTTTACAACTCTTCTTCCAGCCCCTCGACCTACACGCACCACCTCAAGTACCCCGAGTGGGACGTGGAGACGGCCTTCGGCTCCCGGCGCCTCATTTGGCCAGCGGTTGTGGTCTTCTGCAGTCCCTGAACCTAGTCCGGTGCACTGTGTGCGGCGAGAAGCCGGTGGGTGACTTCTTCCACAACTTTGGCAGCGACCAGGACATGTGCCGGCCGTGCATGCACGCGGCGGTGGCCGCCATCAAGAAGTGCAGCCTCCAGGTGACGGAGCGCTACAGTCGCCAGCAGAAGATCAAGCAGTTTGTGCCCGCTCGGAACTGCAGCTTCTTCCATAATCACGGCGGGACCACGGCCACCATTGAACGGGAGACGAGGAAGGTGTTGCGCCAGAAGATTCGCGTGGAAAATTATCTGTACCGGTTCAATGCTAAGATTGAGTAATAGTCATCATTAAAGGATCATTTTTGAATGAATATTTCAGTAAATCAGCACCAAGTCACTCGAAGATATTGTGTTTTTGTTTTTATTTTGACATTTATGTAGTTTTCAGGATCATAAATAAAGACGGCAAGTGTTTAGCAGCTTTTAGATATTAGGATATGAGAAATTAGGTTAATGACTACCCAGTCGGACTTTGATTCATGTGGTGATTGAATCAGTGTAGAATTCTATGTAAAACAGGGGTGCCCCAAGGAATGCATACCCAATTCAGCATGTGGTAAGCAAGGTATTCAGGTATACCTGAATTGTATGATGCTCAGTTCCATATAGAATTCTGTTCATTAGGAAATTTAAGAGGAAATTCATGAGGAGCAAAGCAGTGACAAATTCAGTACATGAACAAAGCAATTTTCCCCTGAACAAAAGCGAAAGAGACTTTTCCGTGGGTAGTAGGCACATACCTGCTTCCAAATCCACATGAAAGTTGTACATATTTCAGGAGGGAAGACCCACAATATATATATAGTTCGAAATAAAAAGATTCTATGATCGTATGCCTTTTCATAAATTAAGTAAAATATAAGTCATTAAATATAAGTCTTTACTTGTAGGTTATAAATAAATGAAAATGAAATAAGTAATAAATTTATTAGGGAATCTACAGAAACTTCTAAAAATTAAAATGATCTCAGAAAAGCTTTGAATATTTATTACCATTAACTACCGATTTCTATTAAATGCTTTCAGCTCGATTCAAGATGATAATTTCGTGAGCACTTTTCCCGGCTTTCCCCCGTGCGGGTGTGTGGTAGCTAGCATTGACTACTCGATTGTATGCTTTCCTGCTGGAACATTCTAATCGCATTTCCGGCATACGGTTTCCCCTTCCTTCTGCGTTTCCTGGCATCCGGTTGGAAGTGGAGGATTTTAGCAAAACCCACTCGCAGGCGACCCCAAAGTCTGAAACAACGGGCACGGGCACAGGAGCCGGGGAGCTAGGGAGCAGTAGCAGGAACAGTGGCTGCAGCACTGGCAGGACAGCTGCGTCCTTGGCCACAATGCAACAATGGCTGCTGGCGGCCATTGGCAGCCATAGCCAACATTACGGCACACAGCCGCCATGGCACTGTCAATGCAGAATGGCATTTCACAGTTAGCTTGTTTTGCATTTGGCCAGCAGCAGCAAGCTGCCACGCCTCGAGCCAGCGGCGTTCGGGGCTTTTATCCTCGTACTTTTGGCCAACTTTTGGCCATTCCGCACACGCGTGGCATTCCGAATGCAAGTCAGGTGTTCGTTCACCTGGAATTGCATGGGGCAGCAGTGAAAGTTGGTAGCAAACGGTGCTCTCCCCCCACATTAAGGCGACACTTCCTGACACATGATTAAAGCCGGGGATCAGAGTGGAAGTTGAAATGCAACTGGAAAACGTTGGCCGGGTCTTTGGAGGGAAATTTAAGAAGTGATTAGTTAAGGGTTAGTTTGGAGTAAGCATGGGGGCTTGTTAAAGGTAATAAATGGTATAGGAACATTTAAATAATATAAATGAAACAAATATCCCCACACTGATCTCATAAAAAAATATTAAATGGCAATTTATAATTGAAAAGCGTAGACTGTTCGACGTTCTTAATTTTTATCATTTAATTATAAGTAAATTAAAATTAAAAACCAAGTTTTTAACAAAAAATCTTTAAAGAAAACATTTTCCCAAAAAAAAAAAAAAAAAAAACTATATTATATTAAAAGACAATTTCTAATTGAAAAGCATGGACTCTTCGATGTTTTGCATTTTTTTCATTTAAATATAGTTAAATAAAACCAAGTTTTTAACAATAAATTATTTTAAGGAAAATTATTTCCCCAATAAAATAACTATACAAAGTCTCGAAAAAAATGTTAAATCATTTTCTGTGGTTCAAATTCTCATGTTTCCATTTAAACCAAAATTAAATATAACATCCAAGAAAACCTTATCCCAAATATAATAACTTCATGCAGTAACCACAGAAAATATGAAATTATTTTCGTTGATAACACAATGCTTCAAATTGTCTTTCTTTTTAAAAATTCATCATGAGCTAAAATAAATTTGTAAATATTTTGTTATACAAAAAATCCTTTAAGAAAAACCTTTTCCCCAATGTTCCCATAAAAAAATAAAATCTTGTGTGCTAAGAATATTGCTTCAAATTGTCTTCTTTCCTATACAAAAATTCACCAAAAACTAAATTAAAAATTTAACTATTTTATTATAACAAAAAATCCTTTAAGAAAAACCTTTTCCCCAATAAAAATGTACCCACAAAGAATATAAAATCTTCTTTGCTAAGAATATTCCTTCAAATTATCTTCTTTCCTCTTAAAAAAATTTACCATAAGCTAAATTAAAAAATGTTAATATTTTGTTATAAGAAAAAATCCTAAGAAAAGAAAAACCTCTGCCCCAATAAAAATGTTCCCACAAAAAATATAAAATCTTTTTCTTTGCTAAGAATATTGCTTCAAATTGTCTTCTTTTCGCTTTAAAAATTCACGAAAAGCTAAATTAAAAATGCAAATATTCCATTATTGCAGAATAAGGCCACAAAAAAACCACAACCAGGAAAATGCAATGATTGTTGATTGTAAGGTAAACATTATTTATTGATAAAAGTTCAAGCAGATGACGAATTGATACACAAGCTGCGATGCCATGGCCTCAAACTTTGCAATTTGGCCCAAGTCAGGAGGTAAGCTGTTGGGAAAAATATGTTTTCAATTTGGTGTCCTGGGCAACCACTGAACGCAGATCGATTGCCAAACAAAAAAGAACAGCCACTGTGATATAGATTGTGTGAATTTAAGAACTACATCAGCAGCAACCGTTCCCTTCTTTTTGAACAATTTTCAATAGGAATTTTTCGCAAAAGATGACACACCGCAGATGACAAATCGCTGCAACCAAAAAGAACAGCCACTGTGATATTGGAATTCTTAATAATATATCAGCAACAGCAGTTCCCTGGGGCTAACAGCGGAATGAGATGAGTTCTTTTTCTCACAAAAAATATGAAAATAAAGGTACAGTAACCGGAGGAGCCCTGATGTCTCGCACTTTAGGTACAAAAAGAACAGCCACTGTGATATAGATGGCAAACATACAGCACAGCAGCTATTCTCTCTACTTTAAAGGCTGTGATTCTCACGGTACTGACGATCACTAATCACTGATTTCGTTTTCGATGAGTTTCGGACTTAGACATGCGCTATAAAGGAAAATCACTGTGATATGTAACGGTATGTAACGCATATCACAACGATCGTTCCTTTTAGCGAATGGCCCGGAATAGGTTGGTTTCAATTTTATTTCCTGGTATCATGGGGCTGCAAATGCCACAACGAACTTCAATGGTTGTCTAGCTTTATGATCAGAAAAATCACCTAAGGCTGGACGACCAAAGAAACTAATTGCAACCGCCTCGATTAGATAGCGTGTTCTCACTGGTTCTTTCACTGCTTCCCCACTTGGCTTGTTGAACATTTTAAAATTATAGCACGAGTGTTCGGTCTAGTCACTTCGCTTGATGGGAACCTGGTTAAAAAGCGACCATACCGACAATCGCCATTCAATTTTAAAACTTGCTGAGCTGCTTATCTTCACTTTTGGGCGCTTTACTTATTATTTGCTGGTGAAGGCTCCGCTGAGTTGGCCCGGCTCTTGAGACACACTTTGCCCAGTGATGAGGTATCACGTAGACATGACTGCACAAAATGCATCCCAAGATCGAGGCCTTGGCTGGTTCACAGATTGCTGGTCGTCGTTTCGGGATTATAGGACAAACTTTACCCAGTGCTGCTAGGAAATTGGCAGAAACCGAACAAGGTTTGTCGTATAATTGATGTTCCGGGAGCTTCACTTGCTCCTCACAGTCGGAGGATGCGTTGGTAACTGATGATCTATCTGCCGGCGGCAGGACCTTATATACCCGATCAAGGTGGGCCGCGATCGCTTACCTGTGGGCGGCGACGGGCGTCGCTTCTTACCTGCAGGGGTCCGCCGAGCAGCATTCCGCGAATTCGCGTCCCGTCTCGCGACGGCGACCTTCGTGAAAATTTTGCAACTTAATCCGTGGCCATAAACGGATTAATGCGGCTCAGTTTCAGTTTCAGGGGAAAAATGCGCAGCTGTGTCGCGCATAATTTTCGCAGAAACGCAATTAGGTTAAGCCCGAAAGGGACCTGGGATCGGGAATCGCGGGAATCGGGAATTGCCGCCGGGTTAATTTGGTAGTTAGCGCGAAGTGTGTTCCCCGTGTCGTTGCCTGGAAACATTGTAGGTATCTTGTAGGCAGTATCTGTTGTCATGAAAGATTCTTTGCGGTGACTGTACCAAAGCCAAGGGACTAGGATCAACTTTGACCAGCCTAAACATTACTGGAAGCCACCACCTGCCAAAAGTGCAGCCAACCAAATGAGCATCACTTTGGAAACTCTTTTCGCTAGTGTCCTCCTTTTGTGTGGCATTTATTGTGTCGAACTGTTATGGGCTAGACTGTACCAAGGGAAACTACAAAGCGCGGAGGCACCTTGGTCGATATATAATGGAGGGTTTCTTGTGGCTTAAATACTCACACTTAAATATCCGACTCAATAATTCCTTTAATGTACAATATAATTATTGAGCAAGTTTTGGTCAAGATCTTGGATTGAAAGACGTAAGGGCCTGTTTAGGGTCTTAAAAGTTAACCCGGAAAATTCTTACTTGATCAAAAAGATCAAAAGGATCTCATGGCCTTTTAGAAACGCGATGTATTAAGATCCCTCAAGGCAGAGTTCAGGATGTCATCCGGGGAATCTACTGCAAGAACAGTATCTCTGGATCGAGCTTGTGGCTCTGGGCCTAAAGAAGTCTTAATATAAAATACTGAAAGACATGCCATAGCGACTCTTCTGTTAATCAAATAAAATTTTATAAAAAACCAAGTTCTAAGATAAAGCCAAAGTCATCTGTCGCTCTGGAGAATTACATTTCAAGACTATTTGAGGTACTGATATTGCAGAACTTAAAAAGGTTTGAGGGGTTTCATCAAGTATTTCTTCTTTGGTAATTTTAAGTTAAAGTTTTTAGCAGCTATAAATCAAACCCCGTTGTAGGCATTTAGTTTTAACTATAGGCTAGCATTATATAAATAAATATACATATATTTCTTTTTTGTTTGTAGGAGTAGTATTTATTTGTATCCATAATAGTTCCATAGCCTCCAATTTTATAAAGGGCAATATAGGGTCTCAAAATTGGAAATAAAAATGAAAATAATGTGGCATCTGCTCCTTCACAAGTTGCTTGGTTAGTTGTGAACGCTCTCAGCTTCTCCGTCATTTAATAATTCCTATGAGAATCAGAAGACATTATACAGATGCAAATTGTATAGATTTAATAGAGAAATATTTCAAACATATCAAGAAATATAATTCAATTTATGGATCTAGTTTCCTTTGATATTTAAGTCACTGAAATGGCTGGACTTCCAGCCCATCCCAACATTACTTTAGTTCTACTCTACACTTCTCCAACAACGGAAGTAATACATAAAAATATCCAATATTTTCGACAAAAGTATCTCGCGATTTTGGATACAATGCATTGCTATGCATTCGTCCAAGCTGTCCTCTTGGCCGTCTTGGCTTTCATAGTGAGTTGATTCAAGTGTTGTGCGTGTGTTTAAGAAAAGCTTCAGTTCGGTGAATTCCCAAACGTCTTTCCAGGTGCAAGAATACGGTGCTCTGCCGCTGCGGCATTCCGCTCCTGAGCCCCTGGCAAGCACTCCGGCGGCCAGAGCTGCGAGGCTGGTCGATCCGAGTCACGAGCATGGGACTCGCAATGCGTTTAGGGATTTGTGGAGGACCTACAGTTCCACTCGTAGCCAGAACATTGGGGGTGGTGGCTTCAGGGTATTTCCAAAAAAGAATCGGGTTGACTTTTTCCCGGAGGAAGGAAAAGCAGAAGGAGAAGGTGATAAAGGAGGAGGTGATAAAAAAGGAGGAGAAGGTGATGCAGGAACAGGTGGTGGAGGAGGAGGTGATGGAGGAACAGGTGGTGGAGGAGGAGGTGATGGAGGAACAGGTGGTGGAGGAGGAGGAGGTGATGGAGGAACAGGTGGTGGAGGAGGAGGTGATGGAGGAACAGGTGGTGGAGGAGGAACAGGAGAAGGAGCAGGAGCTGGAGCTGGAGCAGGAGCAGGAGCAGGGGCAGTAGCAGGAGGAGCAGGTGGCGGAGCAAAAGAAGGAACTACAACACGATCCAAAGAATTGACCGTCAAATTTTCCAATCCCCTACCATACGTTGGAGGCGAGTCAGCCCGTGCCTCGATCATCCTGAATCCGGTTAAGAACTACTATCCCAGCAAGACGAACCTGACCACAGTCTGCCAAAACAGGACCACCATTTACAACGAGGTCAAGATCGAGAGGTGGCTAAAGCGCGGCCTTACCAGCAAGAAGAAGATGAAGCGCCGCTTCTTCCAGACCTGCGCCGCGAGATCTTCGAGAAGGGCGACTCGGAGTCCTGCCACAATGAGAACTACACCAACTGGCAAAAGTACCAGGACTGCGCTATGCGTCGCAACCAGCGAATGGAGTACTTTGTCCCGAGATATCCGCGACACCAGATAACTGATTAGTTGATCGTTAACTGGCGATAGCTAAAGGCGCCTTCTTACAAATTCCAAATACGATATCAAATATTTTCTATTTCAATTGTAAAGCAAAGAATTTCCTAGTTTGTTCGCATTAATGCATGTCCAAGCACAAAGGCCAGTTTGCCTTGAAGGCAAACATAACCAAATCCGCTTAATAAAATCTGTGCAGTATTATGGACTCAAACCCAAAAAAAAAGCGTAAACATTTCCATTTATAAACGGCATCAATAGGGTATTATAGCTCAGTGCCAACCAAAAATGTAGGCAACAGGCAGAAGGAAGCATCTCGATCCTATAAAGTGTCTATATTTTTTATCAGCATCATCCGCCAAATCCATTTAGCCATGAAACAATAGATTTCAGAGACCATAAGACCCAGAGCTCCTACACTAATTAATTTCTGTGTATGATGAACTCCTGCAACATCTACTTTTGAGTTCGCAGCACCAATAGGTGTTGCTCAACCTGTTCCGAGCAACATTAGTCTCTTTTTAGGTGTTTCTCAACATGTTCTTAGCAACATTTGTAATTCTGTGTCAACATTTTTCTTAATTTTTAGCATAATTAGGCAAAGGGAATTAACCATGTCCAAGTGCTTTTAAATTTCATCCGCAATGCTTTTGGGTACCGGGTATCTTACAGTGGGTCACACTCGACTTCCATCATTTGTACCTTAATTTAATGTTAAGTGTGCGTAAGTATAGATTTAAATGAGAAGTAAAACGTATACCAGCTAAAAAATCGGGCGGCCGTCTGCCAATAATATAAAAACCAGGTGCAAAGTAGACAAATGTGATTCTTTCATTGCTGTTTAGTGTCCATTTAAGTGAAACTATAATGCTCCCATAATTGTACTCTGTTATTAAATATTTTTCCATTATCTTACGCGATCTTAAGCTACATTTCCTGCGTAGGTATGGTTTTGGCCAAAAGATCTGTAAGTTCAACCCATTTAATTTCCATATTCCGTAATCTTAAATTAAAAAATCAACACTTTTGGTTTTGTAGCTTTCGCTTTGTGTTTTCTCGTTTATTTGGTAAAATTAAATCAATATCTTCATTTCATTTATATGTTTTTTTGTTATTACCTTTTTTCAGATATCATTTCTTAGAAAAACGAACATAATTGTTTCAAATTTTCAGCGTTGTACAACTAGAAGAAGAAGAAAACAAATATAGAAAACAAGAAGATGGTAAATGATAAAGAAATCTTCTAAGTAAGTAGTTATTTCCAGCTGCAGCTGTTCTCCAGGATGTCTCCAGAATATCCGCCGCTTCTGGCCCCTCCATCTCCATCTCCAACTCTAAACTCCTCCTCATCCTTCCATTCTTCCTCCTCATTCCACACATCTCTCTTCTACGCACTCCTCAAACCAGCTGTGGGAAGGTAAAAAAGATGTACAACAATATTATTAAGACATATTTTAGATCTGCCGCTGAAAGGTCGCTCAAGTCATGATGTTTTTCGTGTTGTCTTAGTGGCGATTGTTGGATGTCCCCGAATGCAAATTGTAATTTGACGATTGGGCAATGTTAGTTCGTTGAAGGAATAATGTTTAACATAACTTTGTAGAGGGTGGTGTATGATAGAAACCTGCGGGGAATACAAAGGTAGGTTATTAATATACAACTTTAGTGAGAGTTTTGGGCCATGGACTCACCGCTTTTTATAAAATATTGTGGGTTTCCAGTTTGTGGGGCATCAAGGCCGAGAAAAATCAATGGGGAAGAGATAACTATGATAACTAATCCTTAAATGGTATGTGTTATAGCTTTTTACACTGCAAAGACATTTCAAAGGGTTAACAGTTAATGCGTTATATAGAGTTGAACGTGTGCAAACAATTATAGATTGTAAAGAAAGTAAGGAGAAACAATAAATTAGCCGCTTTAGAATTTTTGGTAGAGTGGCCTCTAGTTTAAGAATAGTTGTAGAGTTTAATTTAAGAACAAAAAGGTCTCTTATATTAAAATAATTAATTTCCGCGAATAAAGCATACGAAAGCTTTATTTATTTAAATAAAGGGTTTTATGACTTATTTATAATAACATAATAGTTTTACCCCATTATAAATATTTTTTATTATAAAATAAGACATTCTATAACGACACAAGCATTTATTTTTTTAAAATTAGTCTTGCTATCTTTCAACTTTCTTTCTGCTTTTTAACGAGAAATTCTATATTTCGACATATTTTATTCTCCTTAAGATCAAATAAAAATAAACATTGACATTTTCAATGATCTATTTAAAGATTCCAATCGATCTTAGACATAACCAAATAATAAACCCTTTTCAAGCATTAAAATCTGATAGCATTTATTTAATAACAGCGCTTTTTGAATACAGAAAAGAAGCTACCCAACATTTGCCATACAAGACTGTATCTTATCTGAATATTTATGTAGATACATAAATCTAAAAACAATCCGTGTAAATAATTTGAAAAATAAAAATACCAAATGTTCGATTTTTTGTTGTTTTTTTTTTAAGTTTTTTGTATAATTTTATTTATTGAGCTTAGTCTCGGGCTATCTAAAATGGATTTTTAGAACTAAAAAAATTAAGAGTAAATAATTTGGAAAACAAAAATACCAAATGTTAGAATTTTTTTTTTTAAGTTTTTTTTTGTATAATTTTTATTTATTGAGCTTAGTCTCGGGCTATCTAAATTGGATTTTTAGAATTTAAAAAATTACGAGTAAATAATTTGGAAAATAAAAATACCAAAATGTTTGATTTTTGTTTTCTTTTTTAAAAATTTTATTTCATTATTTATTGAGCTACACTCATGGACAAAATAATAGGTGTGTTTTTTTTTTCTTTTTTAACTTTTTATTTCTAATCCATCTCTTCTCTAATCTCAACAAATCAAAGCTTTTTCAAAACGTATATTAATTGTCTTTAAATTAAAAGTAAAACAGTTTCACAAACTCCTTAATATTCAAGTAAATTAAATATTTCCTTAAATCCGCCAATTTTGGCTGGTCACAAAAATAGGTGTACAAAGATAAATGTTTAAATTAAATCCATATTTCACTATTTTTGGTCTTGTTTTATATTATACCAGTATCTGGCAGCTAATAGCCGGTATATCCGCCATTATTTTGCAAGACTTTCTTCATTCGTCTTGGCATGGAGGATATTAACTTGCGACAAGTTCCAATTGGAATGTTATACCATGCTCTTTGGACAATATCCCAAAGTTGATTTTTATTTTGGCAGAAAGTCTTTCCGACCTCTCGTTTGACCGGAAAAATATGTGAAACTCGAGGAGCACCTAGAAAATCATCATCTAAGACCGACGATCGCATGGTTCAGTTGGCCAAACGTGACCCGTTTAAGTCTTCAGGACGATTTCCAATGAAATTGGAAATATTGTGTCATCACGGACCGTTCGGCGACGATTGGCAATAGCAAACCTACCAGGTAGGATTGCTCGCAGGGTTCCTTTGCTTCGTTCGACAAATTTACAGATGAGGAAAAATTTGCTATAGATCGAAGAACCTGGTGCGGAGCAGAGGGGAGAAAAATGGCGTAATATCCTCTGGAGCGACGAAACTAAAATAAATTTATTTGGAAATGATGCCAAAGGAACGTTCGTCGTCCGAAAGGCAAAGAATTTGATCCCAGGTACACTTATAAAACTGTGAAACATGGAGGTGGTAGCCTAATGGTATGGGGCTGCTTTTCATGGTATGGTGTCGGTCCGATTCATCGTATTGACGGAATAATGGACAGATTCGTCTACAAAGATCTATTGGAGACGGTGATGTTACCATATGCCGAGGATAATATGCCACTTTATGGAAGTTCCAGCAGGATAATGACCCGAAGCACGCCTCTCGAGTAGTAAAAGATTGGTTCCGAGAGCAAAATGTGGATGTTATTGAGTGGCCAAGTCAATCCCCGGACCTCAATCCTATCGAGAATCTCTGGGGTGAACTCAAACGAGAGGTCGGAAAGACTTTCTGCCAAAATAAAAATCAACTTTGGGATATTGTCCAAAGAGCATGGTATAACATTCCAATTGGAACTTGTCGCAAGTTAATATCCTCCATGCCAAGATGAATGAAGAAAGTCTTGCAAAATAATGGCGGATATACCGGCTATTAGCTGCCAGATACTGGTATAATATAAAACAAGACCAAAAATAGTGAAATATGGATTTAATTTAAACATTTATCTTTGTACACCTATTTTTGTGACCAGCCAAAATTGGCGGATTTAAGGAAATATTTAATTTACTTGAATATTAAGGAGTTTGTGAAACTGTTTTTACTTTTAATTTAAAGACAATTAATATACGTTTTGAAAAAGCTTTGATTTGTTGAGATTAGAGAAGAGATGGATTAGAAATAAAAAGTTAAAAAAGAAAAAAAAAACACACCTATTATTTTGTCCATGAGTGTAAGTCCGGCTACCTAAATTGGATTTTAGAACTTTAAAAATGAAGAGTACATAATTTGGAAAATAAAAATACCAAAATTTTTTATTTATTTATTTTGTTTTGTTTTTTTCTTTTTTAAAAAGTTTTTTTCATCACTTATTGAGCTTAGTCTCGGGCTATCTAAATTGGATTTGTAGAACTTAAAAAATTACGAGTAAATAATTTTGAAAATAAAAATACCAAAATGTTTGATTTTTGTTTTCTTTTTAAAAGTTTATTTTATCATTTATTGAGCTTAGTCTCAGGCTATCTAATTTGGATTTTATAACTTAAAAATTACAAGTAAATAATTTGGAAAATAAAAATACCAAAATGTTTGATTTATTTATTTATTTTTTGTTTTGTTTTCTTTTTAAAAGTTTATTTCATCATTTATTGAGCTTAGTCTCAGGCTATCTAATTTGGATTTTATAACTTAAAATTACAAGTAAATAATTTGGAAAATAAAAATACCAAAATGTTTGATTTATTTATTAATTTTTTTTTTTTTCTTTGTTTATTTTTTAATCATTTATTGAGCTTAGTCTCAGGCTATCTAAATTGGATTTGTAGAACTTAAAAATGACGAGTAAGTAATTTTGAAAATAAAAATACCAAAATATTTGATTTTTTTTCTTTTTTAAAAAGTTTATTTTATCATTTATTGAGCTTAGTCTCAGGCTATCTACCTTGGATTTTTATAACTTAAAGACTTACAAGTAAATAATTTGGAAAATAAAAATACCAAAATGTTTGATTTATTTATTTATTTTTTTGTTTTGTTTTTTCTTTTTTAAAAAGTTTATTTCATCATTTATTGAGCTTAGTCTCGGGCTATCTAAATTGGATTTTAGAACTTAAAAAATTAAGAGTAGGGTTTTGTCAGATCGTTTTCCACATCGGCGGAAATACTGTTGTTTCGGAATACGTATAGATAAGTATATAGGCAACTTAAGGAGTAAGGAAACAGTCTCGTGAGAAGGAGGGTAAGAGGTAATAGGTAAAGGGCGAGAGGTGAGAGGACGAGAACGTGTGAAAACATGTAAGCAACTTACAAGAAATTGTCGGTGCCGATGGCGCTGCAGGTGCAGCTGACGTGGTCGATGTGGCTGCTGCTCTGACCGCTGCTGGTTGCTGTTGGTTAGGTGTCAAATGTGGTTGGTTGTTGTCCCCGTCATCATCATCGATGTAGTAAGTTTTATGGTAGTTGCCCCCGCCGCCGCCATTGTTGCTGTTGCTGTTGCTGCTGTGGATGTTGCTATGGTGATAGTTGCTGTGAGCAAAACTGCTGCTGCTGATCGTGGTTGCTGTGGCTGTCGCTGCCTGATGCTGATACTGCTGCTGCTTGCGCTTGTGTCCGGTTATGCTTAGAGCCGCCGATAGACTGGAAGCCGCATGCAGGATCGAGCGCTGGTTAAAAATGCTGTTGGAGGCGGCCGCGGCTGCCGCATTGTTGTTCTTCCGGAACTTCTGGTGATGATGATGATGAACGGGTGGCTGCGGCAGTGGCGGCGGCGGGGCGGCGGTTGCTGCTGCGGCGGATGCGAGTGTAGCGTTGGCGGTTGTCACGAGCACGTCACCTCCGTTGTGGCTGTGTTGTTGCTGCCGTTGTTGTGCGGCGGCTGCTGTGGCTCCTGCTCCGAGCTGTCCATCTCGGAGCCATTTTTGCCCGAACTCTTGAAGCTGGGCGCATTCATTTGCGCCGCCGTGGGCGTAGTGGGCGTTCCTGCCCCCATATCCGACGAGGCATTCGAGTTCTCCTCCGTCAGCTAAGTAAATAAATTATCTTTTAATATGATGTCGCTGGCTGGATGGTTAGTTTAAGCCACTCACCGATTCGCTGAGCCTGTGTATCTTGGCGCCGCTATCCCGCCCGCGATTGCCGCTCGCCGGCTGCTGGTTTGGCGCCAGGGAGTCCTGCGACTGGGCCAGCTCCGTGGAGAGCCGCTTGCGGTTGGCCAACAAGGTGTTGTTAAAATTATTATGATTCTCCATGGACTTTCGCTCGCGCTTGAGGAAATCGGCGTCCAGGTAGAGCGACAGCTGCTTGCGCTTCACATGGCGGGCATCGATGGTCATGCCCTCCTTGAGCATTTTATGTTTACCTGCAGGGATTATTTAAGAAGAGATTAGCGTTTGGGTTTATTGTTGCCCTGGCTGGGCTTTCCGTTTTACTTACGCCATGCATCATCACGTGCTCCGTGAAATTCTGTATGCTCTCGGTGAGGTCCACGTTGAGGTTCTCGGAACGCTCAAACTCCAAGCCGATGAACCACATCGAGCAAAAGGGCGCCGATGTCACCGAGGACTGGGTGCCCTGCGACTGCTTCAGATCGTCCTCGTTCCCGCTGTTGTTCTGCGAGTTGTTGGCACTTTGGCCCTTCTTGAACTCAAAGCACTTGGGATTGACGTGCGCCAAGGCAATGTGCGGATTCCGCTCCAGGTTACCGATCAGCAGGCGCACTTTGGACTCCACCAGGCCGCACCACTCCAGGTGATCGTCGGCCGTCTGCGAGTTGACCAACAGGACAATAAAGTGTCGGTACCTGTAGAAAAAGCTGGGAGCCTCGAACAAGCGCTCCCACGGAATCCGACCCAGCATGATCTCGTCCGTGATATTCATGCCGCGATTGAACTCGTTCAATATGACCTTCTTGGTGGACTCGGACACGTTGAAGGTGGAATTCTGCTGTGGATACGCGGGCGTAATAATGGGCATCAGATGATAACGATCCGAGGCATTGACGCGCGGATCCCAAACCTAGAACGGGTGGAAACGGATTGAAGGGATTAGTAAATCGGCAAGACCTGCTTAGGTATTCTCGCATGGCTTACCTGAAATCTTAGATTAACGTTGTCGGGATGCTTAAGTAGCACTGGATTGGGCCACTTCCAGCGCGAGAAAACCAAGAAGAACTTGTGCACCAGCGTGGCAGCTGCGGCATTCGGATACAGCTGGCAGGTCCTGGCCACCAACATGGCCCAGGTAACACCGCCGAAATAACCCAAAGAATTTGAGTATATGCCGTGTTCTGTGGGGAAAATCCAAGAATTTAGTTCCGTTTTTATTAGAGGGTCGTTAATCCTATGGTACTTACTCTTTGCCCACAGTTTGATGGTCCGCAGGGCCAGGCGGAAATTCTCAATGTTGGGCACCAACGCCAGGATCTCGTCCGTCACGCGACAACCGTTCAGACTGCGCACCGAGCGATGGTCCAGATTCCGCAGCAAGTTATCGTCGCGCAGGTCAAAGTCATCCGGTATCTCCTTGAGCGAGAGCCGAGCGAACAGCAAATCGATCTCGATGCCATCAAAGTTCATCTTGATGACCGGCACGAAGGCCTCCTCTACGGACCGGCACTCGGTCACCTCCGGCTGCTTCTTCAGCACCTCGAAGAAGCTCTGAAAGTAGTCGGTGCGCTCGATGTTCCGCGGGGCCACGCACAAGGCGTCTATATCGGCGCCCTTGTGATGGACACCCAGTCGGTACGAGCCGAATGTGTAGATCTTTCCGCCGAGCTTCTCTGCGGCGGACTCCGGCATGTTCTTGCTGACGGAGATCTCCTTGACCCACTGCTTGACCAGTGTGTTGAGCTTGGCCAAAATCTCCATGCGGTGGTTCAGCTCGTCCTGGCTCTCGAAAACGTTGTACGGCTCCAAGGAGCCGCGCAGCTCTTCGGTACGCTGCAGATCCTCCGGCCTCGGCTCGGCCAAACTGATGGCCGAGGTCATGCCCAGCTGCTTGGCGGGCGGTCCGCCCGAGGTAGAGTTGCCATTGTGCTGATGCTGATGATGGTGGTGCTGCTGCTGGCGGTGTGTTGGTTCGGAATTCCACATCCTGTCTGTTGTCTGTTGAGCTTAAAGTTAGGTACTGTTCGTGGGGAATTGGAATTAGTTTGGCTGTTCGTTATGGATGGTTTAATGCAAGTATTAACTCACCTATCTAGGCTTAAAACGTATTTAGGTATTACACTAAAGTTTGCTCTCCAATAAGCCAAAATGGAATTATATATGCGGCACTTTCTACCTTGTAGCTCCAGTTTCCAGTTTCCAGTTTCTCGACTGCCTGCGCTTAATAAAATGCTGGAAAATATAATACAAATAAATATAAGTATGGAATGTCTTATAAAGATTTATTTTATTATTATTTGATTGCCGAAGACCACGTGCATATAGTAAAAAGTGAACAAAGATTTTCAGTACACAAGCTTATTCTCTTTACGGTTCACTGCATCGAGCGAGCACTGTAATTATCACTTGGCTAAGGCTTGTTTGTACGAGAGCCAGAATTATCTTATTTTCTCTCTGTGGTCTGCACACGGTTAATGGACAATTACTACTATTTGCGCGTTGTCTAAATGCAACTTGCAATATGTACGATAAGATATTTTTCACCCACCGCCGTTATATTACGAAAAGCATAACAATGAATGTCACGCAGCAACTGGTCACACTGGGTCCGTTTGCCTTTGGGCATAAACAAATGCGTAAAACAATTAGCAGCGACGGAGATATGGAGCAGGAGGCGGAGGAGATGTAGGTGTAGCTCGGCGTGTGCAAAAGTGCAGACTAATTGTGAAAATGACAAACATAAACAAAGAAAGCGAATTGAAAATGAATTTCGCGTTCCTGCCTGCCTGCCTGCCCCCGCAGGTAAACGGTACTCTCACCAACACAAACGCGTTTCGGCTCACGCGCTCACGCACACCCACACAGCTGCGAGCGACGCACGCACCACATACATACACACAAAAATAAATACATAAAAGTTGAGAGGGGGAGAGGGTCTTTTATCGCTTGTTTTTGCTTACCTGCGCTGCGTCTTTTAATTCTTTGACTGCCGTTGTTGCTGCCTCTGCCGCTACCTCAAACAAATATTGTGGGTGTGTGTGAGAGTGTGGCGTGTGTGTGTCTCGTGTCCGTCCGCTGCATTCGTCGAGTGTACATATGTATGTATGTTAGAATTTGGCAGAAGAGTGGCTCATTCATTTGTTCTCGTTGTTGTTGCGGCTTCTCTTGCTATCGCTTCTCCTCTTTGAGGCACTCTTCACATTTCCCGTTCGTTCCCGTTTCCGTTCGCCCCCTCCCACTCCTGCTGCTGCTGCTGCGACACTTTCTTGTAAAACTCTCGCGTTTTATGCTACGTGACGTGCTCTTCTGACGGCTAAACACACGCACACACCGATATACATATGCCAGTTGCCAAAACGCGAACGCAAACGCAAAAACAAACACTTTTCGCCCACTTGCAGGGGGCTGGCGGTGGCGCTGGGACTTTGATAACGCTGCGAGTGTGGCGCGGGGGAGATTAGCGAGCGGCAAACATTTTCCGCTGGCTTTTTTGATGCTGATTTGCGCGTTCTAGCAATTAAAATATGAAGCAGTGTGACCGCGGCGATGGCGATACAGAATACCATCGTTTTTATTCGATAGATATCGGACTATTTTCGTTTGTTCATTCCATAATTTTACTTTTTACAATTTTATTAATTAAAATTCTGTGTGGCATGTATATATTAGCATCTCAATGTATTAATATTTCCCGAAACGCAGTTTTAGTAGAAGCGGGGACTAAGTACTACATTCCTTTTGTTTCAACTTTAAAATATACCAAAAAGCATAGCATATACCACACCCGGCTTAATTTCGCGCACTAGCAATCGGTTATCTCATAGGGATGGGAAAATCTGAAGAGGGTGGCTCTGTATCAGTGCTGACGAAATCCCCAAAGCAAAAATTGTTAGATTGGGAAAAAAAACTTGCTATAAATTATGTAAAAAGTAACAAAAAAAATTCTAAACCTTAAAAATGTTTGTACTCAACAAATATATGTATTTAAGAAATAAAAAAACAAATTTAAAAAAAAATATTAAGCAGTTATGCTAATATTAAGGAAAGCTTATAGTGCTATCCAATTCGTCAGTTTCACTTAGATTAGCGTACTTTTCATTGCCAGTAATTTGTGTCAAGGCAGAGCATAATTATGGCACCATTTTCAATGTCTATGAAATCTTATTGCGGATTTTCAATACACAATCCTTGCGAATCCAATTATTTTTAAATATATTTTTTTAATTTCAAACAAACAAAAAAGTTGCACATATTTTTGAAAGTTGCTAAAAATAGCAACTAAATTGCTGAAGTGTCAGCACAGTGGCTCACGCGTGAAACGTTTGGTCGCAACTATCTGGCAACTCCCGCAACAGCTGGGGATTTTGGCAATTTTGCATCGATTGTGTTTATTATTGCTGGAAAAAAAATGCAGAAACGACAGCGAAAAGCACTGCAAAATGTAAGGCAACCGACGAACGCCTAGCTGTAGACCCGGCACCGGCCCGCACCCGCACCCGCAACATGATACCCTGGATGCGCGAGAAGTTTAACGAGAAACGGGCCAAGTGGCTGGCGCGCAGCAAGCGGGGCGGCGGCGGCTCACCGGCGGACGAGAGCCCGCGGAGCAGCAGCCACAGTCACAGCCAGCGGACGGACGGAGCCAGCGATGTGGAGAGCCTGAGCGGATCCTCGCTGAACGTGCACACTGCGGAGTGCGAGACACAGACGGATTCCCCGCTTCCCCGGCCCTTGGTTGGCGGCGGCGGCTGCGTGCTGAGGACTCCCTCGCCCGCCGCCGTCGTCGCATGCAGCTGGAGCTGCAGCTGCAGCGAAGGAGAGAGGAGGAGCAAGTGGATCAGGATCGTGACTCCGGCCAGGATTCACCCACGCCCACTCAGCAGCAGCAGGCCCATGCGTAAGTTGTCATTTTTGAGGTATTCACAAGTGCTGACCCGAAACTACATTTGTCTTCTCGAAATTTTCCGTTCTCCCAAAACGAACTATGCAAAAACTGCGCAGTTTGTTCCTCAGGTAAGTGCCGCGCACGGCATCTGGCAGGCAAAACCTAATCCCTGGTTAATCCCCCTAGAAAACCAGCCCATTCCAACCGCCAAAACTCCTCTGCGTCGCCCAGCAAGTCCGAGGACTCGTGCAGGCCGGGCGAGTCCATAACGGTGCGCGTGATTTGTCCGAGCTCGCGGGTGCTCATCTTCAGGACGGACGTCAACAAGCGCTTGAACGAGCTAAAGAGCGAGGTGATCCTTGAGCTGAGCGACGATCCCGACTCCATCCAGCTGTTCGCGCCCGATGTCCGTCACTTGAATCCTCGCTATCGCTTGTACCGCGCGGAATATCATGGCGGCGAGCTGAACGAGGCGGAGACGCTGGCGCAGCTAAAGGTGCGCAACAATGAGTCGTTCATCCTGGCGCCGCGTCGCAGCACGCTGCCGCATACTGTGGTGCGAATCCGCGAAGTGCCGGGCCCCAACGAGCAGCTGGTGGAGAGCGCCACGCGCTACGTGCCCTCCAACGCCAGCCAGCTGCCCACCATTGACATCAACGAGATCTTTCAGCAGTCGAACGTGAGTAGCAGTAGCTTAATGAGCTCTAGAGTCCGAGTCTAACCCTGCTGATCCCTTCCAGATACAATACGATGTGCGCAAGGTCCTGATCTCTCTGGCGCAGGCATCGGCGGCTGTTATAGGCGCTGGTCCCTATGCTCCGCGTCTGATTGCCATGCTTAAGCAGCGGCTGATCAATCGGCGTAACCAGCAGGCGGATACCCTGCAGTGCCTGGTCGACATGGGCTACAAGCGCGAGCTGGCCGCCTTTGCCCTGAAGGCCCATAATGGCATCTACTCCACAACGATGGAGTGGCTCATACAGAACCAGAACGAGGAAAACCCACAAGAGCCGCCGACCATGAACATGCAGCACAGTGTCTCTTCCATCTCGCCCTCCACGATAGTCACCAATAATGTAACTGAAACTTATATTAGCTTCTAGCCATTCTCTTCACTTAACTTGTAATTTTTTTTGCAACAGGAAACGATTGAAAACACCGCCGCCTTGATGGAGATCGTGCGCATCTACAGCCATCGGGACTCACCGCCCAGCGACGAGATTGTGGAGTCGCTCACAGAAATGGGCTTCGAGGAGGCGGCTGTGCTGGCAGCGCTCAAGAAAACGGGCAACAACAAGGCCTCCGCCTGCGAATGGTTGTGCGACAATCGCTCGGGCAGCGTTACAGAGCTGCGCGAAGGCCTGGCTCCCGATTCGCCCATCCTTAAGGTGATCCTAGAGATGCCACAGGTCCAAATGACGCTCAGCAATCCCAAGACCTTTCTGGGTTGGTCTAAATCTAAACAAATTTCACCTAAATCGTGGCTAACTCTGTGTATTTTACAGCGTTTCTGAGCATTCTGGAGAACGAGCAAGCGATACGCGTGTGGCGCGGCGATAACGACACCACCTCGGTCATCACACATATCCTGCAAAAGTACCATGAGGAGAAGCATGTGCTGGGCATCAACCAGTTCTACACGAACCGCTGGTGAACGGCGCCGCCAAGAGCCTTTATTATGAGATTAACCAAATTATATTTATTCATATACATACACCATTGCAATCACGCTTGGTCCATTTTGGGGCCCCACCATAAAGTACACACTCGACTGTGCGCGCGTGTGTGTGTTTGTGTATGTAAAGAGTATTTTTGTAGCCAAAAAAAAACAATGAATGTAAACTGCACAAAGCCAAAGATGCAATCGCTTCGCCAAGAGCACGCGACGGCACTCTACAAACGCTTACCGATCAGTACGAAATGCATTATATACACATACAAATATGTATATATAAATATAAATATACATAGTATCTAGTTCTAGTCAGGCTAAAGACACTCTATCCATCTCGTTTGCCAGCTCAGCCTCACTCAGTCGAATCTCGCACTACGATTAGCAAATATCTCAGAACTGCATCCCACAGATACATCGCAACATGCATCCCCCTCAGTTGTAAGCGAACGAACTTGTGGTGATGTCAGAGCGTTGTATGCCAGGTTGTTGGACATAGAGCCGCCATAGAGCCAACAACTGGAACTCGAAGTATTATTTTGTAAACCAAATATTCGATATTTGCATTGTTTTAACAAGAGGCAAATAAATCAATTAGTTTTTGATACAAAACAAGGGAGTGATTTGGTGTTTTGTCTTTAAGGGGTTAAATTAAACAATTAAAACATTTAGAAAGGATTTAAAACGAGAAAGAAAGCTAACTTCGGTAAACCGAAGTTTATATACCCTTGCAGTCAGCAATTGGATCATTGAAAATCGATCCATTTTAATTATGTAAAAAAAATGTCAAATTATGTAAATTTTGTAAATTTTACATTTTACATGTAGAATTTTACATTTTCATATAAATCGACCGATCCTTTCTATGGCAGCTATATGATATAGTTGTCCGATCTTAATGAAATTAAAACCGTAATTCTAGAACTAAAAAAAACGACTATATCTCGAAATTTATAGAAATTCGTTGAAAAACAGAGAAATTAAAAATTTTTGTACATTAATTTCGCCATCATTCCTATGGCAGCTATAGGATATAGTTGTCCGATTTCGGCCGTTCCGACATATATACTGCGTGCTAAAGAAATAAGACTATGCTGAAAATTTCAGCCCGATAGCTCAAAACTGAGAGACTAGTTCGCGTAGAAACCGACAGACAGACAGACGGACAGACAGACAGACGGACAGACAGACAGACGGACATGGCTAGATCGACTCGGCTGGTGATGCTGATCAAGAATATATATACTTTATGGGGTCTGAGATGCCTCCTTCACTGCGTTGCAAATATCATGGCAAAATTATAATACCCTCTGCAAGGGTATAAAAATGTAAAGAGGAGGGAAAACATACATTTTTCGTTGTACAAAGGAAAATATTATATTTTTCTTATATTTCTAATCATGTTCACCTTTATTTATGTAAATATTTCGCTCAGAGGTACAAAAACAAAATCTATGTATCGTCTGGGACAATTACAGCTCGCTCCGAGTCGAAAAATTTAGATTTTCAATATTCTTTGCTCACAAATTCTGTCTTTTTGTAGACAGTCTTCGTTATGAGGCTCCGATCTGGATTTTCGGTGCCCATCTGTGTTCCAAAAGCATTTAAGTATGCAAAAACCGCGCTCAGGGGTACAAAAACAAAATCTATTCATCATCTGAAACAAATACCGTGGCCTTAGGATTAGAAAAGCAAAAAACACTCTTCGCCAATGCGAACTACTTTCGACTTTCTCTTTGACTTGCTTGCAAATTCTACTTTTTTTGCAGTAAAGCTTCGTTGTTGGGCTCCAATCTTGATAGTTGGTGCCCATCCATGCCTAAAATTTCGATAAAACTAATAATAGATAGTAAATTATTATGATAATAGTGATAATTCAACAAAAATGAATTTATATTTAAATGGTTAAACAGTTAATTTTTATTTGCCAACTCTTTTTTTGTATTAATTAATTAATACCTGCCGCTGTCTAGACCAATAATCCATTATGAGTTATGTGGCTTCCTATTTAAGTAGCCGGGTACTTCCCAGGCTAGAATTAATTCAAATCGGGCCAAAAATTGATAAGTTAAGCATGTAAACTGGGCATGACTCAAGGTTCCTTTCAGGTTAACCACTGCGTATGAGTAACCCTTGCAGATACTTTTAAACTGGAAGTGAGTCACGCCGCAGAGATAAGTTGGCTGCCATTCATCCGCATCCCGGATCCGTAATCCGGAGCATATGTAAAGCTGAACCATTACTCTTGGTCGCAATTTGTACAAATTGAATTGCTTTGTTGTTGCCGCTGCAGGGAATTATTTTGCTATTGCGCTTTTAATGCATCACAATTAATTTTCCATGCGGCCGCACATTTTTCATTTCATTATTCCACCAACTGCAACATGAGCCGACAGAGCTGTAAACACAAAACACAGAAAAACAGCGAAACAAAACTATTCCATTCTATTCTATTCAATTGTTGCGCATTCCTTTTTTGTTCCTGGAGGGGCAGCAATAGAGGGAGATACATTTTAATTTATGTTAAGCGCGTTTATTAAGTGGTTGTCGTAGCGGTTGTGTATCCATGAGATACATTTACTAGCCGGTGGCTTTTAATTAATATTTGCGCGCAGCATTTGAATTGTTTAGGAAATAGATGCGGGCAAAAGGGCAAATTATTTATGGTCAGCTCGGGTTTTTTTATTAAATGTTTGCGGTGTTGCATGTTGCATCTGCAACAAAAGCAAGCCCGAGGAGGAACGGAAGCGGACAAAGTATCTGCAAGCTTCGCCTAATGGCCCTTGGCGATGGCCATGCAAATCTATCTCTAGAAATTGATGACGCATGCAGCGGGCGGGTGTATGGAATATACCATAATAAATCATCTGGACCCTTGCTAAGCGCTTCAGGCTGATGCACTGGGAAGAAATATGGGAATGTTTGCCTTTAAAATGGGGTTTCTTTGGAATAATATCAGAGAACTCTGCATCGAAGAGTATTTGTTTAAATTTTCTCTATTTTCAAAATTTTTTTAGGTGGAAATTGAAGCCTAATAAATTATATACGTAATTCTCCTAATTTAGTATAAGGTCTAAGCTCAACTCCGCTTTAAATAAAGATATAGTTTTTATTTCAAAATATTTTATGTTTTAGAAAGCTAATTCATAAATGTTTACTTTTTTATTTGATTGATTTTGCATCCGTTTATTAGTTTAAGTAGTTTATTGCTGGTTCTAGTCTACCAACATTAAGCCTAAGTAAGGCTTTGCACCTAAAATTCCCAAGTACGAATTCAGCGCTAACTGTTATACATAGGACAGTCACAAAATCAGTACTACTAAGGTTCCTCGCCTGGAAACTGACTGTAACTTATGAATGAACGTAAAATATATATAAAAGAGTTAATAAAAGAGCCATTTATATTAAATAAAATAATAATTAAAATTTTTTAAAATACATATAATGTTCCTAACATATAAATTCGTACTCTCTCTAAAAGAATATATGATTTCACATTCATATTTTCCAATTACATCTGCTAACACTGTATGAATTTTCCGCAGTGTGACAACCCGAGGAAGGGGAGTGATTGCTCCTGAAAGTGGCCAAGGCAAATGAGTTTTTGATATTATCAAAAGACGAAATGCATTGACAAGGACGACGAGCGATGAACATCGCCCAACTAATCCTCCCCCGCGGCAATTGCCCCCGCCACCGGTTGGTTGCCTATAAAAAAACATCTCAGCTCCAGCTGGAGTTTTCCATGGGGGAACGCGTGGAACTCTAGATGGGACGGAGATGGAGATGGGATATTGAAGTCGTGTGGCTTTGGCAATTTCCGCTGCATATTTGCAGGCGTCGCAAATTTATGAACAGCGACGTCACGCCACCATCCACCACCACCATAACCAGCTTCGAAGGCGAAACAATACCGAAATAGGAAAAAGCTGCTACAAAATTCCGCAATTTGTATGAAAATGAAAATGTTTTGTCATTTCGCCAATTCAATGATTTAAAATTCTCGTCGCATGCGATTTTGGCGCGTTTTCCATGTTTATATTTGCCATTAAAGGCGGCAAGTCGAATAACTTCATCGAATGGGGCTCTTAAAAAATTGCATTTAATATGCATTAATGGCACCCGGACCGAGGCATTATGCTCATCAGCATCCAAAATCGAATGTGTATAATAAAATATTAAGATTGGTAAGGACATAGGGCGTGCCATTATGTATGTCATCCTCGAAGGCTGAAATTGCCGCTGGCGTGGATAAAAAAGCATTCCACGATTTTTGTCAAATAAATGGGAGAAATAAATAAGATAATCGTCAGGAATACCAAATTGGGATCAGGGAAATGGAGTAAAATATATAAAATTGTCTATGAAATCACAAAATAAAATCAGGCAGTCAAACAACAAATAAAATAGAACTCAATTCCATTCTGAGATACAATTCAGAAGAGAAGGTTGAATATTACCAACGAATAATATTTTACGAATCACTATTTTGATTAGGCGATTTTTTAATGGCACCTTTCTTAGCGTAAATTAATTTTTAACTGAGTTTTTAGAGAAGGAAGCGAAGTAACAAAATCATTTGATTTTACTCTTTTATTTAGGCTTCACTGAACAGTAAATAGTTAATAAATGATTAATTAATTGTGTTTACAAACGGAAGACAAGCTGTAGTCACTCTGTAATATTAATCCTTTTAATTAGACTCCCTTAAAAATTCTCTAATATTAAGTTTCATAATTACTCTCGAATTCCAATGAAAAATTTAAAAAAATCGGTGTTATTTTTTTTTTAATTGTGTATTCGTACCTTGAAAGTAATATTTCTTCCACTTCCAATGTTTAAAAAATTCATACAATTCTTTAATTTTCGCAATTATTTTCCGTAATACCAGAACCTTTTTCATCCAAACAACAGACGAAAAGCCCATAAATAGAATAACGAACATGCCAAAATCTCAATCTTTTTAATTAAACATTCCCTGTTTGCCACAACTCGCTAAAATCCCAATCTGATAATGGCTGTTGACAGGAAAGTCCCTTAGTATTCATACCACATCGTCGTAGTCTCCCCTTCATATCGAAAACCTCAGACCAATTAACCATTTAAAAGCGAATCGAACTCCTTCATTAGCAAACATTGCCCAATTTCTACCCTCGTCGCAAATATTTCATTTATATGCCATAAATACTGGTATGAAACTTTCAACGCGACATGAAAATTAAACGAAATGCCCCTCTCCCTGATCCTGGCTAGGTCCTGGAATCGTTTGTCTTTACGGGCAGCAAATAAAAATTCTGCTTTAACGCATGAAATCACACAAAGATACTAAAAATTTGAACATGCAACTTTATGTTGGCCCAAAAGCGGCACGGAGTCTGTGGCAAGGATAAAATGTCCTTTTACATGGCCGTGGAAGTGGGTGGGAGACGACACACACATGCATACAAAACAGCAACAATAGTAAACAAAGCGCCACAGTTTATGACGCAGTAGGCCAACGTCCCCCGGCCTCATAAATATAAAAATTAGTTGCCGGTCAGTTAGCAAGTGGGCGGGCTGGGCGGCGGCCTCCTCGTCCTCGGTCCGTTTCGCTTCGGTCTGGTCTCAACTGGAAGGCCACGGTGGCCGCCCACAATTATTTAATTAGTTCAGTTGACAAAAATTGCGGTGTTTGTGAGGGTAGAGTGCGGACCGGCCGAGTGGGGGAGTGGAGAGTGGGCCTGCGGCTGGCCCGGCATGTGTCTGTGATTGGACTGGCTTTCTCCAGGAGCGGGTATCCGAGAGTGTGTGTTTGTGAGTGCCTAAATGGCCACTGGGACTCTAATTATGTTTATGCGTAACGGGATTCGTAATTTGCCAACTAAATAAATGTAATTTGAGCTGTACAGGAGCTCTATAAGACGTTGTAAACTGTGGTAAACTTATTTTAAGGAATATTTTAATATTTGGGAACAATTAAATAATAAAAATATATTTTCTAAAGCCAAAAGACCTGGCAGCTATGGCTGAGCTGTAGCTTAGTTTAAATTCAGCATACAGAGTACAAATAAATAAATAAATATTTTCTGGTGCTAAGAAACACACAGAATATATGAAGTCTTTAAGGTTACAAAGTAATCGGAATTGTAAACAAAACTAATTGGAATTATTCCGATTTTTAAATAAAGTTTAATAACTTACGAAAAAAAAAGAAAAGACGAAATTGGTTCTTAAATGTGTTAATATGTTTAAACTTAAAAACATTCATAAAAGTAACTGATGAGGATTCCGTGTAATATCATAAACAGGTGTTTATAACCCAACTGTCAAGTGTTCTTCGCGAATTCGTACGTCTTCTTCGAGTATTCTCTCGTCTTCTTCGCGGACTCTCTCGTCTCTCGTCTTTTTCGTAAACTCTCTCGACTTTCATCGCGAACTCTCTCGCCATAAACTAACGGCTCCTGCAACGTTGTATGCGTATGTGTGGGGGGTCCGAGTGAGTGCCTCATATTTATGCACATGTGTGAGTGCAACTGTTTTGGCCACTCGCCCTTTGTGGGTGTCATTCCGGTTTCAAGGGTCGTGGGGCCCTGACGGCGGTCAACTGTTTTCATAAGCGTAGCAAATATTTTCACAAGGCCAATTAGTGGGCAGCCCCCAGTTGACCGCAGCTGCTGAGAGTTGTGCCGCCGCCTCCTTGTAATATCCCCCACTCTCTCTCTCTCTTTCTCTCTGGCCCCTAGTTGGCCTTGCTGGAAGAGTTCTAAAATTAATAAAAAGCACCCAAAACTTTCCTCCTCGTGCCTGCTTCCTCTTCCGTATGGCCCCCCATCTCTGTCGCCCCAACAACCGGCAGCTGATCACATTCTGGTTTTTGTCAACGCAACATACTTGCGAACAAAAGTGAAAAAGGCAAAAGCAATAAAGTTTTCAATTGTTTCTTTCGCACTCTATGCAAGAGTTTTCTCCTTCGCTCTTCTTATTTTAGTTTTTACCCAAACTTTTTAACTGGCGCTGACTTTAAGTGCAATTCAGTGCCGAGGCTGAAACGGAAAACTACAGAAAAAAAACAGAAAAAACATGAAAGACCAAAAGAAAAAAAAATGGTAAAAACTTTTCGCCACTTGCCGCTGCTGCTGACTTTTTGCACTGTTCTATTCTGTTTTGCGGCTGCCACATTCGTTTTGTTTTCGCCAGTTTAAAAACGCATTGCCAAATGTGTCACACAGAAGTTATTGTTCGTGTTGTTGCCTTGTTGTGCTTTTTCTCTGTGACTTTCTGCTCCTCCGCTGCACCGTTATTTCGCCTGGCACAATGAAAGTGCCGTTATTTGAGAGCAGCCACCCCAGAGGTGGGGAGCGAGAGAGTGGAGACTGCGGTTTGCTTTGTCTCCTGCATTGCACATTTTGCACTTGACACGATGCGAAGTGGGAGGGAGCGAGTGGGGGGGATGGCCAGAGCCAGAGCCAGAGCGGGCACGAGTCGAACGGCACTTAGCGGGTCAGTGCTCAGCCCCCTCTCCCTCACACCCACGGGGCACGGCCCAGGTGACGTCGCGCACAAAGGAACCGAGCAACAAATACATAGTTATAAATGCAACTGGGTTGAGTGTCTTAATGCGTGGGTAAACGCTGACATTCAGGTGCTTTCCATTCTCCGTAGTATTCATTTTAGATGAAATGTTTTTTTTTTCGGACACCCTAAGGGGGTGAAAGGTGTACAATAACAATCCTTTGGCCTTCTGTTTTTTGTAAATTTCTCATTACTTTCTACACCTCTGGGTGCTAAGCGTAATGGGTAATTGTTGTAAAACTCTGTAGAATAATACATTTATACGTACAACTAATTTATTCTACTAAATAATATAATAAATGCAAATTTTTTAATGCCTAGATGGGCACGTAGAGGCTCTTTCATTTCCTAGTGCTCTTTCCGTTATGTTTTGGTTAATGGCGCCAGCTAGTCCTCAAAGACGTTCTGATCAGACTCTCTGCTTGATATTTTGTGCCCAACCCTGACCCACAATGTATTTTTTATTTATTTAATAAATTATTATGTTTAAATTAGAAAATAACAAAAAAAGCAATGGGTCAAAATATTGTGAAAAAAGGTCCTTAATAATGCAAAGTAATTATGCAATAATTAAATTTAAATTTTATTATCTCTTAAATCCCAATATTTAATGTTTAAACACATTCTAATCTAAGAATACCTATGACACTTTCTGAAAAACTTAATGGTAAAGTTTCAGGTAAAGGTTTACTACATTTATATAAATAAATGCATATTTTTTAATGCCTAGATGGGCACGTAGAGGCTCTTTTAGCTCCCAGTGCTCTTTCCGTTATGTTTTTTCGCCAGCTAGTCCTCAAAGACGTTCTGATCAGACTCTCTACTTGATATTTCGTGCCCAACCCTGACCCACAATGTATATATTAGAATTAAAAAAAGAGCAATGGGTCAAAATATTGAGCAAAAAGGTCCCTAATAATGCAAAGAATTATGCAATAAGCCCCTTTATAATCTCTTAAATCCCAATATTTAATGTTTAAACACATTCTAATCTAAGAATACCTATAACACTTTCTGAAAAACTTTATGGTTAACTTTCAGCTAAAGGTTTACTACATTTTTAAGGATAACTATTAATATTAATCTCAAATGACCATTATCAGCAAGAAAGGAACTGATACTTAAAAGTGATTTAATTTTTTTTTAAAGAAATAAAAGCTATAAAACACTTTGTTCTCTATTTTTTGTTAAAAGGCTATTACTTTCACTTATCTGCTCGTAAGCCAAGGTCTTAGAGTAATTAAAGAGACGTCGTTACGAAAAATATGTGCTAATTCCCATCCAAAGCATAGACTCCTTTTGTAAATATAGGGTCCCTTCCCCGTCGATAGATTGATTTCCAAAGAGAGAGCTTAATAGAAATAATTTTCGCAAATTCTCCAATGAATCCGCAAAATCAAGCGGCTTCCTAAGCCGATCTGACGCTAACAAGCTCCGCTCAGCTACACATACAGTGTATGTCTTAGAGGCGAGCCATCGATACGCCGTGGTCCCTTGACGGATTAATTTTTAATGAGCCAGTTAGGCAGAAATTAATGAGGCAGGGAGCAACAAACCGCCCACCACACCCCACAGAAGCCACCTCACGTGTCGCCCCGATAAATCATCATTGCCAAAAGCCAACGCCGGAGCAGGGACAACCAACACAATGAAATACAATTGCAATTTCCCGTGTCCGGCGTTCTTACTGGCCGGCCTTCTTCTTCCCCCGCAAATCCTGACAAATGAGCGAAATTTCATAGCTCAGAGGATATTAACGTGTATTAGCGCGAGACGAAGGCGAATGCATTAAGTCAACTAACTGTGGTAAATAGAGGGGAATCAACTAGAAGGCGATCCTTGGAGGGCGCTGCACACGCAGCATCAAATTTGCTGCTTCATTTATAAGGATTACTGACCGAAACAGCAGAAACTCATAACAAAATTACTTGCAAGAAATGCAACAAGCTCAACTATAAGCAGGAAGACATACTATAACACTATATAGAACACACACCCCCGGGAGGAGGGTAGAAAACTGGCGCCATGACTGGCCACAACAACTGGGTGAGCGCTGCCCTCATTGCCGGCGAAACACGAAATATGCATTAGTTTCCCCGGTGTTCGGAATGATTACAACTTTTTGCGCTGCACATTTCGAGGGTTGACTCTAAGAGGCTTTTGAAAAGTCGGCCAAATCTATATTAAATCGCTTTGCGGGGTAATTTATCACAATACTTAATTGAAATAATGTAGGTAAATGTATAAAGTATAATAGATATATATTTGTTATGTATGAATTTTATTAAGAATAATCACAAACATTCTAAGTACAATTGTTACGACTTGGTCTCGAATTGAGGACCATCAGATTCATAGTCCAGCGCACTACCTATCGCTCCACAGAGGCAAACCAGACAGCATCGTTAAACACTTTAATTTACTTTCTTTTTAAAAATTACGGAGCATTCTTTTAGGTCCTTGTTATGTTTTTATGAAGTTATAGCAGATATCTTTATAGTTATAGTTACCTATCACGTCTATATGGGATGTACGATGGTATCCTTAGGCTTGCACTTTGCACTTTCCCCCCCTATGTAATCAATTACTTTACTCCCTAACCCTACCAGAATTGCCAAAAATCCGAGCTGACTATAGATTTGGCTCTAAAATATACTATTTACAAATTCAAGCTCATAATACATCTCAATGACCTGTGCCCTGACCTTTAAGTCATGTGTCAATAGACATTCCTTTACATATAAACTAGTCTTTTTACACCTTCTGAAACCAAGCTCTGTGATCTAGCGAAATGTCTCAGATCATCAAGGATATACCCACACTCAAGTGCCTAATCATGGGCCATACAGGCTGCGGAAAGACCAGCCTCATTCAGAGGCTCCTCACCGGAAGTTTTGACCGAAATTACAAACCCACAAAAAGAGCTGAAGAGTCTCGACTGACTATCTACACCAACCGCGGGCCCATCTGCTTCAAGGTTTGGGAGACCGCCGCCTCTAGTCAGGAGGAGCTCTATAGCCATGTCCAGTGTGTCATCATCTTGTACGACGTCTCCTCAGCCGATAGCTACAACGCTGTGCCCAAGTTAGTCAACAACCTGGTTCGCGTCTGTCCAAAGCTACCAATGGCAGTATGTGGCAGCAAGTTCGACCTGGTTAGGGACAGCAGCAAGCTCTGGAACACGAATGTGGAGCTTCTACTATCCGTACAACTCCGACACAACTTGATAAATCCTTTCCTCTTGCTGGCAAAGAAGATATTTGGTGACGCCAATCTGCGGATGGTCCCGATGCCAGCCCAAGCGCCACCCTATGCACCGATCGCCAAGGATGAGCAACTGCGAATGTTGAGGGAACTGCCGTTGCCCCCCAAAGAGGATGAGGATGATAACTAACTCCAGAGAGCCGATACCGATCAGTTATACCAGAAAAACATTAAAGTTGTCCTTAAAATCATTCAGTTCTTCATCGCTGAGACCCCAGAGAGGGTTCTTAACTGTTGACAAGTGACTCAGCCATTTCCCCAGGGGAACATATCGGCATTTTCCCGACACCAAATTACTTTTAGTAGCTGCAGAGCCATTCCTTGAACCATTTAGCAATATCAGAGGTGAATGTGAGCCGTAACTCCATTCGGCATACTGAAAGTATCTGCTTGTCAGGTGTTCCCTCGGTTTTCCCATTTGCGGTAGCGCCATTAAAGTCAGAGCCTGGATGTCAAAACATGACGACACCGCTCCCAAGTTATTATAATTAAAGTCGAGCACGATGGCGGCAGGAGTTTCGCTTTCTTCGCCTTGGCTTTATTGTTTCCTTTCTGGGAGTTCTGTGAGAGATGTTATTTGAAATTTCGAAGCTCGCTGTGTCTTTGCCGTCGCTTGTTTGTCGTCGGTTGTTTACTGCGCCAAGACAGCCACAAGAACAACAGGGTGTTTTGGGCCAGGACAACTCAACAGCTTGGCTGACAACGGAAACGGCAACGGCAACGGCAACAAGCAACATCACCAGCAGCAGGAGCAGCAGCCACTGCGTGCTATATGCCTTTTTAACTTGATTTAATGAGTGCAGGGAAAGACATCAACAAGAAAAATGAAATAACTGTCATTGAAGACATGAAAAAGGGAGTCCAGATGGGGGATAGGACAAGGTTTCTTCGTTCCGTTCCGTTCGTGTTCCACGGGATGAGTTGAGCTGATGGAGTGCGAGGCTGCGCTACTTAACTGGGACACAAGGGGTCGGTCGGACGGACGGTCTCCTTTCAGAGTCCTGTTGTGTGTTGTGTCCCGAGTCCTGGGTGTAGCAGGGCGCAATTATGCAGCAAATTAACGCTTTATATTTATTAAAAGGAAACCCAAGGAAATGGGCTTGGGCGTGGCTCTTAAGGGAAAAAAGGAAAAGAACGGGGGATGAATGACTCCATGAGTACACATTGCCTTTCCTTTGACAATTGACGAAAACAAAAATAATACCAGGGGGAGAGTGGAAAGTCTGTCTATATATCAAGTTTGTTATTGGGGATTAAGGAAATTAATATCTATGTTTATTAATATTTATGGTGCTGGTTAACAGAGAAAGTTACCCCAGAAAAAGTCGCATAAATTGGCTAACATTTTTTGTAACTTTTAAATATCAAAAAAGGTTCGTTATCATAGATCCCAGATTTCCTGGGGCTAATGTTTTCGCATAAGATCCAGGGCTTAGTTATCGGCATGATATCAAGAGTTGTATTTTTGTAGGAATATTTTATAGAATTTGAAAGTGAACTTCTAAACATTAGTCTTGAAGGAGAAACACAAGTTAATATTCCATAGTTGATGTCACATAAAGATGGCTTCTTTAATTAAGATTTATCTTTGAACTCCCAACAAATTTAGTTTTTTTGATATTTGTAGCTTGTCTACATCAGATATTTTTAAACAAACATTTTTATATCTTATGTTTCGACCGCAAACATTCAAACATCACTCCGATTAGTCGCCCGTTCTTCAGTCTATATTTATTATTTAGTTTAACATAGTTCTCTTATGTATTACAAGTATTTTTGCACAATTTCACAACAATTGTCTACGATATGACACAGAGGCCGCACTCCTCCAGCACACAACAGGCGCCCAAGAGCATACAGCACTCGGCATCGCTGGGTCCTGCCGGTGGTCCTGGCTGATTATAGCTGGGCTGCTCCACAACCACGACGGGCTGATTGTAGACCGGCGACGGCATTATCACCTCCACGGGTGGTGGGGGCCCTCCCACCACCTGTATCACCTCCACGGGAGGCTGATAGTACGGATCGATTACGTCCACCTGGTAGCCTGCGTTGTACATCCTAGGAGGTTCCTTGGGGCTCTGCTGCTGGTAGTTAGTGACTAGAAACGGAACTAAGCTGCTCGACTAAGTGAACGCGGCACGGTGACGCGCCTTTAACTGAAACATCGAACGCAAATGTCTGGCGGTTTTTTTTTTGTGGCAATATCTTACTCATTATTATCTAAAGCCTGGGAGAATTTGATCAATGAGCTACCCTGATTAGGAATAGGTGTATACACGCAAATAACAGGGAACAAACCAAGCCCATGACAGTGGGACTGTATTGGATAATATTTACAGGGAATACTGCCTTTAAAAATAAAGAAAATTGTATATATATAATATTTATCTAAGATTTCATGCAACTTTTATTTTAAATAAAAAATAAATACCATAAGGTAATTGTTTGAAGCTTGTTCGAAGCTTGGAAATGCATTCAGACAGTTTATATATATTTTTAACTATTTAATTTTATTGTAAACGATTTTGTATTTATTTACCATTTATTTTAGCTCAATATAAGCAAGTTTTTAAAACGGATTTTGTGTGCATAAATGAAATTCGAGTATTAAAACACATTTTAAACTTTTCTTTGAGTTTTACCCATTTATTTTTATTCAGTATTCATCAGACTTAAAGCTCCCGTAGCAGCCTAATACTGGGTTTTCCATAAACTAAACTGAGCAAAACAGGTTTTGAAGGACTTTAACCCCAAGTTGCTGCTACTATTTAAATCAAACATTCTCTCTACAATTAGATTACGTTAAGTGAATCACAGCCAGACCACATTTAGATACTGTTACCCCACTGTTTTCCGGCTGGCGTATCACGTTGCGTATGAGTAATATTGTTTGGGCTTTAGATAAACGTTTGGCCAAGAAACAGAGAGCGAGCGAGTGCGGGCCAAAAAATTATGTTAAATGAGCAAGGCAGGCCACCAGGCACTCTCAGTGGCACTTGGGGAAGCACCAGCACTCTCCCACTCTCCCATGTGGTGTGTCCCAGTTGAGGACCCTCGTCAAAATATATTTGGGGCGAGAACTCTGACGCTGCGGTTGCAATTCAAGCGCCAAGAGTCATAAAATCCTTTATCAAATGAGAGCAGCAGGCCCATGGCTGTGGAGTTGGCTTGCTAGCAGCACTCTTGACACATTTTCCGCTTTTATTGGCAAATTGAGAAACATATAAATAATAACTCGGAATGTGAACTAACTTTTGAAATGATGTGGTGAGCATTTCGCAGCCAGAAAGCCAGAAAGGATTGTGCCCCTTGGCTGGGCCGCCATAAAACTACACATTTTTTGTTGCTGTTGCTGTGGTATGTTATTAAATTTGGCTTTTTATTATTATGTGGTCTTTTCGGCATTGAGATTTATGTAAGACAATATGTTACCCCCGAGCGAAAGTAGAGTGTGTGAGTGCCAGGACAAAGTGTTATTTACAACGGGAATCGTAAAATTTTATTGCACGAAAAAACTGTGTGAAAGTTAATTTAACGTAACGCATTAAGAGGCCCCTTTCCGTCGTCCTTTGTCTTTTCTCGAGGAGGTCCTAGTATTCCTTCACATGATTGTACAGCAGCAACAGCAATCGCCACACTGCATGCAGCAGGGGCAGCAGGGACAGCAGCAACAGCCCTTGTCATGGGGCGGAGGTGGCGGCGGAGGTGGCTGAACGATGACCGTGGTCGAGGGCTGGGGCGGCACTTGCACCACCTCCACTACGCGGGTTCTGTGATCCATCTCGTTTGCTGCGGTTATATGGAGTTTATAGAGTAAAGCCGACTTGTTGCACCGCCCGCGTCTCTCTAAGCACTGGACATGCCAGCGGGATTGTGCTATTATAGCCGCTGTTCCGCCAATCTATGCGAGTCTTATCTATAGATAAAAGCTACACGGGTAGCCTTATCAGGTACTGGCGATTTTTTGTGAAGTACCCAGCATTTCGTAGGGGTCTCACCTTGGCTGTCTACAAAATAGTTTGATAAAGTAATGAATAAAGGTATAAAATCGATCTCTGATTTATTACACGAACTTCTTTCAAAGTTACAAAAAATACCAGAGTCTAGATAAAGGCTTACATATGAGAGGTACATAAAGATAATATAAAAGAGAGATAAGGCTACCGATAAACTTTAGCTTCTTTAGTTTACTTTGTTGTCATAACAAAAGTGTATGCATTCTTCAAAGATAATACTAAACCTTATCTTGATTTTCTCCTCATTTAATTTATTAATCAACTATATTTATTTATCCTCTTAAGCCACCCTATTTGCATTTTAATTACACAATTACTAAGAGTACAATTTCAACATCAACCTTATCAATTCAATGACTCACATTACACAAACTATACTAATCAGGGGCAAGTTGAAGGGCCTTAATGTCGCATAATACCAAATGGGGCAGCTAATTATATGTGCCACCTTATCTCAGCTCTCAAAACTATAGCCGAGTACGCACTTTGCATTCGAAACCAGCCACCATCAGTGGCCACATCAATTTCGGGCCGAATAGTTCCTCGTTGCTATCATAAAGCGGGGATCTCAATTAAAAATTTCACCCAACACCAGCGACAGGATACGCAGGGGCGTTACCTTGCTGAAATTAATAAAAATATATATGTATTTTTGAGCGCCCTTCGTGCAATGGCGATGATAATTAGTGTACGTGATTCTATTTACCCGAACCTCTCGATGAATGGGGATCCCAGAAACATCCCCTAACCCCCGAGATGGAAAAGGGGTCTCTCCCTTTAAGCAAAGGGAATGTCCTGTGTGTAATATGATATGCGCGTAAAAAATATAGTACGTGTGTGCGTGACAATGGCAACAACGTGCGGCAGATCCCCGAAAGAATCGAGAGTAGGGGGGACCTGGGACCATCGGCTTCTGGGGGACAACGGCGAAAGTCGGGTGTCAAAAATGAAACTACGCCTGCTCGGAATTTTAAAATAACCAAATGAGTTTTAGCTTGATGAAAATGAAGCAACAACAATAACAGGGAATAGGAGCCGAAGCAACAGCGAACCCCATAAATATTTATAAACTTTCCCCTGTCTTATAAATACAGGGTCATTAGTTGGCCTGCACACCTTTCACTGGGGCCTGCCGGTCTCACCTCGAGGACAATAAAAGCGAACTAGGCGGCAATTTGAATTCCTTTACTCTATATAAACAGGCGACTAACCGAGTGGTTACTATCCTTCGACTGGCGGACTATAACTAAAGGGTTAATGGGGTTCAGGCTGATTTATTTGTTTGGGAATCCTTAGGCCAGGGAAATCGGAATTTTGTGTAGGAAAGTCGAAGCTTTGTGGGTCAAAAAATTAAGGAAACATATATTCTTATTTATTTTAATCATTAATCCTTTAATTGATATATATTTAAGCCTAAGCTACACCTACTTAATACCTAATAATTATTAACATGAATATAAATAAATAAGAACTAAAAAATCAAGAAGAAAATAGTTGTTTTTAAGGTTTTACTATTTCCTAACATAACTTTTGTTCAAGTAAAGCTAACTTGGACTTCTTATTTAGGATAAATATTTATTATACAAGTAAAAACTAAAAGACAAGGCTGTATTTTTGGGTGAACTCTTCTAGATAAATTTAATTCCATAAATAAAGCATACGCAGCGTTGGCTCACAGTAAATATACAATGAAGTAAATACTTAAAAGATTTAAAACTGTAAATAATTAACAATCGATTTATAACTTTTTAGGATCCCTAGGAATAAGATTTCTAAAACAACCCAATGTCAAATATCTGGCAAATAGAGTATACGCAGTGTTGGCCAATTTCGAATGGTTTGTTAACGGAGAACAGGACCAAGCCTATCAAGGTTTTGTTTCTTTTTTTTTAATATAAATAAACACACACGCACACACATATATAATATATACACAATACATATAAAAATGATAAAGCAAAATGGCGAAAAGTGGCAGTAAAAAATAAAATGCGCTGCCGCAAAAGTGCCATTTGTGGCATAAACACATGCGCGCCAAAAACTTTGATAAGACAAAAGCCGAGCGAGGCCACCGCCGAATCAGGTGGTGGCAGGGTTACCAGGTGGCAGGCGGCAGTCGGCAGGTGGAAGGCCGAAAAACTTTGGCAACTGTGGCAAAGGCGGCAGCGGGTGAGAGTGGAAATGTCCCAAGAATGAACTTCGTCGTTGGCGGGGACCGCAGTGTGCCACTAAATGCTGCCACTAAATGTGTGCCAAGTATTATTGCAGGTGCCAGGTGGCAGGTGCCTATCTGCACACGTGTGTGTACGTTGTGGGGGTGTGTGTCGCTTTCTCTTTGCCAAAATTGCCCAAGGAGCTGGCTCCTTGAGGCGCCCGCCCAGGACTCGCATAAAATTAGCACAATAAAAACACATAAATGCGGCACAAAAACATGAAAATCCACTTGTTATAATTTAATCGAGTTGATAGAATTTTTACGACACCTTTTCCAGCCAGGTAGACGCGAATGTGTGTCTGCGCCAGCGCCAGCGCCAGCGCGAGGCTTTGCTTAAAATGTGGCACAAAAAATAAAAGTTTTAATCACACGTCGCCGCTTTATAGCCGGCCATGAAGATAGCAAATGCATTACCAACTTTCCTAGGGATAAACTTTATTTTAAGTAAGAAACGCCAAGTAAAATCACTTAGGTAAAACCTCCTAAAAGAGGGCCGAGAGACACGCTGAATTTCAATGAGGTAGGGCAAGGCCTAGGCCTTTGTTTGTTATTTTTAAAAATAATGCCACAAAAAGCTTGTATATTTATATATATATATTCTAAGTATAATAATTTTACTAAATATATTTTTTTTTAAGAACTCACATCCCCCTTTTATTTATTAAACCCAAAGTTACTTTCCACAAAATACTTTACCATCAACTACCGCAAACTATGTCCTCAAACATTTGATTTTATTACTGTTTCGGAGGAAAGTTTAGAGCTATTTCCAGCATTATTTACACAACTGTTTGTATACGTGGCCACAGGTTACGGTGACCCCATATTATTGCAGCGGACCTTCGTGTGTGGCAAATGGATGTGGCAAGTGGCGGGGCGGGGCGTTTGCGTTTCCTCTTCAACTTCGAATTCTGTCACACTTCTAATAAGCGCTTAAAAGCCACGCAAGGCATATCCTCAAAACCTGTGATTAAACCTGGGCAGAGTTGGGGAAAACTCCAACTCACTGTGGAAATTCGACCGCAAGGCGAGTGACAGAAGTGGCACAGGACACCCAATAATTGTGCATGCCCAGTGGCAGCCGAGCGAAAGAAATCACTTAAAAACTCGCCGCTCACACACACTGCCACCTATAAATTATGCTTCACACCCAGTTCAAATGGGAGTTGTAACAATGAAATTAAAGCCACCGCCACAAAGCCACAAAGGGCCAGTGATAAGAGAGAGAGGGGGCCGACCACTCAACGCGATCATAAATCTAATGTGTAATAAATTTAAACAGCGAAATCATGCAAAAAGCAAAGGCAAAGGCAAAGGCAGGTCGTCCTGTGGCTAAGCTCACGAACAGGACTCTATTTTTTTGTTGTTATTTTTCTGCTCTCGCCACGAAGGACCCGACAATGACTACACTTTAGCGGCAAATTTGTGCGCATTGTCGCCGTATTATTTGCTATTATTTATGCCTTTTCCACTATTTACTTCCTTTCTTAGCGCCCGCCACGCCACATTTTCCGAGGATGGTGGAGGAGGAGGAGCAGCGGCGGTATGCAAAAGTGGCCACTCCTTGGCCAGGACAAAAACCTACACTCCCAGGACCACAGAAAAGTACACTGAACAGAAAAGAATTTGAAGCAAAAATACACAGAGAAAAGTATGGGGTTCGAAAATTGAGAATCCGCGTACTCAAATTCATACTATTCTTATTTTGAGTACGGATTTTTTAAAAATTCCTAGATTCAGTTTTTTCCCTTACTTTGAGACAAAAAAAAAAATACAAAATACAAAAGTACTCATACCAAAATTAACTACAAATATTCTTGAATTGAAATGGCTTTATCCTTAAATTGAGTACGTACTCAAGTATGTATACATTTTATTTTCTTGGTAATATGGACCCAGAGAAAAGCATTACCTGAAAAGTGTAAAAATGACCTTAAGTGTCTGTCTAAATACTTAATTTCCTTCATGGGATTGCCTCAGCATGGACTCGAACCCAGAAGTCAAGGTTTCGGTGAGGCTGCTAAGCATTTAAGGAAAGTGCAAGCGAGATAGATGAGAAATTGCAACTTTATTGTTTGATAACTCCCATGTTTATCATTCGAAAGTGTTTAAATTTTAGGAAAACTTTTACTTAAGATCATATGTTATATATATATTTGCTTTTTAAAATATTCAGACACTGCTTAAATTTTTTTATTATTAATTTTCTTTATTTATGGTAGTTTAACCTCCTATAGTCTTCAAGATCAAGGGTTTTTTCGGATAGACGGAAACCTATTTTCCAATTATGCTTTTCAAGAATATATAAGCTTAATAATGACCAAAGATGCTATTTTCTGAAACTTAAATAAATTTTCCCCTCTCCTTATATTTTATACAAGAAACCCTTTGCTAAGCCAATAAAAGGTTCATATTACAACGCAAAATCAACGAATTTATGATGCTATATCACTAATTTTTTCCCCTGTAGTAAAACCACAGGCAATCCTTGCTGGCTGACACTTATGGCGTGCTAAGCATTTGCGCTTGGAGAGGCTTGCGTGGATTTTAAACATTTTCACACAACATTCTCATATTTAGACGTCGCCCATCAGCCGGCGGGCTTGCCAGCCAGCAAACCAGTCCATCGGGAGAGTGGAAAACCGGCCGCAGTTGGCAGCTTTCCCTCTTTGCCAAGCGGCGATAATGTAAGCCCCTTTAAGCCCGAAATAAAGGACGCGAAAAGCGGACGCGAATGCGACCGCACCAACACAACATGCAACGGCACACGCGACCCCAAACGAAAATCTGTGAAATGTAATTGTTACCATGAAAGCACAAACCCCATATCCACGACCTAACCCCCCTTTTTTGAGGGCATTTTAAGTAAGTTTCTCAGTTTGATAATCGGCGGGCCTCAGCCGCCAGCGCTGCCTGCCTGATATACAAATTGGCTTTCGCAATGACTTTATATATTTTACGAGCTGCGGTCCTTTTCCGGGGAACGTGTCCTTTCCCTTTTGTGCCGTGGCCCTGTGAAAATTCGCATGTGAGCCGAGCCGAGCCGCCCGCTGATGCGATTATAAAGGGAAACTGATGCAGATAAAATTAATTGAATTCAAAAAGCCAAAGCATTGGTCTTACTCCTGCCAAGTCGAGGGTTTTCCATTTTCTAGCAAAGTGCCTGCCGCTGCCTGCCTGCCTGCACTTGGCTGGGGCGTATTTTTCCCCAATAGTTTTCTGGGTCATGTCACGAGGCAAGTAACTATGTAGTTGTTACTTCACATGTGAGGCCACGAGTGGCTTAATCAGAAATTAAACTCAAGTGCTTACACTCGGCAAGAGATTTAAGCCATATAACTATCTCTAACTGAAAAGTTTGGACTGGCCACAAGTGGGGAAATAAACTCAAAGTTCAGGGAAAATATTCAAGCGAAACACAATAAACTGAATATTCTTAGAAGCTTTCAAACATTTTTATTTGGAATTCTGAGGAATAATTATGATCGATTTGGTGCTTTTAATAAAACCCCGAATTCCTCATAATTTTTGTTATTATTGCCAGACCTTTATCTTATCGCTTGAGGGCCAAAACATAAATAAAATAGAACGCACCTTCGCACAGATAAACTTTAAAAATAAAATGCCTCAGATGTTTATCACCAGAGGGGACCTTAGAGGGGTTTTCCGCATTTTATCTGCCATGACTAAGCCTGCTTTCGACTTTTACAAGGTCTTACTCATCGCCATGGTCATAATAATATGCCGAAGTTTGTGCCTATCGATTAGCAAGTTATACAAACCAGATTAGATAGGAGAGTTATCTCTATATATATGTGGGACTCGATAAGATGTGCTCGCCCAATCGAGATTTAGTAGCCCCAAAGAGTTGGTACACTTTGCACGTTAGACGCAAAGTATAGAAAATATTTGAAAAATGCCACCGCCACATGGAGGACCTGGAGGCCCTGGAGGTCATGGGCATGGGCATGGGCATGGCCATGGAGGACCCCACATCATGGAGGACACCACCATGGAGGACCCCCGCACCACCATGGGCCACCCCATCACCATCATCACCATGGACCGCGACGACCCTGCTGCCTGTGCTGCACGATTTCATAAGAATTTAACAAGGAATTTACTTGAGTAGTTGTAAGGATTTAACGCAAAATAAATGCGCCTCAGGAAATGTCTGTAAATGCGTGTGGGATTCGGGTTAATAAGCCGCCTAATTAGTGTAATCGAGTGCCTCGAGTGCCGAGCAATTAATGGCGCTGGCTAATCATTATGTGTCACCTCAGAACGCTTTAAAACCTCAAAAGCCGCCGTCAATGGCAATGTTCGAGTGTCCTATCAGTAACCGTGTGTGTGTGTGTGGCTTTTCTTGCGTGACACGGTAACTGTGCGTGTGTGGGAGGAGTGTGTGTGGGGCTGCCAGGACCTTTACACACACGCACGGACTCCGACTGGACTCTAATTTATAGCAGCCAAGTGGATGCCGAAGACCAGAAGACATACAAGTGCCATAAATTCCGGCAAGGCAACACATTATTTATACTGTCAACCGGTCCATATTTCGGATGGGAAATACTCCATCGCCCGGGCCTAACCATAAATAAGTGCATTTTCGCAGCGTTTACAGAGCCCGAGCAGGGCAGGGCGAAATAAGTCTTCATTAGCGGTTAAAAGGCTGACTGTTTGACCCACAAAGGACTTGGCCATGTTCTCCATATTCCCAATTGAGAGCTGTGTCGCAGCCGCAGCCGCAGCCTTAAAGGCGGAAATTCCCAAGAAGCAGCACGGCTGAAAGGAAAATGCTTAAAGTTCAAATTAAGCACAACAGCTGGCGAAAAATTGAATTGAAAGCAGGAGGAGCAGAGCGGCAACAACGAAAGCAACAAAGAGCCGCTACTCCCAGTCACCCAGACCCCAGGACAAAACCCCATTGCCGTTCCCTTTCACCCCTTAGCTTCCCTAACCCCGAACCCAAAACTCAACTCAACCCAAGGCATTTTCACAACACACACAAACAGGACGCACAGGAAAACCCTGAAAGAAAAACCGAAGCATGCTTTCGGGCCATCAGCTGGCCAAGTAAGAGAGTTTCGCTCCCAAAAACCCAGAATTGAGAGTCGAAATAAACTCAGTTTCTCTAATTCTCTGACACACACTGGCGCCACTTTCCCCCGAGTGTTCAGTTGCGGCACTTGCCTGCGCAGGCGCTGCTATATTGAGTGGAAATTGGAAAAACATCCAGAGAGCCGAATCGAAACCTCAGTTAGTGCTTCGAACAATGCTCAAGGGTCTGGATGTCAATAGTTACCACATTTTGATGGCTTTGCTGGCTTCACCCGAAAGCCAATAGGCCGTAAAATCAACTCGAATGCTTTTGCGAAATTTTACTGTTCTGCCAGCCAGAGTTATGGCCCAAACTTTGTTTTGATAAGTGCTGATTAGGTTAATGGCAACTATTAAGCGTTTAATGGCACAAGTACAAATAAGCCTTTATTAAAAAGGGAATTAATATGCAGAAATATGAAAGTTAATACAAGGATTAATTTGGTGAAAACTCCCGCTTCATTTTTTCACTCTTTCAAAGAAAGAAAAACATTTTGAAAGCTGTCTGCTAAAAGGATTAAATGGGATTTATTTGTGGAGCACTATTCGTTCTCTTTTATTTATATTTATATTATTTTAGGGATTTAAAATTGGCAAAAAGTGTTTGACAGATGATAAATGTGGAGTTTTTGTTTACGAAAAATATTATACTTACCCCTTCGCTTATTTTTGGTTTTTATTAGAAGAAACTTTTCAAAAACTTTGATAAATCTTAAAATACTTATAATTACCTCTCCAATGCGCTTAAAATTTGAGTATTAAAAGTAAAATAACAATTTAGAGTTATTAGCGAATCATAGCCCGCCCAACTTGATTTTAAAATTGATATATCTAGTGGATAAATTCCACCTTTTGAATTATTTTCGAATACTAGGCGATTTTTCTAGAATTTTAGGTCAAACCATCTTCCCAAGAAATTCTATATACTATAGTAATACATAAATTACTCCTTACTTTCAAAATCAGCATTCCACATCATTTCCTTTTAAATATTGGGTGAATAAATAGATACAAAATAAAATCTAAAATTAAAAAAGGTATTTATAAATCACTTCTCTCTCTCTATTTCCACATTAAAACCTCACATTTCCCTTTGAATATTACCTGCATATCAGATGAAACTCAGCAATCATCTTAAATACCTTAATTCGTCAACACCTGACGTTTTAGTTTTCGAAAACGGAGACACTGCAAAAATGCCTCTAGTAGCTGACTCTTGTGTACAATTTCCTGGCTTTATTTATTCAGCATTCTTGATTGTTTTTTGCCTTTCCTGCTTCATTTCCTGAGCCGTGCTCCTCCGCCATTCACAATGATGCAAAGTGGCCTGGCCCAAAGTCCTGGCATTATCCCGAAGTGTGTAATTACGTATGCTCTCAGAAGGGGCGGGGCGGGCAAGGGGGCGTGGCAGGGCGAATATAGTATTTACCAAGCAGTTGCAGTGCATAAATTATGTTAGGCCAAAGTGCAAGCAAAGTTATGTACCAGACGGACCGGGTTTGTTAGAAAGATTAACGCCTTCGTTTTGTTTTTTATGCCTTTTATGTTTTTTATGCTTATAGCACACACACTTACCCTGGCTGGTAGTTGCTGTTGCCGCCGATGCTTATGCCACTAAGCCGTCTGCGAGGAGCAGGAAAAACAAACTGCAGCGGAAGCTGCACCTCATCGCCACGACTTCCCCCGCATTTCCTTTTGCGACTGTGTCACTTTCGGGCGACTGTTTCATGGCGGCCACTTCAGTGCCAACTACAGTGACAATAATAAGCGCCAACCAAGGCTCCTACACCAGTACACTAGGGGAAAATTGGGAGTAGAACTAGTAATATATTTTTATATATAGTCTGTAATAATTGCTATTACTAGGGTTAATTTTTAGAATGTTAAAACGGAAAAGAACAAAGTTTACCTTCTTCTTATAATTTCTTCTTAAATATAATCTTTGAAAACTTTAGAAAAATGATTATGATAGCTTATTTATGGCTTAAGACTTATATTAAACCTTTAATTAAATTAACATCAATAATAAATTAATTATAACTTTATTTTCTTTAGGATTATGGTCCCTTCTTAGAATATTAAAAAGGAAAAGAACAAAGTTTGCCTTGTTTTTATAATTTCTTCTTAAATATAATCCTTTAAGACTTTAGAAAAATAATTTTGATAGCTTATTTATGGCTTTAGACTTATAATAATCATTTAACTAAACTAAGATCAACAATAAATTAGTTAGAACTTTATTTTTTGTAGGTTTAGGGTCCCTTCTTAGAATATTAAAAAGGAAAAGAACAAAGTTTGCCTTATATTTCCTTTTCAAATAGAATCCTTGGAAATCTTCGGAAATATTCATATGATAGCCTAATTATATCTTAAGACTTGTAATAAATATTTAACTAAATGAATATCAATAATAAAACCACTGATAAGTGACTTATTTTGGAAATATTATTATTTTAAAATCACCAATATAATCCCTTCCTTTTAGGGCCCTATAATTATTATTAAATTTTTTTTTCAGTGCCTTAAGCTCAGGCTAAGGTGCGAAAGCAAGCAGGAGAGTGCAAGTGTGTGTGGGGGGTGTGTGTGTGTCTGTTAATGATAATGATGACAGTCTGTCGCCGGCTGTGCGCCAGTGTGCGCGCTGCACTTGCTCTTTATGCTGACGCTGTAGGACTCTCGGCGCGCTAGTTAAAGTTTTAATTTGGCATATTATAGTGGCTGAAGTGGCGCAGCAGGCGCTCGTTAAATATGCCCACAGAACACATGGAATTAGAGCCACAAAAACACAGTGCACTGTGCACAAAAAGGATACCCGGTGCTTCCTGCGACTTATGGCATTGAACTTAGCCATAAGGAAGGGGGTCCTTGGGAGCTGAGCTTGGTGGCCTCAAGTGGTTGTATCGACATGCTCGAGTGGCTTAAAATGAATAGTTGAAGTGGCCCCTAAAGCTGGGAAATGCCACAGCAGGCAGTTGGGGTTTTTTGAGGGATATATAGGGAGTAAAGTAAATGTAATTGTGAACCTGATTATAGATGAAGGATAGTTCTTTATGGAATTTATTCAGTGTTTTTCAGAGAACTAGACCGATTAAAAATGTTAATATATTTTTTAAATAAGAAAATCGGTTAAGAAAGGCTTATACTGTTTTTTTCTAAATAGTACATAGGACCATAGAAAATCGGTTTAGGTTTAAAATATTATTTTTCTTTCTAAGTTTGGTAAAGAGAACCATAACAATAAAATATATCTATTCTATAATACATTTTTAATGTACTTTTGTTTTAAAACAATTATTTAAAATGCATAATTTTGCATTTTAATTAATGTTTACCCTTGACAAATTCCGTTTTAATTAGTAAAACCTAATTAAAAACAACAAACATTTGCAGTTGCCTTTTTTTATTATTTCAAGTAACAAACTTTACTTAAACCTTGGCCCCTGAACTTGATAAGATATACTTAACGTTTTTTAATGGAGAGCAACACGCTGAGATTGCTTTGTTTATCGCGACAACCCGAGCTACTCTGCTACGGGATTCCCTCATTTAAGAGTAGTTAATGTAAATTAAATTTTATGGCCAGCTATAAACGTCCAATAACAAACACAACAGTAAGTGAGATGCAATCGCCGCTTAGAGATACAGCGAAAAAAATCAAATACAGTCAGTCCGGACTGCCCCGTTAAGGCCAGCTCTGCGGCTTCCGAGTATTCCACATGCTTTAAGCCATTTGGCAAATTATTCGCAACGTGCCTCAAACTCAACCCTTGAATATCAAGCAGCTGAAAGGAAAGTAAGGGAGCGGAGCAGACAGGCATCGAAGGCGAATGGAAATTTTTTGGCAAAGCATTTCCAATTCAATCAAACGCCCCCACACACACACATGCTGGCATTTAAATAAAAATAAACAAGGCAAAGGAATACACACTTTGAAACACTTTTAAGCATCATTACATTAGCAAATTTCCACCGATTCCGGGGGGTATGGGAGGGATAGGGTGATTTCGATTGAGACGATGGATCCCAGGGATTTCGATGAAAGGACTTGGGTCTGGCGTGTGTGTGGGCGTGCACTCACACATTGTAGCAACGCAAAGTTGGCTCACTTCCGCTTCCTCTTTTTGGCATTTTCTAATTTCCATTCGCCCCAAAACGTGGGAAATGTAATTATGGCTATGGTACGAACCCGCTGTCGCCAGCTGTGTTGGCCAGCTTTTGGTGTAATTGTCGTTATAATAAATAACTTCAACTGTCCGACACTTGACACTTGACATCAACTGCAGCGGAAGCGTCGGCAACAGGAGCGGCAAAAAGGAAATCCCCGAACGCGAGGCTTGGGTGATGGGCGATGGGTGCAAGTGCATGCAAAGTGCCAGAAAAACATTCGCCATTGCCGCATATTTCAAATGCGGACACATGTAAAAATGCTGAAGCGCTGATAAGGACATTAACATTTGGCCAAACACATAGACACGCGGCCAAACGTCGCAGGAGGGACTGGGAGGGCTTCCTTCCGCATATGCGAAACATCAGCAGCAACAGCAACAACAACTACAAAAAGCGGAAAAACCTTCACCTCGTCGCTTTTGACACGCAAATTTATAACGGCAAAGGCGGCAACAAAAACTTGTTGTGGCCAAAACACACAGAGGGCAACACTCGAAGAAAATAAGCAACGTTTTGGCCTTTAAATTAAAAGAGAAACTATATTTGTAATATTAATACGAACGAGCAAGCAAGCGAGCAATCAACGAGCGAAAAAGCTATTTAAGAAGCGAGTAAACGATAATCAAAACAGCTAGTAAATGGGTAATTAAAAAATTGAGTAAACAAGCATAAAAAAGAGCGAGTTACTGAGCGATCGAAGAAGCGAGTAAATTAGAGACCAAAAGAGCGAGCAACAACAAGCAAGCAAACTACCGAGTAAAAGACGACCATGTCGTCGAGAAAAGCGGCAAGAAAGAGATCAACATCAGCGAGCAAAGGTGACGACTTTGAGAAGCAGAAAGAGCAATCTTACGACGAGAGAGTTAGAGTTGAGGACCAAACGGGAGCGATTTTCTTTTCTTACATGAAACTTACATACTTTCTTCAATCAATTTATTCAATTAAAACATTAATTAAACAAAATAATCATGCATTTATTCAGAAATACGTCTGAAGTAATTTTTTAAGATTAAGAATAACTATTTTTCCAAGTGCCGCAAAACCCAAAAAAACACCTCGAAGCCGCCCTGAAAATAAAGGAAAGCACAAATTTTGAACGCATACAAATGCAATTTAAATTTACTTATTTAGGACCCCTGGGAATTTCAAATTATTTGCCTTTTCACGCAAATTTAGCGACCATTTTTCTAACAGAAATAAAACTCAGACAGGTGGGCCTCCGTCAGCGAGGAGGACTTCGCATAGTTGGGGGTACTTCCCCGCCCACTGACATGTGTACACGGGCTGATTCTTGGGCGGAACTTTTCTGGGTTTTTTTCCCCCGCTCCTGGACTGGAGGGGGTCGATTAGAAAATGCTTTTTCCCCCGCGAAAGAAAGTTACCCAAAAGGCTCTGACAAATGCTCTTTGGCCAGCATGTTGTTGCTTCTGCGGTGATTAATGACGTCGAAAGCCGAGCAGGATCTGCTCTGCGGGGATGCCGTGGCAGCTTAATTTAAAATGAAAATTGTACTTAATTTCTAGCTGAAGGGGCGAGTTTTCCGAACAGGCAACTTGCTAGACTGATTATGCCCTTCATGGCTTTGCTTTGTGCTCTATAGGGAAAGCCATCCCTATGTCAGAGTTGGTTCATTAGAAATAAGCTAACATAAATATTACATTTTTCGGCTTGTTTAATGATTCCGGGAACTTTTTCGAAGCAAAAAAAAAGAAACAGAAAATTTGTATGTATTTTGAGAAATTAATTTTGTTTGGGAATGTATTTTGGCAGGACAAGTATCAACAAGTCAGGCGGAAAATAAATTCAGTGAATTAACACGCTGATATTTGCATTTAAAAATCATTAAAAAATTAGATAAAAATTTAGGAGATTAACATGAATAAGAAAAATTATGTTAATGCATTTCTTAAATTAAGAAAATTAGAAAACATATTTACTATTCCAATTAAAAATGTTAGAACTAATATTTAAATAATCATCTCCTGGAGAAGCTCTTTTAATAATAAATTAAATTATCGAGATAGAATCATCCTTTTCTTGGTATTTAAGAAATCAAATCTCAGCAAATTCCTACCTGTGAATGTGTCTATAAAATTCCTTTTTCATTAATTTATTCCGACACACCAAAATTGCGATAAAGTTTCCAGATTAAATTCGCTTGTTTTTCTTTTAGCCAAATCTTTTCACAGATGTGTGTGGGAGAGAGTTTATCATCCGAGGCGACTGACTGTCCTGTCCCCACCACAAGCAAATTGAATTAAGATTACCACACAAGGATTTCAAAGCATTTGCGGAGAAGTCAAACAAGCTTTAGTTTATTATTATTATTGCGTCAGAGCGAAAAGTTTCAGCCACTCGGCGGCTGTGGCGGGGGGAAAAGTGGAGAAAACGTGGGTTGGAAAATTCTCAATCGCAATCTTATGGTTTATTTCTTTTGCGCCAAAGCTACTTTATTTTGACAGCAGACAAACAAATGTCAGAATTGAAATTAAAAGGAAGGCAGCGACAGGCAGCAGCAGCAGCAGTCTGTGGAAAACTTGTGAAAAACACGCCCGCCGACTCAAAGACGTAGACGAAGGTTTTCAAGGGAAAAGCAGAGGTGGGATGAGGCAGCCCAGTGTGGCCGCAGTACGCAGTTCCAATCAGAAACTCCGGATCCAGCCCACGAATCCGAATCCGACTCCGGACTCCATCACCACCCACACGCACTGCTGCTCGACTGACTTCCTGTGCATTCTCAGTCCCAATCCCAGTTCCAATCCCAATCCCACTCGCCGCTTGCTGTTTTCTTCCTTTCTTTCTTTTTTTTTTGTACATTTCACACAGCGTGAAATTTTCTAAATGTCATTTTGCTGTCATCTCGTGGATAATAAGATTACAACTACGCTGAAATAATAGGATTCAAATGAAAAAACTTTGCCGTCGTCGCCTGTCTCCTTGGCGCGTCTCAACTTTCAATACGCACCGAGAGATATACTTATATCTGGATTCTGATCTGAAGGCACAGTGGCTTTAAGGAAATAAAGATAATTGTAACTAGGGAGGGAATATTTCTACCTTAATTAGGATAGAATGCATTGAAAAACATTTTAAAGGCCATAATAATTATTCAAATCTGAATTTCTTATTTAAGTTAAGCTTATAGTAGTAAATAGTCTATGCCTGGTGTTTTATTAGCTTTATTTATACAATTACTTTAATAAATTAGAGAACTTAATGCACTAATTACCACTCTCCACAGAATGATCTCACCACCCTTCCGATTTCATGCAATTATCTCCATCAATAATAACCCTTTTTTGTGCCTTCTAAAGAAAGCATGCCCCTCAATCCATTTAATTTTTTAGGCTAATCTCTGTAAGCACTAAAAAAAAGACAATTTCCTTCATTTAACAATGACTAGATTTATTTTTTTTGCCCACTGTGGTCTTTGGGGGCGTTGTCGTCATTTGGTCTCTGGATTTACCACCTGGAATGGGTCGCAGTGGAAAGTTTTTTTGATAGAGTGCCGCGATAATGAGTGAGCAAGCAGCCGCAACTCCAGCTCCAGCTCCGTCAACACCTCCAATCTCCCACCTCCAATCTCCCACCTCCAATCCCCATCTCCCACCTCCACCTCCATTTTCTCCGACAAATCCCAATCCATTTGGCGATGGTAACTTGAGCGACCTATGATCTCGAGACCACTTGAGGCGTCGCTGTCTGTTCCACGTCTGCCTCTGCGTTCTATTTGTATAATTGATTCGATTCTCCAGATTCGCCGGAGAAGGCGGTTTAATGAACCATGCTTTCGTGGCGACCATTACTTCATTGTGGCCGCAGGCCACAAATAGACGAAAGTACTTGGCGAAAATGGCAAAAAAAAGACCCAGCCTAGGCCAAAGAAAACGGGAGAAAAACAAAACAAAAATCAAAACAAAAATCAAAACCCATCAGCTGGCCTAAGATGGATCACAGCCCGGGGCCATAAAGAGAAACCGGCTTTTATAGTCCGACGAATCAGCTATAAAAGCCGCGAACGTGGCTCAAACCGGCATCAGAACTTCCCCAAACGTTCTAGCAAGTCATTAGCAACATGAACTCCTACTTTGTGATCGCTTTGAGTGCTGTGATCTTGGCCCTGGCCCTAGCCACGGTGAGTTTTAAGTCTACTCTTCCCAAAAATCTTTATTTATTATCCTCTTTCCCCCATTTAGCCCATTGAGCTAAACGAGGAGCAAAAGGCTCTGGCCAAGCAGCATGGCGAGCAGTGCGCCGCCGAGCTGAAGCTGACCGAGGAGGAGAAGGCCAAGGTCAAGGCCAAGGACTTTAAGAACCCCACCGAGAACATCAAGTGCTTCGCCAACTGCTTCTTTGAGAAGGTCGGTACCTTGAAGGACGGTGAGGTTCAGGAGGACGTTGTCCTGGAGAAGCTGGGCGCCTTCATTGGCGAGGAGAAGACCAAGGCGGCGCTGGCCAAGTGCAAGTCCATCAAGGGCGAGAACAAGTGCGACACTGCCGTGAAGCTCCACGAGTGCTTCGAGACCTTCAAGCCCGCCCCTGAAATCAAGGCTTAAGGAGTTTGGAATCAGAAGGAGTTTGGCAAAATGTGATTTGATTCCCTTAGGGGAAAACAGTGAAAAATAGTTTAAATGTTAAAAATAAAATACACCCTTTGTCAGATGAAAGTTGCTTTGATCTTTTACTCCTTTTTTGTTACTTTCAAGGACCTTTCTAAGGAAATTATAATAGAGAAGATAAAGGCTGTTTTCTCAAGTCCAAGAAGCTTATATTTTGCGATTTCACGAATTAATAATCTAATAATCACCAAATAAAAACCTGTATAATATTAAAGGAAAACTATGCTTGGGCCTGTTGACCCTCTTTAGACTCTTTGCCCTCTTGGCTATCATCTGCCGATAAGACAGTATGTTTGGATCCTGCCATAGAGGGCTCTCCGTCCGTTCCGCTCGTCATCGAAGTGGCCATGGACTCGGCCCTGCTCTCCCGGCGAGACGCCAGCAGAGTGGCACGCTTGGTGAGCGCATCCTGCGTGTTGCATACAATGCAGGTCTCAATGAAGATTTCCAGGTTGGAGTCCTCCAGGCGACGGGCAATGGGCAGGGCATCCTCCAGGGCCTCCTTGGTCTGCTCCAGCTTGTGTAGAATGGCATTGGCCTTGACTATCTGGACGACGCTCAGGAACTTCCACAGATAACTCTTGCAGTTTTGCTTTCTGAAAGGGGATTTAATTTAAAGAAATTTAAAATTAAAAACCACAAATATTCCCATACCTTTAATGGCTCGACGAGCGTTGAAGGCACACTCGGAATGGCGTCCCTGGTCTAAGTGGGTTTGGGCCAGCTGGTGGAGAAGGTAACACTTCTCGATGGAGTACTTGGCAAAGATCATTCGCCTCTCCAGTCTGGCTGTTAGCTTTCTGGTAAAAATTTTTTGGTATAAATGGAAAACAATGGCTGGTATCTGAGTCTTACTTGGCCCTGTTTGCAGCCGGATCGTTGGCATCTGGCTCTGGATGAGTGGAGCGATCCCCAAAGACTAGGGAGACAAAGTCCTTGACCTTATCCGTGGGCAGACGCAGCAGCTTGAGGATAGCCGAGTGGGAATGAGGATTAAAGTTCTTCGGCACTCGCATTTGCTCGGCCAGGGCCAGGGCCAAGGTGTTGTAGACCTCGTTGAGGAATTCGAACTTCCAGCACATGACACGGGATGTCTTCAGGACAACATAGTCGCCCATAATCTCCTCCACGTACTTGGCCAAGAGCTGAACCTTCTTGGCCTTTCGCAGCACCCGAATCTGTTTCAGGGCCATGTTCATGGTGCGATGCGTCTGGTACTGTACGCGGTACAGGTAGGCCTCCCTGTACTTGTCCGACATGGCCTTGTTGCCGTACTTCAAGTAGTTGACCAAATAGAGGGGACTACGCGATTGTAGCATTTTCTATACGGAAAATATAAAAGTAAACCAGTTAATCGTAGATTAAAGTCAGTCCGATCGAGTCTCACCATGAACTTCCGCACGATGTCGTACTGTTTCCTGGATATGTTGTACAGGAAGTAGGTGGACTCCTTGCACTGGGGCAGCAGCAGGTTGGGGTTCTTGCAGAGCAACTTCATGAAGAGCACATCGATCCAGGAGTCATTGATGTACGACTGATGGAATATGTTGAAGGCCCGCTTCCTGCGCGCAACCTCCATGGGCGACAGCATCTCCTCCTCGACGTCCTGGATACTCTGCACATCGCACAGGCCCTGCTCCTTCAGAACCTTCCACAGCGGTCGTTTGTCTATTCTGGCTTTTTGCTTCATAATATCGTTGACGGTGTTGGCCGTCTTCAGGTTTTTCGAGAAGAATGCCGTCATGGCCTCGCCGGTCACATCTTTGATAACGCCGTCAACCTAAGGGGGAAAATGTAATTAGAAAATGATTATTAAACTTATTACGGAAATTAGCTAATTTATTGGCTCATTATATCGTTCTGTAAAATATCGTAACTTAAAGGCGAAAATTTTTAGTGCTCGATATAATTGATTTTACGATTATCCTTATGTTTAGTAAAATATTAAATGCGGAAACTTACTACTAGAACACGCTGCTCAAAGCTCTTTCTCTTGTTTCCGGTAAAAACGCGCATATTGTTGTGCATTTCCGCCTTGCTGTTCTCAAACTGGTTCAACTCGTAGAGCACATCGCAGATGTCCAGGTTGATTACGGCCTTTTCCTCACCGTCAATCTGGCGGGCCAGTTCTGAAAAAAGTGCATAAATGTTAGCGATGATTTAAAAAATTCTGACACCTTTTCCTTGGTTAAATTAATTAGCAGCAGCTCCAAAAATAATGGGGAATAGACCAATTATTAAAAATATAAATAAATCCGAACGATTTAGAATTGATAAAAATGTAGATAATTTCTCGGTCCCGCCTCTGCCGGCACACAACTAGTACTGAAAAGAACGCCCAATAAATACGACGTCTTCATTTGCTGTGTTAATATTCCAAACTGATCTTTATTTCAAAGTCCGCGCTTAGCTTAGTAGTGGTCGTGGGATCCTTAAAACTAGACCAACGGATTGGTTAGTTTATCCCTAACATGGGAAAATTCTTGGTCGCGATAGGGGAAAACAACCCTCATGCACATACATATGTATCTTTAAAGATATTCTGTGACCCACGCAGGGGTTCGTATTACATCTCAATTGGATCTATTTGTCTAGTGCATAAATCTGTGTTAGGCCTAAGCGGCCGTTGTTTAGAGATACGCACACATGCGCTCAAGCAGATCACAGCTGCATCGATTTGTTACAGATCTATGTACATATGTACATATGTATGTATTTAATATATATATATATATAAACGTGTTCATGTTTGAACAAGTGCAGTATGCACAAAATGTAGAAAACATCACTGATTTACAGAAATATTATGTGGTGTATATCAATGTTAAAAAGACCGTCTATCTTTCTTCCCGAAACTATCAATAACACTATATTTCGCTTTATACTCACTGGCGGCATCCCGGCTGTCCTGCAAGGCTCCCAACATCTGGGCCGCTTTCCGCTTGGTCTGGCATCTCTTGTACAAGGTCATGTGATCGCGGGGCTCCAGGTCCAAGGCCTTGTTGAGATAATGCAGCGCAAAGTTCTCTCGGCGGCGGCGCGAGTAGTAGGTGCCCCAATCCCGATAGATGTCGTGCAGCACCTCATCCGACCAGTCTATCTTCATCCATGGCGGCAGCGGCTCGTCCACCTTAGCCTTTGGCATCTCAACGATGGAAGTCATCTTGCCGTTTCAAATGGTTCGCCAATACCTACGGCTAAATGGAGAGCGTTGGCATAAATCTGATTAAAAGACTCTCCTTGGAGGAAACTCACTCAAATGTCTTTTTGGATGTGCACTTTCGCGCTTTTAAAATGTTAAATGTGTAAAATTTTTGTTAAAATTGGGAAGTACAATAAATTTATGAAAGAATAAAATGCGTGTGAATAGCGCTGAGAGACGCTAATGTCTGATGGGAGAAGGATAGAAAAATCTGTAGCTGGTAAAGCATGGCTTGCTTTGGAAGCATTTTTTTTTCTTATATATATTTTATTTTACTTTATTTAGAATTAAGTAAACTGTTTTTAAATATAATGTTTGTATAAAAAATATAGATTTAATATAAGAAAATTAAACTCGTTTGCAGTTTGGCCATCTCGTTGCTTGCCCGCACTCGCTTGTTTTCATCTCGCTGTCTTTGTTCTCGTTCTGCTTGTCGTCTCTACTCGTCGTTTTCTCATTGTTGGCTCACTCTTTTTTTTTCGCTCGTCTTATACAAATATTGAATTTTGCAATACATATTTTATATATTTTTTCAAAAATGTCTTTAAATTTCACATCTTAGAGACATGAAAATCCGTGAGTTGCATTGATAATCCGCTATGAAAAAAACCATTTCAGTATCTAAAGTGGAGTGAGACCCCTTATTTGCTGCAGCTTAATTGGAGCTTTCATGGCCTCCTCCTTATAAACCCCTTATAATCCATATTCATGCGTGGCCTGGTCACTCGCCGATTTCGATTTGCATAATTAAATGAACAAGGAGCAGCCCCATTCCTGAGGCTTAAAAACAGCTTTGATTGATTCGTTGAACACGTAAAATATCTTTATTAATTCAAATTGGATGCGAGCGGGACATGTCAGAAGTGTCCTCAAGCACTAGATCCCTTGACGACACACTTCTCGTAATTAAAGACAAAGTCACATGTGGCAGCTGACTTGGTGGCCGCGCAGCTGGTAAGCAGAGCCTTCAGCTTATCCGCCGGCAGGCTACTGAAACGGATCTGGGCAAACTTGAGGATCTTATCAGAGTTGGGCTTATTGTCGTCGCCCAGGAGACCCAGCTTCTTGTAGACACAACTGTGGTAGCACTTGACGGCCTCCGAGGGATTGGACACCTCCTTATCGGTGGTCAACAAGCTGGCATCGCTGGCGGCAATATTCAGCTCCTTGATGCAAGCCTGCTGCATCTGCTTGTAGCCCGCCACTTCGGCAGCAGTTTGACCCTGTTTGGTATAGGAATATTCGAAAAAGGATTAATCAGAAAGGGTAACACTTTAAACTTACCGCTGCCAGTTGGCTCAGGGCGAAAATGAGGAAGACCACCACCAATCCGTTGACTTTCATCTCTGCAATCTCTGTATCAGCTTTGATTTACTGAACGAGTTAAAGCCGCTTAAATACTCGTGACACCTCCATAATGAGAGTCTAGCTTCCATCAATTAAGTGATTAAAATTCAATTATTTATATTATTTAATTTTTTGAACAATTTTCAGTAATTGGTTGAAGCAATTGGCTGTTTTTAAATTTTAGGCTAGCTGGCGTTAAAAGTTCCCCGCCCTAAAGTGATCATTTGAGTCAGTGAGCTATAATTTGGAGTCTATTTATCAATTTGGTTGGCTATGGATTGCTGTTTGTTTATATATATTACTTATTTGGGAAATATAGAAACGAAGAATAATATCACATTTAAAACAAGATTTATTTTAATTTTTATTGAAAAAGCCAAGCCATAAAATATGATTTATATTTTAATTGTATTGAAAAAGCCATGAAAAAATTATTTCTATTTTGAAATGATTTTAATAATATTTATTTAAAATACACAAAAGCTAATTGATAACTGTTTACCTACAATATGCGTATATTAAATTACTTTATCGAGCTTAAAATATATTAAAAAGAATTAAAATTTCGGATACTGATGAGGAATAGATGACTTTCTTCTTAAAAAGAGAAAGAATTTGAATGTTTCTAAACAAATATTTATATTTTAATTATTTATGCATTAAAACAACAGCAAAAATTATATTCAGTCACTTTTTTGAAATTGTAGGAAGAATTTAAAATGTAACCTACATGTAATTATATTAAATTTTTTACATACATTTATTAAGCTTATAATGAATGACAAACTTTACCGAACTCAGCCGAAAACTATACTTTAATTATTTTATATTTCTTTCAGCGAACTTTATTGCCCAAAAGCAGGCTTTATAATGTTAACAATTTTTCCTCAAACCAAAGAGACTGGTTTTTTATTCTGTAAAGCGGTCCCAAAATATAAGACATTTACATGTGAGTTTTTGTAAGAAACTGAATTTATTCGGAGCGGTCTCCGCTTTATATAGGTCCTAGCTTAGGTAGATAACATCAAAATCTTATGTCTAGTTTTATCTTCTAGACCAACGCAACGGACATTTGTTCCCCTAGCTGGGAAACCGTTTTCAAGTGCAAGCGGGGATTTTCCGCTGCAAGATAGCATAGTTGCTGTACAAATATTTAAGGGATGAACCCAAGCAACAGTTTGAGATACATTTCTAGATTCCTAGTGGCGTTTATATTTAGATCTAAGCAGACACATGCTTATCAGTACAGTGCCTGCAGCGGTTTGCTGTTTACATTGGATTCTTATATATATATATATATATACGTGTTCACTTGTGAACATATTCTCTTATAATTTATTATTATATACTTGTATTTTCAATTATTTTTATACATTCAATAAAAGCTTCAAGAGTTCTATCACCAAAATAGTATATTTCATTGCTCTACAATTTTAATTTTACAATTTTTAAGGTTACAATTTAATTTTGTTTACAAATTGATGGAAACACAGTGCTGAGCTTTCAATAAAGACACAAAATAAGATGGGAGAGACCCAGGGTCCCACTCGAGACCTACTCCGACTTGGCCGTGGTTACCGTCTCGCCGGAGTGCTGAATGCCATCGATAAAGTCAGTTCCATCTGAACCGAGACCCTCGCTCTCTGCCTCCGTCCGCTCGAGGATCTCGCGGATCCGCTGCTCCGCCTCCAGCGTCTTGAGGTGATTATAGCACAAGTGCAGCTTGTAGGCCGCCTCGCAGCGCGTCGTGCCCTGCAGGTCGCTGCACTCCTTGATCTCGGCCTTCTCGTGCTGGATGATGGTCTGGACCTGGTTCTTGAAGGCCTCCTCCAGCAGCACATTGTAGCGGTCCAAGTCCAGAGTCTCGTACAGGCAGCTCACGAAGCACTGCAGCGGCTCGTTGTGCTTGAGATCGAGGAAGGGCAGCTGGGCGCCACCCGGGTAGTCCAAGTCTCCCAGGTTGTTCACCTCGCCCATGGACTGGACCGGAGCTGGAACCACCTCGTTCTCGTTGTTATAATCATTGTTCAGCAGGCTCATGTGGAAGAGCTTGAGCTGCGACATTGAGATCTCCGTCTTGCGCATGCAGGATCTCAGCATCTCCTGGCTGAGCTTGGGCTCGGTGCCGTTGAGGGGATCCGGGACCAGGGTGCGGGTCATGGACATGTTCAGGGAGACGGTCAGCGAGCGGCTCTGTTAAAGGGATTTCTTATAAAATTTATTATATATTTTTAATATTTAATATAAATTACCCAAGCTAAGGGCAACAGAGCAATACTGAGTGCCAGGCACAGCAAGGACAGCCAATTGGTTTGAAGAGACATTAAAGCGAGAACTTCACCAGCGATCGATGGTTGATTTTTTGCTAACAAAAACTGTAGAACTTTAAAGCCAGTCACGGTGACACAGACCCCTTTTATAGAGGCCATTTTCAGGGATCCGATCTCCTTTTTAATTGCTGTTTAATTGTTCGTTCAAATCGATCGGAAAATTGTGGTCACGGCTGACTGGTTGGAGACCATCAAGAGATCATGCTGCGATCCAGAGCAAATAATGTGCCACGCCTCAGTGCATTGCCAAAAACATTTGCATGTGAGAACTAAAATTAGCGTTGGTCAAAGGCCTCATTTGTCATATTTAATGGCCTCTATGATTACGCAAAAAGAAAATGGTTTTGCAAAAAGTTTCAAGCTCAATTTGGCAGATGAATATACAAACCATTTAAGTTCCGTTCCATAAAACTGTTGTTAAAAAACTGTTTTGAGGCAATTACACTGTATATTAGTTTTTTCAATGCATTGTTTGCCAAATTCAATTAAATTAATCACTGTAATTTTCAACTAATTTGTTTTCGTGCATAATCAGAGGTTTTTTTCTAGAGAAAAACTACAGAAAAAACGCTTAGAATCTTCAATGAGATTGAGAGGAATATAAACCAATTTAATCACATTAGTTGCAACCGCAACTCTAACTTTCTTTGGCTCTCCTCTAATTGACGGACTTAATAACAGTCTTTGTGCTGATAACGGGGAACACGACCGCAGCATCCCCAGCCACATCACATGTTGGTATCCAAGATCAAAGGACCTCCATACGGACAGACAAAGGCGAAAGACAACATCGGACCATGAAACAAGACAGTGGCAGAGCCACCCCGCAGCGTAGTTTTTATAAAATGAAATTACATTAATGTAAGAACCGCAGGCTATCCCCCCTTCGGCCAACCAACCCGACTCAAAGCATCAGGAATCGACTCCAGCTTCAATCCCAACCCCATCCAGTCCAAGACAGTTCTTCCCTGCTCCGTGGCCGACATTGAAAGCCAACTAACGGGAGCGAGACAAGCCAAACAAGACGGCCAAGACAAAGGCTGATGCCGAGCATCGATGTCCCTCTGTTCCGGCCACCACATCACGCGTCCTGCTTCCTTTGACAAGCCGCCAAGGCGGCTGTCTACTTAAATGCATTAGCTCGCGGGGGTGGAATCCAATGATTGGGCTGCCTTTTTAATAGACATTAGTAAACGCATCACTGACTGTTGTTGGCCAGGCCCATCCTGCCTTGTCCCTGTGCAGACAACTGCAACTGAAACGGATGCTAAATGGAACTGACATGACAGCCAGACCGTTCGCAGGAAGTGACAAAATGATTTATAGACGCCAAGTCCATCAACACTTGGGGAAAGTTGTCGGCGTTATAGTCTAGGAGTTACTAGAAATAGCAAGGGAGAAAGAATTAGTCATGAGATGGAACCCCCCCCGACCATGGAAATCTATAAATTAAAACGCAAAAAGTATTGCCTACTTAAGTGGAGGGCTTTATAAAGAAAAACAAGTGAGAAAGCTACAGTCGAGGGCGACCGACTGTGAGATACCCGGTACCCAAAGTATTGTGCGTGAAATTAAATAGCACACGGACATGGGAAAAACAAAATGTTGACAAATAAAGACACATTTTGCCAAAAACATGTTGAGCAAATTTTAAAAGAGACAAATTCTGTTCGCAGCTGCATTACGAATTAATACTGCGCCCAAAAGCACGCAACACTTTTTTTCGCTACTGCCGTTGTGGCTCAAGATGGTAAGAAACTTAATTGTTTAATAACTTCCATGTTTATCATCCGATTTTAAATTTTCAGAAAACGTCCGCAAATGCCTACTTATTTATTGTATCTATTTACTTTGAGCCAAAATTTACGAATCTAGCTTATTTAAGTTTTTTACGTTTTTTGGGGGCGGAAGTGGGCGTGGCCAAATTTTAAAACAAACTTGATCTGCGTGCAACAGATTCCAATGCTGTCACCAAATTTGGTAATTCTAGCTCTTATAGTCTCTGAGATCTGTTGTTTCACACGGACGGACAGACGGACAGACGGACATGGCTAAATCGACTCGGCTGGTGGTCGGAGGGTCGGAGATTTCTCCTTCTGCCTGTTACATACATTCTCGGTTGGCACTAACTTATAATACCCTTGTACCCTATGGGTACCGGGTATAAAAACATCATTTTAAAAAATTAAGTATGGTTACAAGGCATAAAAAATTACAAAATTGATGTATTTACTTTTATTGACACAATGTTTTACAAAAGCGGTTGGTCACACTAACGCTTATTTTATATTACGTAATAGAATCAAGTTTTTATCAGTGTTCTTTGCTTTTTGTGTGTATGACCATGATGAAACTCAAAATTTGTTGAATATAAGTGTGAATATATTATTGGAACGCCAATGTAAACTTTTAAATATGCATAAGCTGGTAAAAAAAATATGCCCAAATGATGTGACCATGTACCAGAAAAGTCAAAATAATTTTACAAATAAATTTAGAATAAATAAATAAAAGGGCTATCTAACTAAAAATAAATAAAATCAAAACCACTTTAAAATCACCTGCTTATTTCCTGCGCTCCTGGTACATTTTTTTCTCACAGCGCACAGTCACTTTGTCCTGTTTCTGCTCCAAATTCCCCAAAGCCAAAGCCCAAGCCAAAGCAATTGTCCCTTATGTCCTTATGCCCCCCAAAAAGAACGTTCCGTCCCAAGTTTAACTGGTAAATGCAATTGCGACACGTGCTCAATGAATGTTTAATGATTTGTTAATTGGATTTGGGCTTTTAAAAACACGGCCGCCTCCCCTTTTCCCTGTGTCCAATTCATTTGCTCGGCCGACACGCATGTATACGCCTGGTAACCTGCATCCCAGGTCCAGCCTCGTAAGTTCCACCGTCGCCGCTCATCAATATTTATGCCAAACATGAGCGTGCCAATGCCTTTGGGATCGGCCCTCCGACCGAGGACTTAAGCCCCTGACGACGGTCTGACAGTGGGCTCTAATGATGGCCCACTGTTATGCAAATGGGTGCGTGTTGGGCCCACGCAAATGGGTCATACTCGTACAGTGGAGCTTGCCATTGACAAGTCGAATATGCATAAGTAATTATGTATAAGAATTCAGTCTTTAATTTCCTCGGAGATGCAAAAGGGCGGGGTGTGGTCTATGGGGGTATGTCAAAGTTGCGAAAGTTATTTAACTGAAAAGTTCCTCGAAAGTTCAATGTCTTCGGGGGTGGCTTAGTTGAGAATTCGACAGGTATTAACTGCACTGGAAAAAATTAATTTTGTGGTGTGGTTATTTTTATATGTTACACTTAGATTTTAAGTTGTAGTTTTAATTATAAAAGAAAAAGCTTAAGATAGTAATTGTAAAAATAAGAAAAATATGGTGTAGCAATACATATAAATATAAATAAATATCAGGTACCTCTTTCGCAGGTTTGTATGGTATTTTTAAACATGGATGGACACCATACTTGAACGCTGGAGCCTGTTATAAAAATCTTACAACTGGAATAGTTTCATTCCTGAGCCTTCGTCAGCTGCAATTTGAGGAACTCTTCGATCACACTCAATGTATTCTCCTCAAGAGCTCTGGAAGCCCATCCCTGTCCTTCAACAATACACCAAAATAATAAATACAAAGAAGTGCTGCAATTCGCATCGGGTTCTCATTGGTTATATATATTAAACAATTTAACGAATAACGGTTCACAAATAGTGATTATCACACTGAATACATTGGGAAGCTGGGGGCTTAGACGTGGGCGCGGTTGTGGTAGTAGCACTCGTACAGCTTGAAGGCGGTATCGCACTTGTCGGCTCCCTTCAGAGAATCGCACTTGGCCTGGATGGCCTTGATGTTGTCCTCGCCGTCAAGGGCTCCCAACTTGGCCAGAACAACGTCGGCCTGCACCTGGCCGTCGATCAGAAAGCCGGACTTCTCCAGGAAGCAGTTGGCGAAGCACTTGACCTTGTCGTCGGCCTCCTCGAACTTGCCGGCTTTCAAGGCGGCGGCCTGGTCCTTGGTAATGCCCTCCTGCTGGGCACAAAGGGCGCCATTGGCATTGGCCACAGCCTTCTGCTCATCGGACACTTTGATATCCTATAAAAGAGATATAAAATCCGCATTAAAACCTTGATCTTAAGGGTCAACGATCTGTACTCACAGCAAGGGCAATGGCCAAAATGGCGGACAGGACAATCAGGAACTTCATGGTTGCAGAGGAGAGATGCTTTAGTTAACCCTTTGGTGGCGAAACTGTTTACTTGACTCCACCAACAGCTGGCTTTTATATGATTCCGAGCCGAGCTTCGCTAGAGTTTTTTGTTTTTGAATATCGCTTTTTGTTTTTTTTTCGCTCTACTCCGCTGATTACGCCCCGTATATGCAATTATATATATGTCGGTTAGTTTATTTAAATCGCCGCTTTAATGATTTTCGACGCTTTGCATCGGATCTCGGTGATAACCCCGTCGTTCTGAGTCACTTGCCAGTTCGGCTTAAAGTCCACTCGATATAGACAGGGACTGTGCCTGCAATTAGTGAGGCTCAGTAAGTGCAGCGAGTTTATTACGATTCCCATTGTACTGATAATTGGCATAAATACCCCACACACACTCGAGCTCATTATCTGAGGGACTGATGTAATTTGATTTCCATAATGTAAGTGCTAATTGTATTGTCAGTTTTTCCACCGATTAAAAAAACACAAAAATATAAGCAAACGCTGTACTTCCCAAGGGTCGCCGCGCTCAGCGAAGCGTCAGATAATTTTTTGTTTACAATAGATCCCAAAACCTTAAACTTGAAATGCGATTTTTTGTGGCTGTTAAGTTTTTTATGAAGGTGTTAACACAAAAAGTGCACCTAAAGCATGATTTGGCAAGTTTCGAGTAGTAAGTGAAGTAATGAAGAGTTCTCTCTTTCTCTTGGGTAAATCCATTCAGACACTTGACAACGGATCGATAGGCAAATCTTGCTTTAATTGTTCAATCACACTTAAAAAAAATAAAGAGGGGCTTAATCTGTATTTTGAGCACAAATAAACCAAAAATAAGCCTACATTTATTAACTATTAATATTATTTATCAGTCTTTAAGGGAATTCTGCAACTTGATAACCGATATGCAAGTCTTGCTTTAATTTTTCCACCACATTTAAAAATAATAAAGCGCTACTGTACTTAGCGCTGTATTTAGATTTTAATAATACCTCAACGAAACATTAATATTATTAACTATTAATATTATTTATCTGTCTTTGGTGTCACCTCAAAACTGCCCTCCTTTCAATGAGCAAACAAAACTATAAATCTTCTGTTTATCTGATAAGTTTGCTAATTTTCGGGCAGCTCCATTAATAAGACAACAAGCTTAAGCCAAGTCTAAGCGAAGTCTGAAATACTCTTCTTCCTAAAAGACATAAAAAAAAAATTAACAAGAAAAATCAGCCTTTACATTGTAGCAATTTATGGCGCCAGGTGATAGTCTGGCTTCGGCAAACCAGTTTCAACTTCTGAGGTTTTTTTCCCTCATTTCTCCCTATTGTTTTGTTTGTTTTCGACCAAAGTTTGAAGTCAAGTGCCGGGTATCAAAGTCTAACATTCAAACGAGTCGAGTCTCAGACTCTCAAGTCCATTCGATGAATCTCGAACTGGTTTGCCTGATTAGGTTTTTAGCCCAGAAATGACGCTGACTGTCTGGTAATTAAAGTGACGCCGGCTTTTGCATGAATTTTAAACGCAGATCACAACAGTTTCGGTGGCCTAAACGCCCCCGAATTACGGTAATAGCGGCAGTTACCCAAGTTTGGAACAACTTTTGGATCATATATTTTATCAATATTTATTGCTGACAGCATCGATAATTCATGACCTACTCAAACTATATAGCCGTGTGCCGGGGCTGAGTAACTTCGGAGGCAAAACTTACCGGAGCAAACTCGTAAATAGTTACGCACGCCAGGCAAAACAGAAATGTCAGAACGATTATTAAGGCCCATCGTCGCCTGCCAGGGACACACACAACACACAGCAGAAATAAAATATTTAAATAGTAATAAATTCATAATGTCATCGGGCCATACAGCCTAAGGCCGGGGGTCCTCCCAACGATTTATAGACAATAATAACTGAAAACACGAAGAACCGAGTGACTCCTCAAGTAGTTTGATTTCAGTTCAAGGAGTCGTCAGAGGGAAAGTGCTGCCAAACTATCCTTTTTCCAGGCTGAAGGTCTTTTTAGCCTAGAGATATTTTGAGGGAACTAAAAAAGTTATGAGCTATGAAGTTATACATATATTTTATAAACCAGTATTTATTCTAGAAAAATAACTTGATAATGGCAAACTTTCGAAATGCTTCTTTAAATTTTCTCCTGAAATTGTCCCTTCTTCTTTGCATTTTTTTATGAATCCTGTTAATATTAAAAGGAGTTACCATCACTGGCAGGACAGCTTACTTACCTGGTGCAAAAGTTCGCATTGCTGTTCCCAAAAAGTTTCCAAAGAAGCGAAATAAAACTGTTTTATCGCAGACATGATAGGGTACGGCAGAGGGGGGCAGCCCTGTCGCATGTGGCTCATATATAATATAAATATTAAATACTATATGGCATGCCATAAAAATATAAACAGCACATAAAACGACAATGAAAAACAATGGCACACGTTATTATGTGCCCCAGGAACCAGCCGCCAACGGCTAATGAAATGTCATCGGACCCGAGGGCCCGAGGTCTCAACTCCGCCCGAACTGAACTGAAATGCAAATGTCACGCGAAAAACTATTTGACGACAACATTACGTTGACATAATAATAATAATAATACCGCCAGCCACTGAAGGATCCCCACCCAACGGACTTAAAGCCAAAGGCCCTGACTCCACCGTCATATGCAAATTTTACGAGCTTCTCATGACCAGTCATAAAAGTCAATTTATTAGCTATGAGAAATTAAAAAGAAAAACAATTAAATAAGTGCAAAGCGTGAATTTGATTACGGTCAACGTTTTGGGAGTTATTTGGGCCGAAGTAAGATTCTCAGTGGAGTAGTTCCCGAAATTCCCTTGATCCTTAAGCAATTGATAAGGTTTTTAGGGGTTTTAATTAGGGCTAAAAAGGCAATTAAAATATTAAATAGGTTGTGTATTTGGTATAAGCTTTTGGTCATCGCTTAATGAATACTTTGTACAGTTTTAGGTATTTTTAAAAGTACTAAAAAATATTTGGAGGTACGTTTAAAACTAAAAAGTCAATATATTATTACTACACATCAACTTGAATCGCTTTAAATAGATTCAATTAGGTTTCTGATATGAAAATAATATTTTCGAATTTATGTAACCCGTATTTAATACTTAAAATATTTATAAAGACCTATAATACTTTAAAAAATCATTATAATTTTATCATAAATCAACTTATATAGTTTTGAATAGATTCAATTAGGTTTCTGTTATGGAAATAATATTTTCGATATTATGTAACCAATTTTTAATACTTAGTCCTACAATTTAATACTTTATATGACAATTAAAATAAACAAATTGTTTTATAGAATTTCGAATGTATACAAAAATCTTACAGATTTTATAAAACTGTTTAAGGGACCCTTTATATTGATTTTATCTATTAAAATAATTATTAACATAAGTCCGGTGTCTCAAGCAGCAATATTTCCATTACAGTTCATATAATTTAACATGGAAAATGTGCCAAAAGACCCCAAATTAAAACACAGATCAAGTTAAAATAAATATGCCTCAATCAGCTCGTGTCCTAATTATTATGTTAAGCTATGTTATGTTACTGACTGATAAAAATCAATAATTTAAAGATAATATTAATGCAGCCGGCCTTGTATAATGGCAGCTTTGTAATTAATTATGTCCAGTGGCGAGATAGGAGTCCCCGCCCCGCCCGCCTCAGCTCCTGCCCGCTCCCGAATCCGCAAGCCTAGCAAAAAGCTACAGAAATTCAATTAGGCTTATCCCATGCAATAACAACACCGGCAGCAGCGGCAGCAACAACAACAGCCTCCGAACAGCTGCAACACCTGCGCAATTAATTAGTGTTTGCCGCATTAATTTCAGAAAATAAAAAGAGAGATGGCCGAAAGGAAACCAAAGCCAAAGCCAGCGCCAGATAGGACAGATGGGGATGGCATGGGATTGGGGAAGGGATGGACGCTTTAGGGTCGAACCCTACCGGTGGCTAATAAATTCTGAAAGACCTTGGCTCGCCCACAATTGGAGCGGAAAGGCCGCAATGGGCCGGAAAGGCAGTGAAACACTAAACCAGGTAAATCAAATAAAGCGAATTCAGTTAATTTAAATTATAATGAGACCACCACTAAGGCGGCTAAGCAAAGAGTACTATTTGCGGATGAAAAGATGAAATGGTGCCTCGAAACTTGTGCAAATATAGTCTATACATTTATTTTAACGGGTTGGGAATTTGGACAGGAGAAGGCTTAAAGGGATACGAGTCAAAGGATGCCTAAAAACAAGTTTATAACTTAAACTGAAATTCAAGTTGAAGATAACTGAATTAAATGTAAAATAAAAAATAATATGGGGTGCTATAGAAATCAATAGCGTTTTGAAATCACTTAAAAAGGTGCCTACAAATATGCTACAAAATGTGTCATCGTAAATATTAATCAATTTATTTTGAGTTGGAGCACTTGTTGCATACTTTTAGACACCTACTAAAAAGTATACTAAAGCATTCGCAAACAGACATAAAAATTACAAAGGACTTTATGGCATACTTTTAGAAAGGTTTATTTCATTTAAAACCCATAAATAATTTTTTAGCCTTCACAATTAACTTATTTTCCAAATAAAAAATATATACATAGATTTTGAGGCTTTCCAGCTAATCATTGCCTTCTTTTGGGCTTAAAATCTAGGGACTTACCCTTATACAACTTTATATGTTACAGATGCAAAATTACATTAATTTTTGCTCCATGAAATACTTATAAAAAATGTGATTAAATACTTTTAAAACCTATCTAAAAATCTTTCCCAAGGCTAACATATAAACTGGCACAAGATATCATTATTTCCACTTGTATAATTTGTTTATGATTATGGCCGCATGGAAAATAAAACGCATTTAAGTAATTAAGTCATAAAAAGAATGGCGTGCTCGGTTCGCTTCTCCATAAAAGCCAGAGTCCCGACCGCCTGCAATAAAATGCCAAAAACAAAACAATTAGGCAATTAAATGTCCTGGTATTACCAAAAATTTTCGTTTTGGTAACAAAACGCGTCATAAAATAAGCCAAAATGTACTGAGCCCCCGACAGCCGGGGGAATGTTTGTGTGGCCCTAAAAATGGATCACAAAGGGGAGAAATTATGTGAAAATGTCTGCTGGCATCTGCTTCTGCCCGCTCCCCCCATTGCCGTTCCATTTTCTCAATAAAAACGCAAAGAAAGGGCAAAGGCGAAGGCTAAGGCAATGCGAGTGTTTTAGTAATATTTATTGAATTCCAGTTAACGAACCCAGAACCGATGGAGCGTTGGATAAGGGACAGCGTGCGAAACACACAAAGGGGGCCACAATAGGGACGCGGGCGAGGGCGAGGGTCAGGAGTCAAGCAAAGCTCACAAAGCTGCTCAACGCACATTTTCCGCACCCCCTTGCCGAGTGCCGGAAAATTCCGAGCTCGGCAAAATGAATTCTTTTGTGACAAGTTCAATTCGGGATGCGATGGGATGCGGATGCGGATGCGGAGTTCATATGGAACTCCCGGCAAACCCAACCCGACCGAACCGAACGGCTCCTCCTGTCATACGACGCATCAAAGACAGCCAAGCCAGGTGAAGGAATGCAGTGCTCGTCCTGTAAGAAATTGAAAAAACCCAGCGAGGTGGCTGCCGCCATCTCGATGATGGAAAAATGGAATGGAAAATCTCAAGCTGCGAAAATCAGCAGCAAATGCGCTGCTTTCGCTCGCATTATTGTCGGGCGCTTGGAATTTTTAATAAACGTTAAAGTTTATAACATTCTCAGCTCAGTGCCAGTAATCTTTCTGCCACATATCGACAGGGAGGAGAGGGACGACAGCTCGACAAACTTGGCAAGCAAACTGCAACCAAAAAGGTAATCCAGGGGCATAAAGAGTCTCACATAAAACCGACTAATTAGGCAAAGCATCTAATTAGACGCACAACAAGGACATGCGTCCTTTGCGCCGCCTCGTAAAAGCCAAAGCCCCCAAATGACAACGTCGCTAAAAATTCTTATCGCCAGCACCGAAATTAAGCCCTCCTCTCCTCCGGGGAAAGGCGGCTGCCAAGGAAAGCCCGAAAAAATTTATCGTGGCAAAGGTTAAAGACGCGCCGCCATGTTAAATGTGGAAATTGTTTAATCCACTCCAATCCAGCCCCGGCAATTACAATTACAGGGCCCCGGACTCAGGGCACCCGTGGTCAGCTGCATGAAATTGGAACTGACTCCGTCCGAGGGATACGAGACAGATAAACTCGGGGAAGCCCCCCGTCAGGAATGGAGAAGAACCCGCCGAAAGGAAGGAAAAAACCTATTTGCATTTTATTTTCTTTGTAATTTGATGCTCGATTGCTTTTTTCTTAGTGTGTAATGAGGTGGGCTGCAAATGGGTTTAATATACACATTCCACAAAAAAGTCGGGAGCCGGGCGACAAAAGTTGAAAGAACTTATCCCACGCATGGTTGATCTTTTTTCCATTAAGATACTATTTAAATTTTCCCTTCATTCTACCAGCGGGAAATTACATTTTTAGTTTGAAAGTATGCATACTTGGATGCCATAAAATAAATTAAGTTCTTTTAGGAAACTAATATTCTAGAACTTGTATAATTACATACATAAATATAGAAAATACAGAGGATAATCTTACCTTAAGTATATAATTCAATATATATACAAAGCTATTACCTTTCAAACATATTTGTTTTTATTTCTAGATAAATGTTAAATCAATAACAACTGGAAATATTTACTGGGAAAAGTAAAGAACTTTGGACTTCTTGGATGAGTTAGAAAGAAAATTCCTCTATAACATATATGTTTGTGTTTTTCATTTAATTTAAAATAACGTGAAATACTAAATATTTAGGACTTAGGTGAAAAATAGGATATAATCTACAGCAAAGTTACATTAAAAATTTAAAATAAAACACTCTCTTCAATAATTACTTTACCTCGATAAATTTTATCATAAAGATTCGATTTTCTAAAGGTATCTACACCCAAAAATTATCCCAAAAAAGTTTTTTCTGCCATTATTTCTTCTAAATTTTCACTTGGCTAAGAAGCAAGAAAAAGAAGAAACACAAAATGACGAACAGCTTGTGGACTGCCATTTAGAAATTTCCATTTTGTGGCACGCACGAGTGCATCCGCAGTACCCGGAGAATATTTAGGCCCTTTGAGCGGAAGCTGCCACTGCGACGTGCAAATTGATCAGAATAAATTGCATAAAATATTCCATTTACGTTGCCATCCCGAAAATTATTGTAAGCATCTAATGCAATCAGAAAGTGTTGCAACGCCTTTGGGGCTGGGGCCAAAACAATGCGCATCTGGCCATTAATTTGCCTCCCAACTGGCCCGGGAGCAGCATCTCAGTTCTGAGTTATGCCCGGAATTTGTGATAAGCTATGCGGATTACGGACTGTTCTCTATCTCCCTGGCTGAAAATGCCAAGGAAACTGAGCTGTCTTTTGCTCCCGCCCCGAAAATCCCAGGAAAATGTGTGAAGGACTCGGGACGATGCCGCCAGCATGCTGTTAAAATAATTAGTGGCAGGTAGCCCAATGCTGCCACCCACGTTCCAGCCAGGTGCAAAGCCAAAGCTCTGTTAAATTCGGAGTTGCAACAAAAGAGTTGATTATTTACCCACGTGCGCAAAGTTCTGCTCACGTGCACTTCCATATGCAAATACATCAGGCAGTCATTAAATTAATTAAAAAGAGCTCTTTCCGTGAAATGGCTGTGCGAAAGTTTCATTTCCACCTGGGCCCCAGTATTTACTGAACCATTTCGAATGCAGCAAATAAATGAGAGCGATTTCTCCTCAATCTTAGGCATATATCCGATTTTGTTAAGCCATTCGAATGCCTAATTACAGAGTAATGCATTTTCGCACTTCAAACTCGTATGAGTCAAAGATTAAGTAGACGAGACTTGAATGGACTTAGAGGCAAACATGGAAGATTCTGCTTTGTGAACTTCTGAAGGAGGAATATACTTAATACTTCAAGTAGTTGTTTCTCGTTTCAGTAAAAACGGAAATAATTATTGGATTAATACTCTCCTTTTTTTTAATTCCAACAGTAAATCCCAAAATAAAACTGCCACTGCCACACCACGATGGGAAGAGAAGCTTAAGGGAATTTTTCTTAAAAGAGCAAACGGGCACACTATGCCAAAGCTATCAAAATAAGAGGCGCCATTTTGAAATAAATATAAAAGTCTATTATAATATGCAAATTATTATATCATATTCTGCTTTTCTTATTCATTTATCGAGCTTTCCCTGTAACACATTTGCTTAATTGCTTAATTATAGTGTATCGAATGGCAAATTGTATAGTAAGATAAATATGCTGAGGTAAATATTAATCTGCTGTTTGATAAAATGTACACATATGTACATGTACCTTCTATTCAGTATGCTTATTCATGTATAATTCGTTATAAACGATAATTACTATTGAATGAAGTTGAAACATAGTGGGGCGTTGCTGATGAATCTTTGTTGCCACATGTAGCACCCCAAATAGGTTGGATAAATCCCAACCAGCAAAGAAGAAATCTTAAATGGTTCCCCAAAGATGTGGTGAGAACAACCCTTAGTATTCCTTCGATGATATATCCCCCTGAATTTTTTGGGGAGAGTTCAACGAACTTGCCCCCAAAAACGGCAGAAGACCCCAAAGGAATAGTTCCAGAATCAGATGAGAAGGCGGTTCTAGTTCCTGCCACACATGTAACGAGGGGAACCCACAAACTCGGCCATAAGATTTACTAATAACAATGATATAAGGCATTTGCCCCAAAATGAGTATATAATAAAGCTAATGGAAAATTATGGGAGCCCGAGGGCGACACCACATAGAATTACTTAAATATATATATTTACAGAAAGCAGACATTACATAAACCATCGGACAATTAATGGGATGCCATTTGATTATGCTCATCTCAGGCGGAAATTCCTCAATATCAAATTGATTAAATTTCACACTGAAAAATTATAGTGTCGACCGTTGAATTTACGGCATAGCAATTTACGGCTATCACTCGAAATGGCCGGAATTCCAATCCGGCTGCAAATGTTTATTACCTGCACATATTGCAGAACTAAACCTTTGCGGGGAAATGGGCAAAACTTAATGGTCTATTAAGGTGTTGGGGTCGGCGATTTAAATGCAATTAAACGAAGGGTCTGCCACTTCGACCAGGGGGTCCTTCAATTAAAATAAATGAAACGGCCGAAAAGAGAGTGGCTCGTAAAAATGATAAACGCATAAAATGGGCGCAGGTCGTCGTCATCGATAAATGCCCTTCGCCGGCTGCCTGACATTTATTTATGAACGCTAATAACTTTTAAAGCATTTCATTTAACTCAAATACAAATGGCAATTTTTTAAAGGGTTTGGGTTCGGGTTCGGGGACATCCTGACATGTTTTAGCGGTTCTTTGGCACGGGGGAACACACACAAAATGTCAACTTTTTGCCAACCGAAAATTGTCAAATGCACAGAATTTTAAGCGCCATACATTTATGTTGATGCGGTTTAAAAGTTTTTTAATTACATTTGCAGGAGAGACCCAGGCGCCACGCCGCCACCCACCAAATAAAACCTGAACAACACCATCCTTGGGGTGGACTCCCATTCTATCTGCAAAAACACATGCAAAAAGCACGCGACGTGGGTGTGTGCCATTCGGAGAGTATATTTTACGCTTTATGATTGTATTTGGCTGTGAAAATGTTTAAAACTCATTTAATTTGAAACAAATTAGAAACGATAACA